>CM055118.1:153198444-153618207 GCA_029206835.1 Rana muscosa | reverse complement strand
ACCCAATACATCTACATCCATCCTCTCTTACCCCAATACCTCTACATCCATCCTCTCTTACCCCAATACCTCTACATCCATCCTCTCTTACCCCAATACCTCAACATCCATCCTCTCTTACCCCAATACCTCTACATCCATCCTCTCTTACCCCAATACCTCTACATCCATCCTCTCTTACCCCAATACCTCTACATCCATCCTCTCTTACCCAATACCTCTACATCATCCTCTCTTACCCCAATACCTCTACATCCATCCTCTCTTACCCCAATACCTCTACATCCATCCTCTCTTACCCCAATACCTCTACATTCATTCTCTCTTACCCCAATACCTCTACATCCATCCTCTCTTACCCCAATACCTCTACATCCATTCTCTGTTACCCCCAATACCCTCTACATCCATTCTCTCTACCCCAATACCTCTACATTCATCCTCTCATCACCCCAATACCTCTATCAATCCACCCTCTCTTACCCTAATACCCTTCCTCTCTTGCCCCAATACATCTACATCCATTCTCTCTTACCCCAATACCTCTACATCCATCTCTCTTACCCCAATACCTCTACATCCCATCCTCTCTTACCCCAATACCTCTACATCCATCCTCTCTTACCCCAATACCTCTACATCCATCCTCTCTTTACCCCAATACCTCTACATCCATCCTCTCTTACCCCAATACCTCTACATCCCATCCATCTCTCTTACCCCAATACCTCTACATCCATCCTCTCTTACCCCAATACCTCTACATCCATCCTCTTTACCCCAATACCTCTACATCCATCCTCTTTTACCCCAATACCTCTACATCCATCCTCTTTTACCCCAATTCCTCTACAATCCATCCTCTCTTACCCCAATACCTCTACATCCATCCTCTCTTACCCCAATACATCTACATCCATTCTCTCTTACCCCCAATACCTCTACATCCACCCTCTCTTACCCCAATACCTCTACATCCATCCTCTCTTACCCCCAATACATCTACATCCATCCTCTATTACTCCAATACCTCTACATCATTCTCTCTTACCCCAATAACTCTACATCCATCCTCTCTTACCCAATACCTCTACATCCATCCTCTCTTACCCCAATACCTCTACATCCATCCTCTCTTACCCCAATACCTCTACATCCATCCTCTCTTACCCCAATACATCTACATCCATCCTCTCCTCCCCCAATACCTCTACATCCATCCTTTCTTACCCCAATACCTCTACATCCATCCTCTCTTACCCCAATACATCTACATCCATCCTCTCTTAACCCCAATACCTCTTCATCTATCCTCTCTTACCCCAATACCTCTACATCCATCCTCTCTTCACCCCAATACCTCTACATCCATCCTCTATTACCTCTACTATACCGATCCTCTCTCATCCCAGTACCTGAACATTCATTCTCTCTTACTCTAATACCTCTACATCCATTCTCTCTTACCCCAATACCTCTACATCCATCCTCTCTCACCCCAATACCTCTACATCCACCCTCTCTTACCCTAATACCCTTCCTCTCTTGCCCCAATACATCTACATCCTTTCTCTCTTACCCCAATACCTCTACATCCCTCCTCTCTTACCCCAATACCTCTACATCCATCCTCTCTTACCTCAATACCTCTACATCCATCCTCTCTTACCTCAATACCTCTACATCAATTCTCTCTTACCCCAATACCTCTACATCCATCCTCTCTTACACCAATACCTCTACATCCATCCTCTATTACACCAATACCTCTACATCCATCCTCTATTACCTCTACTATACCCATCCTCTCTCACCCCAATACCTCTACATCCATCCTCTCTTACCTCAATACCTCTACATCCATCCTCTCTTACCTCAATACCTCTACATCAATTCTCTCTTACCCCAATACCTCTACATCCATCCTCTCTTACACCAATACCTCTACATCCATCCTCTATTACACCAATACCTCTACATCCATCCTCTATTACCTCTACTATACCCATCCTCTCTCACCCCAATACCTCTACATCCATCCTCTTACCCTAATACCCTTCCTCTCTTGCCCCAATACATCTATATCCATTCTCTCTTACCCCAATACCTCTACATCCATCCTGTCTTACCCCAATACCTCTACATCCATCCTCTCTTACCCCAATACCTCTACATCCATCCTCTCTTACCCCAATACCTCTACATCCACCCTCTCTTACCCCAATACCTCTACATCCATCCTCTCTTACCCCAATACCTCTACATCCATCCTCTCTTACCCCAATACCTCTACATCCATCCTCTTTTACCCCAATACCTCTACATCCATCCTCTTTTACCCCAATACCTCTACATCCATCCTCTTTTACCCCAATACCTCTACATCCATCCTCTTTTACCCCAATACCTCTACATCCATCCTCTTTTACCCCAATACCTCTACATCCATCCTCTCTTACCCCAATACCTCTACATCCACCCTCTCTTACCCCATACATCTACATCCATTCTCTCTTACCCCAATACCTCTACATCCACCCTCTCTTACCCCAATACCTCTACATCCATCCTCTCTTACCCCAATACCTCTACATCCATCCTCTCTTACCCCAATACCTCTACATCCATCCTCTATTACTCCAATACCTCTACATCCATTCTCTCTTACCCCAATAACTCTACGTCCATCCTCTCTTACCCCAATACCTCTACATCCATCCTCTCTTACCCCAATACCTCTACATCCATCCTCTCTTACCCCAATAACTCTACATCCATTCTCTCTTACCCCAATACCTCTACATCCATCCTCTCTTACTCCAATACCTCTACATCCATTCTCTCTTACCCCAATACCTCTACATCCATCCTCTCTTACCCCAATACATCTACATCCATCCTCTCTTACCCCAATACCTCAACATCCATTCTCTCTTACTCCAATACCTCAACATCCATTCTCTCTTACTCCAATACCTCTACATTCATCCTCTCTCACCCCAATACCTCTACATCCACCCTCTCTTACCCTAATACCCTTCCTCTCTTGCCCCAATACATCTACATCCATTCTCTCTTACCCCAATACCTCTACATCCATCCTCTCTTACCCCAATACCTCTACATCCATCCTCTCTTACCCCAATACCTCTACATCCATCCTCTCTTACCCCAATACCTCAACATCCATTCTCTCTTACCCCAATACCTCTACATCCATCCTCTCTTACCCCAATACCTCTACATCCACCCTCTCTTACCCTAATACCCTTCCTCTCTTGCCCCAATACATCTACATCCATCCTCTCTTACCCCAATACCTCTACATCCATCCTCTCTTACCCCAATACCTCTACATCCATCCTCTCTTACCCCAATACCTCTACATCCATCCTCTCTTACCCCAATACCTCTACATCCATCCTCTCTTACCCCAATACCTCAACATCCATTCTCTCTTACTCCAATACATCTACATCCATCCTCTCTTACCCCAATACCTCAACATCCATTCTCTCTTACCCCAATACCTCTACATCCATCCTCTCTTACCCCAATACCTCTACATCCACCCTCTCTTACCCTAATACCCTTCCTCTCTTGCCCCAATACATCTACATCCATCCTCTCTTACCCCAATACCTCTACATCCATCCTCTCTTACCCCAATACCTCTACATCCATCCTCTCTTACCCCAATACCTCTACATTCATTCTCTCTTACCCCAATACCTCTACATCCATCCTCTCTTACCCCAATACCTCTACATCCATTCTCTGTTACCCCAATACCTCTACATCCATTCTCTCTTACCCCAATACCTCAACATCCATTCTCTCTTACTCCAATACATCTACATCCATCCTCTCTTACCCCAATACCTCAACATCCATTCTCTCTTACTCCAATACCTCAACATCCATTCTCTCTTACTCCAATACCTCAACATCCATTCTCTCTTACCCCAATACCTCTACATCCATCCTCTCTCACCCCAATACCTCTACATCCATCCTCTCTCACCCCAATACCTCTACATCCACCCTCTCTTACCCTAATACCCTTCCTCTCTTGCCCCAATACATCTACATCCATTCTCTCTTACCCCAATACCTCTACATCCATCCTCTCTTAACCCAATACCTCTACATCCATCCTCTCTTACCCCAATACCTCTACATCCATCCTCTCTTACCCCAATACATCTACATCCATCCTCTCTTACCCCAATACATCTACATCCATCCTCTATTACTCCAATACCTCTACATCCATTCTCTCTTACCCCAATAACTCTACGTCCATCCTCTCTTACCCCAATACCTCTACATCCATCCTCTCTTACCCCAATACCTCTACATCCATCCTCTCTTACCCCAATACCTCTACATCCATCCTCTCTTACCCCAATACCTCTACATCCATCCTCTCTTACCCCAATACATCTACATCCATCCTCTCCTCCCCCAATACATCTACATCCATCCTCTCCTCCCCCAATACCTCTACATCCATCCTCTCTTACCCCAATACATCTACATCCATCCTCTCTTACCCCAATACCTCTTCATCTATCCTCTCTTACCCCAATACCTCTACATCCATCCTCTCTTACCCCAATACCTCTACATCCATCCTCTATTACCTCTACTATACCGATCCTCTCTCATCCCAATACCTGAACATTCATTCTCTCTTACTCCAATACCTCTACATCCATCCTCTCTTACCCCAATACCTCTACATCCATCCTCTATTACCTCTACTATACCGATCCTCTCTCATCCCAATACCTGAACATTCATTCTCTCTTACTCCAATACCTCTACATCCATTCTCTCTTACCCCAATACCTCTACATCCATCCTCTCTTACCCCAATACCTCTACATCCATCCTCTCTTACCCCAATACCTCTACATCCATCCTCTCTTACCCCAATACCTCTACATCCATCCTCTCTTACCCCAATACCTCTACATCCATCCTCTCTCACCCCAATACCTCTACATCCACCCTCTCTTACCCTAATACCCTTCCTCTCTTGCCCCAATACATCTACATCCATTCTCTCTTACCCCAATACCTCTACATCCCTCCTCTCTTACCCCAATACCTCTACATCCATCCTCTCTTACCTCAATACCTCTACATCCATCCTCTCTTACCTCAATACCTCTACATCCATCCTCTCTTACCTCAATACCTCTACATCAATTCTCTCTTACCCCAATACCTCTACATCCATCCTCTCTTACACCAATACCTCTACATCCATCCTCTATTACACCAATACCTCTACATCCATCCTCTATTACCTCTACTATACCCACCCTCTCTCACCCCAATACCTCTACATCCATCCTCTCTTACCTCAATACCTCTACATCCACCCTCTCTTACCTCAATACCTCTACATCAATTCTCTCTTACCCCAATACCTCTACATCCATCCTCTCTTACACCAATACCTCTACATCCATCCTCTATTACACCAATACCTCTACATCCATCCTCTATTACCTCTACTATACCCATCCTCTCTCACCCCAATACCTCTACATCCATCCTCTCTTACCCTAATACCCTTCCTCTCTTGCCCCAATACATCTATATCCATTCTCTCTTACCCCAATACCTCTACATCCATCCTCTCTTACCCCAATACCTCTACATCCATCCTCTCTTACCCCAATACCTCTATATCCATCCTCTCTTATCCCAATACCTCTACATCCATCCTCTCTTACCCCAATACCTCTACATCCACCCTCTCTTACCCCAATACCTCTACATCCATCCTCTCTTACCCCAATACCTCTACATCCATCCTCTTTTACCCCAATACCTCTACATCCATCCTCTTTTACCCCAATACCTCTACATCCATCCTCTTTTACCCCAATACCTCTACATCCATCCTCTTTTACCCCAATTCCTCTACATCCATCCTCTCTTACCCCAATACCTCTACATCCATCCTCTCTTACCCCATACATCTACATCCATTCTCTCTTACCCCAATACCTCTACATCCATTCTCTCTTACCCCAATAACTCTACGTCCATCCTCTCTTACCCCAATACCTCTACATCCATCCTCTCTTACCCCAATACCTCTACATCCATCCTCTCTTACCCCAATAACTCTACATCCATCCTCTCTTACCCCAATAACTCTACATCCATTCTCTCTTACCCCAATACCTCTACATCCATCCTCTCTTACTCCAATACCTCTACATCCATTCTCTCTTACCCCAATACCTCTACATCCATCCTCTCTTACCCCAATACATCTACATCCATCCTCTCTTACCCCAATACCTCAACATCCATTCTCTCTTACTCCAATACCTCAACATCCATTCTCTCTTACTCCAATACCTCTACATTCATCCTCTCTCACCCCAATACCTCTACATCCACCCTCTCTTACCCTAATACCCTTCCTCTCTTGCCCCAATACATCTACATCCATTCTCTCTTACCCCAATACCTCTACATCCATCCTCTCTTACCCCAATACCTCTACATCCATCCTCTCTTACCCCAATACCTCTACATCCATCCTCTCTTACCCCAATACCTCAACATCCATTCTCTCTTACCCCAATACCTCTACATCCATCCTCTCTTACCCCAATACCTCAACATCCATTCTCTCTTACCCCAATACCTCTACATCCATCCTCTCTTACCCCAATACCTCTACATTCACCCTCTCTTACCCTAATACCCTTCCTCTCTTGCCCCAATACATCTACATCCATCCTCTCTTACCCCAATACCTCTACATCCATCCTCTCTTACCCCAATACCTCTACATCCATCCTCTCTTACCCCAATACCTCTACATCCATCCTCTCTTACCCCAATACCTCTACATCCATCCTCTCTTACCCCAATACCTCTACATCCATCCTCTCTTACCCCAATACCTCTACATCCATCCTCTCTTACCCCAATACCTCTACATCCATCCTCTCTTACCCCAATACCTCTACATCCATTCTCTGTTACCCCAATATCTCTACATCCATTCTCTCTTACCCCAATACCTCAACATCCATTCTCTCTTACTCCAATACATCTACATCCATCCTCTCTTACCCCAATACCTCAACATCCATTCTCTCTTACTCCAATACCTCAACATCCATTCTCTCTTACTCCAATACCTCAACATCCATTCTCTCTTACCCCAATACCTCTACATCCATCCTCTCTCACCCCAATACCTCTACATCCATCCTCTCTCACCCCAATACCTCTACATCCACCCTCTCTTACCCTAATACCCTTCCTCTCTTGCCCCAATACATCTACATCCATTCTCTCTTACCCCAATACCTCTACATCCATCCTCTCTTACCCCAATACCTCTACATCCATCCTCTCTTACCCCAATACCTCTACATCCATCCTCTCTTACCCCAATACCTCTACATCCACCCTCTCTTACCCTAATACCCTTCCTCTCTTGCCCCAATACCTCTACATCCATCCTCTCTTACCCCAATACATCTACATCCATCCTCTGATACCCTAATACCTCCAAGTCTATATCCATCCTCTCTTACCCCAATACATCTTTACTCATCCTCTTACCCCAGTGACCCCCCTGTGGCCCCTGCACCTACCTCCGGTCAGGGGGACACTGGCCCCTCAGGTAGTGTCGGCACAGGTGCAGTCTTGGGCACCCCTCCTCATCCTCCTGGTCCCCAGGTCTCAGGTATCGGGTACAGATCCTCAGGGGGGTCCGGGCCAGGACAAGCTCGGAGCTCTGCGGGAACCTGAGCGGCTCATCCTGTAGGATCTGTTCGATCTGCTCCTCCGGGAGACTCAGGAGATCGGACAGACGATTTCTCTCCAGCCGGCCGCCGTGCACACAAAGCAGCTTAGTCAGATAGGCGGTGACTGCGGTGTCCGACATGGTCCCGGGGCCCCTGATACAGGCCGAGCACTGGGTGGGGCCCCTAATTCAGCCTGAAGTCCCCCTAATACTTTGTGTGCCTGCTGTCTGGGCCCAGCGATCTCTTCCTGTGTGTGTGTCCGCTCTCCGGGGTGACAGAGAACAGCAGAGGGCGGATCATCATCATCACAGCCAGGAATAGAAACCGAAACTCCATACACTGCTGTACTCCGCTACTGCCTCTGCAGGATCTCTCTACACACTGACACACAACCCTCATATATTCTCATAGCACTGACCCCAGGGAATAACACACACTCATCAAACTAGTCTCCTGTCCCCCAATCATCAGACTGCAACAATGTAACTTTGTAGTAAGTCACAAGGTGAGGGGCCTCTAAAGCAGCGTCTTATACACCGTTCCTAAACCACCCCGCCATTGAAATCAATGGGCAGCGCTTCCAAAGCGCCTGAAAAGCGCCTAGGAAGCACCGCAACATGGGCGATTTTAACCCTTTCTTCAGCTGCTAGCGGGGTAAAAGCACCCTGCTATTGCCCGAAAAGCGCCGCTATAAAATCGATAAAGCGTCGCTAAAGCTAGCGGCGCTTTACCTCTAACGCGGCCATGCTAGCGGTGTGAAAGGGGTAAGAGGAAATACTAAAGCTTCCCATACAGTTGTCTTTTTTTTTTCTTTACGCATACATAAACATTTATGCTCACCAAGGTGGATACACTATTAGGCCCCTTTCACACTGAGGCGCTCTGCAGGCGCTATTGCGCTAAAAATAGCACCTGCAATGCGCCCCAAAAAAGCCGCTCCATTGTATCCAGTGTGAAAGCCCGAGGGCTTACACACTGGAGCATTGCGCTTGCAGGAGGGTAAAAAAACTCCTGCAAGCCGCATCTTTGAGGCGCGATAGGAGCGGTAAAAATACCTCTCCTATAGTGCCCCTGCCCATTGAAATCAATGGGGTAGCGCCCGCAAAACGCCGCAAAGAGGCGTTATTGCGGGCGTTTTTAAGCCTTTAATGGCCGCTAGCGGGGGTTAAAATCCCCCCGCTAGCGCCCGCAAATCGCCGCAAAAACGACGGTATAGCGACGTTAAAAATAGTGCTGCTATACCGCCAGCGCATCAGTGTGAAAGTAGCCTAAACCGAGAACTGAGTGATCAAACACCGCTGATTTCTCAGTTCTTAGTTCTGGTGCTTCAGTAAGCAGAGAGCTGTGATTGCCCCTCCAGCGCTCATTGTTATATGGAGGGTAGTGATGAGCCGAACACCCCCGGGTTCGGTTCGCACCAGAACCCGCGAACGGACCGAAAGTTCGAACGAACATTAGAACCCTATTAAATACAATGGATGCGAACGTTCGAATTCTAAAGTGCTAATTATAACAACTATTATGCATGTTATTGTCCTAAAAAGGGTTTGGGAACCCGGGTTCTGCACCAGGGGACATGTATCAATGCAAAAAGAAGTTTTAAAAACGGTCGTTTTTCGGGAGCAGTCATTTTAATGATGCATAAAGTGAAAAAAAAAAAGTCAAATATTCCTTTAAATATCGTACCTGGGGGGTGTCTAAAGTATGCCTGTGAAGTGCCACGTGTTTCCCGTGTTTAGAACTGTCCCTGCACAAAATGACACTTCTAAAGGAAAAAAAAGCCATTTAAAACTGCTTGCGGCTTTAATGTAATGTCTGGTCCCGGTAATATGGATGAAATTCTTTAAGAAAAATGGCATAGCTACCCCATGACCCCCCCCCCTACCCCAGCCCATTACCAGCCCCTTTGGGTCTTGTATGGATATTAAGGGGAACCCCGCACATAAAATAAAAAAGGCCCTATATACTCTGAACAGCCCTATACAGGCGGTGCATACAAGACAGGGACTGTAGGTTTGTTCTTATGTAGAGTCTGTTTGTAATTTTGAACAGGTACATTGTTGAAGTGTAGCTCCAGACCAAAAATCTATTTTTAAACTTTTTGGAAAACATAGGTAAGGGTTATCACCCCTGTAACATTTGTTTTGCTGTCTGTGCCCCTGTTCAGAACATTTCACCTCACTTTCCGTCCCAATGACAACTCTTTTTGAAATGTGGTCTTTTTCTTGAAACAAGGATTGCTGATAAAGCATCAGTACAGAGGAGACACCTTTCTCCCATATTTATTCTTACAGGAGAGAATTTTCCTTCCTAGTGGTAGATTTCCTCTCACTTCCTGTTGTCTTCTTGCGTTTGCAAGTAGGAGTCGTTTGTAAGTTGGATGTTTGAAAGTAGGGACCTGCCGTATATACTCTGCAGAAATAGGCCCCTTAGTTGTTGGTGTTGGCACAACACTGTAAGCACTCACAGTTACTCTTGGTTGGTGCTGGAACGCCCTGCTGTCAACTATTATATCAGGAATTTTAATTACATATAATTGTTGAACAGTGGTAGTAAAAATTGGGCCTTTGATGGTGGTGCTGGTGCCACAACACTGTAAGCCCTGACAGTTACTCTTGGTGGGTGCAGCAATGGGCCCTGCTGTGAATTATTAGATCAAGAATTGTAATTACATGCCCCTGTTGAACAGGGGCTGAAAAATTGGGCCTTAGGCACTGGTGGCACAACACTGCAACCCCTCACAGATACTGTACTTGGAGCACAGCAATGAGCCCTGTTGCAAAGTATTGCTTCAAAAATTGTAATGACACGCCCCTGTTAAACAGGGGCTGAAAAATTGGGCCTTAGGCACTGGTGGCACAACACTGCAACTCCTCACAGATACTGTACTTGGAGCACAGCAATGAGCCCTGTTGCAAAGTATTGCTTCAAAAATTGTAATGACACGCCCCTGTTAAACAGGGGCTGAAAAATTGGGCCTTAGGCACTGGTGGCACAACACTGCAACTCCTCACAGATACTGTACTTGGAGCACAGCAATGAGCCCTGTTGCAAAGTATTGCTTCAAAAATTGTAATTACACGCCCCTGTTAAACAGGGGCTGAAAAATTGGGCGTTAGGCACTGGTGGCGGCACCCATAAACAAAAATGATCTTACAAGCTATCATCATCAATCGTATCATTGAGGACTCGGAGGAGGAGGATAGCCAGTCAACATAACAGCACAGGCACTCAGCATCAGCATCAGTCTTGAAGGGATGTGACATGTTAAAATCAATTAGTCTGTTATATCAGCATCAGGTGTGTGGTAGCTGGTGGTGATCCAAGACTGGTTCATCTTGATGAAAGTCAGTCGATCAACCGAGTCGGTGGACAGGCGCACCCTGTGATCCGTGACAAATCCTCCAGCAGCACTGAATGTGCGTTCCGAAAGAACGCTGGATGCAGGACAGGCCAGTAGCTCAATTGCATACTGTGCAAGCTCTGGCCAGTGATCCATCCTCAAGACCCAGTAAGCCAGAGGATTTTCGGTGGGGAAGGTGTCCAAGTCTGACCTTGCCCCTAGATATTCCTGCACCATGTTTATCAGACGCTGGCGATGGTTGCTGGAACCGATCATACTTTGGGGCTGCGGACTAAAGAATTGTCTGAACGCATCGGTCAGACGGCCACCTTCCCCACCGCTCCTTCTTTGACTGGCCGAAGCCTCAGCAACTCGTTGTCCAGGACCAGGAGTTTGCAACCTCCCAGTCTCTGGGAACGCGTTGCACAGACCTTTCTGCAAGGCCTCCCGGAGTTGTCTCATCCTCTGCTCCCTCTGCGACGGTAACATAAGGTCCGCAACCTTACCCTTGTACCGTGGATCAAGGAGAGTGGCCAGCCAGTAATGGTCCCTCTCCTTGATCCGAAGAATACGAGGATCCTTCCGCAGACTTTGCAGGATCAGGGAGGCCATGCAGCGTAGGTTTGCTGAGGCATTCGCTCCGGAGTCCTCTGGGTCACTAAGGACGACATGATCCGCAGCCACCTCCTCCCAGCCACGTACAAGTCCACTGGTTTCTTGGGACTGTAAATCATCCCTAAAAGACTGCTGCTGATGATGCTGAGTGCCAGCCTCCACCTCCATGCTGACACAATCCTCCTCCTCCTCCTCCTCCTCCTCCTCTTCCTGTGCGATGGGTGGGACAGAAGGAACACTGTCTGGGTAAAGGGGGCCTTGAGAGGCAAGGAAGTCCTCCTCTTCCTGCCTCTGTTCTGCCTCAAGTGCCCTGTCCATTATTCCACGCAGCGTGTGCTCCAACAGGTGGACAAGAGGTACAGTGTCACTGATGCATGCACTGTCACTGCTCACCATCCTCGTGGCCTCCTCAAATGGTGCCAGGACAGTGCATGCATCCCTGATCATGCCCCACTGGCGTGGAGAAAAAAAACCAAGCTCCCCTGACCCTGTCCTGGTGCCGTAGTCGCACAGGTACTCATTGATGGCCCTCTGCTGCGTGTGCAGCCGCTGCAGCATGGCCAACGTTGAGTTCCACCTGGTGGGCATGTCACATATAAGGCGGTTCTTGGGCAGGTTCAACTCCTTTTGCAGCTCAGCCAGGCGAGCACTGGCATTATAAGATCTGCGGAAATGCACACAGACTTTCCTGGCCTGCCTCAGGACATCCTGTAAGCCCGGGTACCTGCCCAAGAAGCGCTGCACCACCAGGTTAAGGACGTGAGCCACACAGGGCACATGGGTCAGTTGTCCCTGTCGGAGGGCGGAGAGGAGGTTGGTGCCATTGTCGCAAACCACCATTCCTGGCTTAAGCTGGCGTGGCGTCAACCACCTCTCGGCCTGGCCCTGCAGAGCAGACAGGACCTCTGCCCCAGTGTGGCTTCTGTCCCCCAAACACACCAGCGCAAGCACGGCATGGCATCTTTTTGCCTGCGTACTTGCGTAGCCCCGTGAACGGCTACGGAGCACCGCTGGTTCATAGGACAAACCACAGGAAGAGGCCATGGAGGAAGAAGAAGAGGAGGGGGTGGAGGAGAGAGGTGTGTCACAACCAGTAGTAGCATTTTGGAGGCGTGGCGGTGGGACAACCTCCAACACTACTGCACCTTGTCCTGAATCCTTCCCAGCTGCCAAAAGAGTGACCCAATGGGCCGTGAAAGAAAGGTAACGTCCCTGTCCATGCCTGCTGGACCATGAGTCAGCGGTAATATGCACCTTACCGCTGACCGCCCTGTCCAGCGAGGCCAAGACATTGCCTTCCACATGCCGGTAGAGAGCCGGAATAGCCTTCCGTGAGAAAAAGTGGCGTTTGGGAACCTGTCACTGAGGAACCGCACATTGCACAAACTCACGGAAGGGGGCCGAGTCTACCAACTGAAAAGGCAGCAGTTGAAGCGCTAGCAATTTAGCCAAGCTAGCATTCAACCGCTGGGCATGTGGATGGCTGGGAGTGAACTTCTTTCGACGGTCCAGCAGCTGGGGCAGGGAAATTTGCCTGCTAGAATCGGACGTCGGTGTACTGCTAGCAGAGTGGGCGCAAGTACTTGGCTGTGACACACCTAATTCTACACCTTCATTCCTCTCAGTGCATGTTTCAGAGAGGACTGAAGTTATAGTGGGGTTGGAGATCCCAGCTGATGCGGTGCAAGGAGAGGTCCGCTTTGTTCTTTGGTGTGGGTCTTTGAGGTAGGCTTGCCAACGAGCTGCATGGCAGGTCAACATATGTCTGGTCAGGCATGTGGTACCCAAGCGGCTGATGTTTTGGCCACGCGATATACGCTTGAGACATATGTTGCAAACAGCAGCTGTGCGATCTGATGCACTAGCCTCAAAAAAGGCCCACACCAAAGAACTTTTTGAATGACGGGCAGAGGCAGCGCCCTGCACAGGCGGAGCTCTGCGGTGTGATTCCGTCGGTGTACTGCCCTTACGCTGGCCACCAAAGAGCATCCTGCCTCGTTGGAGATGTGCCTCCTCCTCATCCTCCTCCTCCTCCTCTCTCCTATTAGGCACCCACGTGGAGTCAGTGACCTCATCATCCCCTCCCTCCTCATCACTGGAGCCAATCTGGCAGTATGCTGCAGCTGCTGGAACATGACTGCCAGATTGGTGTCCTTCTTGAGCATCCCCTCTGTCTGCTCTCACGCTACTGCCTTCCTCTAGCTGGGTTTCATCATCAGACCCTTCGAAACGCTGGGCATCCTCCTGGAGCATGTACCCAACACTGTGCTGAAACAGTTCGGGGGACTCCTCAGGAGGAGGACATGGTGGGTCTAGGGAAGGAGTGACTGATGATTTGTCTGACATTGATACCAGGGAAGACGACGCTTTGGCAGCTGCTTTTCCAGTACCCTGAGCCTGGGTGAGAGAGGATGAGGAGGAGGAGGAGGGCTTGGTCATCCACTCTACCAAGTCTTCGGCATGATGTGGCTCAACATGTCCAGCTGCCGAAAAGAAGGACAAGCGTGTCCCATGGCCATGTGCTGATGACAATGCACCGCGTCCACGACCAGCACTGTTGCCCCCAGACACAGAGCCTGCTTGCCCTCTTTTATTGCCTCCTGACTGTCTGCCTCTCCTTGTTTGCCTTCCAGACATTCTAATAGATGGCCTGCAGGGAGATGGGAAAAAAGCAATAAGGGCTACCTTCAGGTGTCCTTCTCTGTCCCTTGAAACAAGGACTTTCACAGTGAAAGAAACTGACACTCTCCCTACCTACAGTTTTCTGTCCCTAGAAAAAATATTTTTTTTAAGCACAATATAGCACAAGGACAATTCACTCACTGTCCTTACAGGTCCCTGGAAACAAGGACTTGCAGAGTGAAAGAAAAAAAACACTCTCCCTACCTACAGTTTTCTGTCCCTAGAAAAAATGTTTTTTTTTAATCACAATATAGCACAAGGACAATTCACTCACTGTCCTTACAGGTCCCTGGAAACAAGGACTTGCAGAGTGAAATAAACTGACACTCTCCCTACCTACAGTTTTCTGTCCCTAGAATAAATGTTTTTTTTAAGCACAATATAGCACAAGGACAATTCACTCACTGTCCTTACAGGTCCCTGGAAACAAGGACTTGCAGAGTGAAAGAAAAAAAACACTCTCCCTACCTACAGTTTTCTGTCCCTAGAAAAAATGTTTTTTTTAATCACAATATAGCACAAGGACAATTCACTCACTGTCCTTCCAGGTCCCTGGAAACAAGGACTTGCAGAGTGAAAGAAACTGACACTGTCCCTACCTACAGTTTTCTGTCCCTAGAATAAATGTTTTTTTAAAGCACACTATAGCACAAGGACAATTCACTCACTGTCCTTACAGGTCCCTGGAAACAAGGACTTGCAGAGTGAAATAAACTGACACTCTCCCTACCTACAGTTTTCTGTCCCTAGAAAAAATATTTTTTTTAAGCACAATATAGCACAAGGACAATTCACTCACTGTCCTTACAGGTCCCTGGAAACAAGGACTTGCAGAGTGAAATAAACTGACACTCTCCCTACCTACAGTTTTCTGTCCCTAGAATAAATGGTTTTTTTTAAGCACAATATAGCACAAGGACAATTCACTCACTGTCCTTACAGGTCCCTGGAAACAAGGACTTGCAGAGTGAAAGAAAAAAAACACTCTCCCTACCTACAGTTTTCTGTCCCTAGAAAAAATGTTTTTTTTAATCACAATATAGCACAAGGACAATTCACTCACTGTCCTTCCAGGTCCCTGGAAACAAGGACTTGCAGAGTGAAAGAAACTGACACTGTCCCTACCTACAGTTTTCTGTCCCTAGAATAAATGTTTTTTTTAAGCACACTATAGCACAAGGACAATTCACTCACTGTCCTTACAGGTCCCTGGAAACAAGGACTTGCAGAGTGAAAGAAAAAAAACACTCTCCCTACCTAGTTTTCTGTCCCTAGAAAAAATGTTTTTTTTAATCACAATATAGCACAAGGACAATTCACTCACTGTCCTTACAGGTCCCTGGAAACAAGGACTTGCAGAGTGAAATAAACTGACACTCTCCCTACCTACAGTTTTCTGTCCCTAGAATAAATGTTTTTTTTTAAGCACAATATAGCACAAGGACAATTCACTCACTGTCCTTACAGGTCCCTGGAAACAAGGACTTGCAGAGTGAAAGAAAAAAAACACTCTCCCTACCTACAGTTTTCTGTCCCTAGAAAAAATGTTTTTTTTAATCACAATATAGCACAAGGACAATTCACTCACTGTCCTTCCAGGTCCCTGGAAACAAGGACTTGCAGAGTGAAAGAAACTGACACTGTCCCTACCTACAGTTTTCTGTCCCTAGAATAAATGTTTTTTTTAAGCACACTATAGCACAAGGACAATTCACTCACTGTCCTTACAGGTCCCTGGAAACAAGGACTTGCAGAGTGAAAGAAAAAAAACACTCTCCCTACCTACAGTTTTCTGTCCCTAGAAAAAATGTTTTTTTTAATCACAATATAGCACAAGGACAATTCACTCACTGTCCTTACAGGTCCCTGGAAACAAGGACTTGCAGAGTGAAATAAACTGACACTCTCCCTACCTACAGTTTTCTGTCCCTAGAATAAATGTTTTTTTTTAAGCACAATATAGCACAAGGACAATTCACTCACTGTCCTTACAGGTCCCTGGAAACAAGGACTTGCAGAGTGAAAGAAAAAAAACACTCTCCCTACCTACAGTTTTCTGTCCCTAGAAAAAATGTTTTTTTTAATCACAATATAGCACAAGGACAATTCACTCACTGTCCTTACAGGTCCCTGGAAACAAGGACTTGCAGAGTGAAATAAACTGACACTCTCCCTACCTACAGTTTTCTGTCCCTAGAATAAATGTTTTTTTTAAGCACAATATAGCACAAGGAGAATTCACTCACTGTCCTTCCAGGTCCCTGGAAACAAGGACTTGCAGAGTGAAAGAAAAAAAACACTCTCCCTACCTACAGTTTTCTGTCCCTAGAAAAAATGTTTTTTTTAATCACAATATAGCACAAGGACAATTCACTCACTGTCCTTCCAGGTCCCTGGAAACAAGGACTTGCAGAGTGAAATAAACTGACACTCTCCCTACCTACAGTTTTCTGTCCCTAGAATAAATGTTTTTTTTAAGCACAATATAGCACAAGGACAATTCACTCACTGTCCTTCCAGGTCCCTGGAAACAAGGACTTGCAGAGTGAAAGAAAAAAAACACTCTCCCTACCTACAGTTTTCTGTCCCTAGAAAAATTTTTTTTTTTAATCACAATATAGCACAAGGACAATTCACTCACTGTCCTTACAGGTCCCTGGAAACAAGGACTTGCAGAGTGAAAGAAACTGACACTCTCCCTACCTACAGTTTTCTGTCCCTAGAATAAATGTTTTTTTAAGCACAATATAGCACAAGGACAATTCACTCACTGTCCTTCCAGGTCCCTGGAAACAAGGACTTGCAGAGTGAAAGAAACTGACACTGTCCCTACCTACAGTTTTCTGTCCCTAGAATAAATGTTTTTTTTAAGCACACTATAGCACAAGCACAAAACACACTGACACTCTCCCTACCTATCCTTCTCTTTCCCTAAACTAAAGGAATCCAGGTTAAGCAAGAAAGAAATAACAGTCACTGTCCCTGCCTATGCTGCTCTATCCCTGCTCCGGAACACACTACACTAGGCCGCCGTGCTGGCGGCCTTTTATAGTGTGGGGCGTGTACTAAACACCCTCAGCAATAATTGGCCACAGGCATCCTGCCTGTGGCCAATCATTGCTCTCCTCGCTGCCGGCGCTGTGATTGGCCAAGCATGCGGGGTCACAGTGCATGCTTGGCCAATCACAGCGCCTGGATGACACTGCGATGGCGTAGTGCATTGTGGGCCGTTCGCGTCACTCGAATTTGGCGCGAACGGCCCAAATCGTTCGATCTTTGTCGAACGATCGAACAGCCGATGTTCGAGTCGAACGTATGTTCGACTCGAACACGAAGCTCATCCCTAATGGAGGGGGTGGGAGTGACTGGCTCAGGCTGTCTGTGGCACCTGGACAGTGCTGGGACAAGGCCATCTAGCAACCAGGGCAAAGATGCCAAACAGCGCCACCCTCCCCCAAGTTGTAAACGTATTGTGTGTCAGCACAACTGTCCCCCCAAAAAATGTGAGCACTAATACGCATGCACACTTACCCCCTAAGCATACAATCTCTTGAATGCTAAAATTCCCCCCCAACAAAAATTTCTCCACCCCCCTCCCTGCACAAATCTCCCCTCACCTTTCCTTCCAGCACAAGACCCCCCCCCCCATCATCCCTACAAGCACAAATCCCCCCTCAAATCACCATTCCCAACACAAATTCACCCCCCTCCCCCAAAGTTTCTCCTTCTAGCACAACCCCTTCACCCCCCAAAACCCACCTCCCAGCACAAATCTCCCTTCCTAGCTCTGCCTCTCCCAAATCTCACAGCACAAATCCCCCCCCCCAAATTTTTTAAAACTAATTTTACCCCCATCCTCACACATAGCACAAATCCCCCATATCACTCCTCCCTGCACATCCCCCCCCCCCAGCACTAATCCTCTTCCTCCCCCAAAATTCCCCCTCCTAGAACAAATCTTACGCCCCCCACCACCCCCCAAATTCCTCCTCCCAGCATAAATCCTCTTTCTCAATCTCCCCCCCGCACAAATTCCCAACCTCTTCCCTTCTTCCAGCACAAATCCCCCCAGTCCCCCCTCCCCAACCCCACCTTCTGGCACTAATCCACATCTTCCTCCAACTCCCATCATAAACACTTACCGTATATACTCGAGTATAAGCCGACCCGAATATATAGAGGAGAAATGGGGCTACATGTGTACCAAGTTTCGGGTCCAGGGGACCTACGGCCGGCCGGTACCGGGTCCCCAAAGTCACCGGAGAAATTACCGTTTAACATGGGAGTCTATGAAAGGGGTGCCCGCCTTTGAAAAATCAATGCTCCCCGGCTGTACAAACAAACTTTGCACACTTGTAGAGGAAGAGTGGGGCTACATGTGTGCCAAGTTTGGGGTCCAGGGGACCTATGGCTGTCCGGTACCGGGTCCCCAAAATCCGGGAGATCAGGCACAAAAAGGTGACTCGAGTACAAACCGAGGGGGGCATTTTCAGCACAAAAAAATGTGCTGAAAAACTCGGCATATACTCGAGTATATACGGTACATCCCCAGCACAAATATTTGATACTCTCTCCCAGTAGCGGCTGTCCCCCAAAGTTTTGACCAATAGGAAAGCTATTAATAGAACGATTTATTTTTAAATAGATAATAATATGACTAACATTTTTTAACATCTTAAAGTTAAAAAAATATTAGTCATTTTATGATTTATTTAAAAATATATCATTCTGTGTGTGTGCAGTGCACTGCGAGGCGCCGTACTAATAGAAGTCTATCAGGTCCGTTAATGTTAAACAAACACATGATTAGAGCCTGAGGCTCTAATTGGCTTGTTTTGCATTGTGCTCAGGGTGCAGTGCTCTGCGCCCCCAACCCTCCCACTTTTGACTTTAGCGAATCAAAATTTGCTATTGTGTCTTTTCCAATTTCACATCCTGGCCAATCAGGAGGCTGAAGATGGAACACGGAGGCCTCCGGGTATAGGGAGCTGCGACAGCCAAGGATTGAGGCTCTGTTTGCAGGTAAGTTCCTGGAGGGGTTTGCGCCCCCCCCCCGTCCAATTTTTTTTTATCACCAGCAGGCACTGCACTGCCCCCCCGCTCCCAACCCTGCTCCAGTTGTGTCCCCAGTACAATTCCCCCCAGGGCCCCCACCCTCACACACAAGCCTCACATACAATGCGGCAGATGTATGTGGGATGTTTTTTCCTCCCAGTCTCCTCCTCATCTTGAGCAGGAGGGAAGCTGCTTTTAAAAGTTTTGCAGGGAGCAGTGAGAGATGCGGGGGTAAGGGATCGCGGCCGCAGGGACTCACATTAGAGGTGCCACTAGCTGTCCTATCGGACCTAAAAGGGTTTGCTTACCTGTAAGCAAACACTGCTCAGTCCCGATCTGACAATCCCGATGCAGGAGCGTGGCAGCGAGAGGAGGGAGAAGCTGAAGAGGAGAGAGAACACAGCCTGAACCTCCTCCCAGTGCTCTCCTCCTCTCCAGATTTGGTTTTGTCATTTCCCACTCAATGCTGACAGTAGTAGTAATTCTGCTGTCAATACTTCTGTCAGGTTGTAGCGGCAGCAATTCTCCATGGGGCGCCCCTCCACCTCACATGATACCACCGTGCCTAGGGCAGTCGTCCCTCTAGTCTTGGCCCTGCATCTGGGCGAGTCCCGACATTATTGTCGGGGATCCCTGCAGAGCTTGGACCGGCTCTGTGACGTCAGCCAACAGTGGGGTCTTAGCCTTGGTCACAGGAGTGTAGAACTAAGTGCACTCTTGTGACCCACAGGAGAAGTATGACCAAAAGAGCTTTGACCCTACTTCTCCTTTAACCCTATGAACCTCAAATCTTAACTTGTCCTTTTGGATTGAACCCTTAACCTACATTTAGCTATTTAAAGGTGAACTCCAGGCACAAAAACTTTAATATAAATAAATTACTCAGTAGTCACAAAGGATTTAAAGGGATTTTTTAAATTTTTTATTTAAAATAACAAACATGTTATATATACCTGCTCTGTGCAGTGGTTTTGCACAGAGCAGCCCAGATCCTCCTCTTCTCAGGTCCCCCGCCGGCACTCCTGGTCACTCCCTCCCGTCGAGTGCCCCCATAGCAAGCAGCTTGCTATGGGGGCACCTGAGCAGGCTTACTCCTGAGCCGCTGCTCTGTGTGTCCATTCACACACAGAGCGTGGCTTGGCCCCATCCCTGCTCTCTCCTTAGTGGCTTACTGGCTGTGATTGACAGTAGCGGGAGCCAATCGGGAGAGAGTCACAGAAGAGCCGAGGCTCCCATGCACAGCGCTGGAGCATAAAGTAATAAGCCCCGTACACACGGTCGGACTTTTGGCCAACAAATTTAATTTTGAGCAAGTTGGACCAACAATCCAACCGTGTGTACGCTCCATCGGACAAACTTTTTTGCTTTTTATTTGTTTTCATCGGACAAATGTTGGGTCTGCAAACGGACAAACTTTTGGCCAACAAAAGTCCGATGGAGCAAAGTCCGACCATGTGTACAGAAAACCATCGGACTTTTGTCCGATGGACAAAACAAATAATGTTACAATCAACCAACAATAGCAGAAGTTGACCAAAGGGTGGCGGTAAAGAGCAGAAAGGAGCAGAAAAACCACGTGATGTTGCAAAAAGTTTTGGGAAAGTTTGCAGAAAAGTCCTGTGGTGTGTATGCCATGGGTGTTCCCGACCAACTCCGTTCGGACAAAAAAACACGGAAAAGTCAGATGGAAGTCCGATTGTGTGTACGGGGCTTTAGTGGGACTGGGGTGGATGCTGCATGAAGGTAAAAGACTTTGAGACTTTACAATCGCTTTAAATCCATGTTGTGTGAACCAACTACCTTTACAAACTTTGGTATTACCTTGTAAAAGTAAATGTAAAATCTTCACTGTTTTGCATATAGCCTGTGCTGGGGGGGGGGCTAGCAGGTGCAGAGAGCAGAGCTGTAGGAGGTACCCGGCTGGCCACACCCACTACACACTGCCTGCAGAAATCTACAGGAGGGGGTGGAGACAAGACCAGTCACGCTGCACAAGGAGAGAAAGAAGCAGTGACCGGTCTTTATTACAGGAAACTCCTGCACAGAGGTGAAGTGTCACACTGGGTTACTGCACACAGGAAGAAATACACAAAGCACACCAAGATTCAAGTAAAAATACACATGATGAATGTATTTAGACAATATTTGCTTATCCTGGAGTTGAACTTTACATATCAAAGCACATCTATTATGAAATATACAATCATTCCTGGTCCTGGAGTTCTTCTGAAGTGATTGCTGCCCAGCTGTGTCTGACAGTAACCCTTCTGAGTCACACACCCAAGCACGTTTGCTCTGTGCACTGTGCCTTCTAAACAAATATTTTTATAAAATAAAATCTTTGCTGTTATCTTCTTTTTCCCTTTACAGCTCAGTGTTGCTGATCCCCTGCAGCCTCTTTGCAGCCAGTCTACATGCACTCCAGTGTTGGCTGTGTATAGCATTTCTTATGGTGGGTTTCCTGATTGTAACAATAGTGGTCCATACCTGTGTAATGTGTGTTGAAAGGGTCACTTGTAGTCTTCATAGGAAACCCATGTGACAGGGTGACAATGCAAGAGCACAATTAGAAAATGGGGCAAAGTGCCTGAATAAGGACCTTCATGGCATCCACCTCCTGTCTACAAGCATGCACTCCCGCAGTGTATTCATAGTTGTGCTACATGTCTCTTTTTTTTGTTCTCTTATGCCACGTACACACGGTCGGAATTTCCGATGGAAAAAGTCAGATGGGAGCTTTTCGTCGGATATTCCGACCGTGTGTATGCCCCATCTGACTTTTTCTGTCGGAATTTCCGATAGAGAGCAGATTCTCTATTTTTCCGACAGAAAATCCGTTCGTCTGTATGCAATTCCGATGCACTAAAAACCACGCATGATCAGAATCAAGTCGACGCATGCTCGGAAGCATTGAACTTCATTTTTTTCGGCTCGTCGTAGTGTTGTACGTCACCGCATTCTTGACGGTCGGAATTTGGTGTGACAGTGTGTATGCAAGACAAGCTTCAGCGGAATTCTGTCGGAAAAACAATCCGATTTTTTTTCCAACGGAAGATCCGACCGTGCGTATGCGGCATTAGTCTTTCCTATTTGTTATAATTTGAAGTTTATTATTATCGTTATTATTATTTTCCATTTTTGGGCTGTTACACATGGGCCTGTATAACATTAATGCCTGCGTCTTTTCCCCACCCAGGTGCTGCATACAGCCTCTCATAAGACATTTTAAATTTTTCCATACACCTGTACGCTATCCACTTGAAGACTAGTGATGAGCCGAACACCCCCGGGTTCGGTTCGCACCAGAACCCGCAAACGGACCGAAAGTTCGCACGAACATTAGAACCCTATTAAATACAATGGATGCGAACGTTCGGATTCTAAAGTGCTAATTATAACGACTATTATCCATGTTATTGTCCTAAACAGAGTTTGGGAACCCGGGTTCTGCACCAGGGGACATGTATCAATGCAAAAAGAAGTTTTAAAAACTGACGTTTTCCGGGAGCAGTCATTTTAATGATGCATAAAGTGAAAAAAAAAAGTCAAATATTCCTTTAAATATTGTACCTGGGGGGTGTCTAAAGTATGCCTGTGAAGTGCCACGTGTTTCCCGTGTTTAGAACTGTCCCTGCACAAAATTACATTTCTAAAGGAAAAAAAAGTCATTTAAAACTGCTTGCGGCTTTAATGCAATGTCTGGTCCCGGTAATATGGATGAAAATCTTTAAGAAAAATGGCATAGCTACCCCATCACCCCCCCCCCCCCCTACCCCAGCCCATTACCAGCCCCTTTGGGTCTTGTATGGATATTAAGGGGAACCCCGCACACAAAATAAAAAAGGCCCTATATACTCTGAACAGCCGTATACAGGCGGTGCATACAAGACAGGGACTGTAGGTTTGTTCTTATGTAGAATCTGTTTGTAATTTTAAACAGCTACATTGTTTAAGTGTAGCTCCAGCCCAAATACCTATTTTTAAGCTTTTTGGAAAACATAGGGAAGGGTTATCACCCCTGTAACATTTTTTTTGCTGTCTGTGCCCCTGTTCAGAACATTTCACCTCACTTTGCGTCCCAATGACAACTGTTTTTGAAATGTGGTGTTTTTATTGAAACAAGGATTGGTGATAAAGCATCAGTAGAGAGGAGACACCTTTCTCCCATATTAATTCTTACAGGAGAGAATTTTCCTTCCAAGGGGTAGATTTCCTCTCACTTCCTGTTGTCTTCTTCCGTTTGCAAGTAGTAGTCGTTTGTAAGTTGGATGTTTGAAAGTAGGGACCTTCCGTATATACTCTGCAGAAATTGGCCCCTTAGGTGTTGGTGTTGGCACAACACTGTAAGCACTCACAGTTACTCTTGGTGGGTGCTGGAACGCCCTGCTGTCAACTATTATATCAGGAATTGTAATAACATATAATTGTTGAACAGTGGTAGTAAAAATTGGGCCTTTGATGGTGGTGCTGGTGCCACAACACTGTAAGGCCTGACAGTTACTCTTGGTGGGCGCAGCAATGGGCCCTGCTGTGAATTATTAGATCAATAATTATAATTGCATGCCCCTGTTGAACAGGGGCTGAAAAATTGGGCCTTTGGTGGTGGTGGTGGTGGTGGTGGTGTTGACACAACACTGTAAGGCCTGACAGTTACTCTTGGTGGGCGCAGCAATGGGCCCTGCTGTGAATTATTAGATCAATAATTATAATTGCATGCCCCTGTTGAACAGGGGCTGAAAAATTGGGCCTTTGGTGGTGGTGGTGGTGGTGGTGGTGTTGACACAACACTGTAAGGCCTGACAGTTACTCTTGGTGGGCGCAGCAATGGGCCCTGCTGTGAATTATTAGATCAATAATTATAATTGCATGCCCCTGTTGAACAGGGGCTGAAAAATTGGGCCTTAGGCACTGGTGGCACAACACTGCAACCCCTCACAGATACTGTACTTGGAGCACAGCAATGAGGCCTGTTGCAAAGTATTGCATCAAAAATTGTAATTACACGCCCCTGTTAAACAGGGGCTGAAAAATTGGGCCTTAGCCACTGGTGGCGGCACCCATAAACCAAAATGATCTTCCAAGCTATCATCATTAATCGGATCATTGAGGAGGAGGAGGAGGATAGCTAGTCAACATAACAGCACAGGAACTCAGCATCAGCATCAGTCTTGAAGGGATGTGACATTTTAAAATCAATTAGTCTGTTATATCAGCATCAGGTGTGTGGTAGCTGGTGGTGATCCAAGACTGGTTCATCTTGATGAAAGTCAGTCGATCAACCGAGTCGGTGGACAGGCGCACCCTGTGATCCGTGACAAATCCTCCAGCAGCACTGAATGTGCGTTCTGAAAGAACGCTGGATGCAGGACAGGCCAGTAGCTCAATTGCATACTGTGCAAGCTCTGGCCAGTGATCCATCCTCAAGACCCAGTAAGCCAGAGGATTTTCGGTGGGGAAGGTGTCCAAGTCTGACCTTGCCCCTAGGTATTCCTGCACCATGTATATCAGACGCTGGCGATGGTTGCTGGAAACGATCATACTTTGGGGCTGCGGACTAAAGAATTGTCTGAACGCATCGGTCAGACGGCCACCTTCCCCACCGCTCCTTCTTTGACTGCCCGAAGCCTCAGCAACTCGTTGTCCAGGACCAGGAGTTTGTAACCTCCCAGTCTCTGGGAACGCGTTGCACAGACCTTTCTGCAAAGGCCTCCCGGAGTTGTCTCATCCTCTGCTCCCTCTGCGACGGTAACATAAGGTCCGCAACCTTACCCTTGTACCGTGGATCAAGGAGAGTGGCCAGCCAGTAATGGTCCCTCTCCTTGATCCGAAGAATACGAGGATCCTTCCGCAGACTTTGCAGGATCAGGGAGGCCATGCAGCGTAGGTTAGCTGAGGCATTCAGTCCGGAGTCCTCTGGGTCACTAAGGACGACATGATCCGCAGCCACCTCCTCCCAGCCACGTACAAGTCCACTGGTTTCTTGGGACTGTAAATCATCCCTAAAAGACTGCTGCTGATGATGCTGAGTGCCAGCCTCCACCTCCATGCTGACACAATCCTCCTCCTCCTCCTCTTCCTGTGCGATGGGTGGGACAGAAGGAACACTGTCAGGGTAAAGGGGGCCTTGAGAGGCAAGGAAGTCCTCCTCTTCCTGCCTCTGTTCTGCCTCAAGTGCCCTGTCCATTATTCCACGCAGCGTGTGCTCCAACAGGTGGACAAGAGGTACAGTGTCACTGATGCATGCACTGTCACTGCTCACCATCCGCGTGGCCTCCTCAAATGGTGCCAGGACAGTGCATGCATCCCTGATCATGCCCCACTGGCGTGGTGAAAAAAACCCGAGCTCCCCTGACCCTGTCCTGGTGCCGTAGTCGCACAGGTACTCATTGATGGCCCTCTGCTGCGTGTGCAGCCGCTGCAGCATGGCCAACGTTGAGTTCCACCTGGTAGGCATGTCACATATAAGGCGGTTCTTGGGCAGGTTCAACTCCTTTTGCAGCTCAGCCAGGCGAGCACTGGCATTATAAGATCTGCGGAAATGAACACAGACTTTCCTGGCCTGCCTCAGGACATCCTGTAAGCCCGGGTACCTGCCCAAGAACCGCTGCACCACCAGGTTAAGGATGTGAGCCATACAGGGCACATGGGTCAGTTGTCCCTGTCGGAGGGCGGAGAGGAGGTTGGTGCCATTGTCGCAAACCACCATTCCTGGCTTAAGCTGGCGTGGCGTCAACCACCTCTCGGCCTGCCCCTGCAGAGCAGACAGGACCTCTGCCCCAGTGTGGCTCCTGTCCCCCAAACACACCAGCGCAAGCACGGCATGGCATCTTTTTGCCTGCGTACTTGCGTAGCCCCTTGAACGCCTACGGAGCACCGCTGGTTCCGAGGACAAACCACAGGAAGAGGCCATGGAGGAAGAAGAAGAGGAGGGGGTGGAGGAGAGAGGTGTGTCACAACCAGTAGTAGCATTTTGGAGGCGTGGCGGTGGAACAACCTCCAACACTACTGCACCTTGTCCTGCATCCTTCCCAGCTGCCAAAAGAGTGACCCAATGGGCCGTGAAAGAAAGGTAACGTCCCTGTCCATGCCTGCTGGACCATGAGTCAGCGGTAATATGCACCTTACCGCTGACCGCCCTGTCCAGCGAGGCCAAGACATTGCCTTCCACATGCCTGTAGAGAGCCGGAATCGCCTTCCGTGAGAAAAAGTGGCGTTTGGGAACCTGCCACTGAGGAACCGCACATTGCACAAACTTACGGAAGGGGGCCGAGTCTACCAACTGAAAAGGCAGCAGTTGAAGCGCTAGCAATTTAGCCAAGCTAGCATTCAACCGCTGGGCATGTGGATGGCTGGGAGTGAACTTCTTTCGACGGTCCAGCAGCTGGGGCAGGGAAATTTGCCTGCTAGAATCGGACGTCGGTGTACTGCTAGCAGAGTGGCCGCAAGTACTGGGCTGTGACACACCTAATTCTACACCTTCATTCCTCTCAGTGCAGGTTTCAGAGAGGACTGAAGGTATAGTGGGTTTTGAGATCCCAGCTGATGCGGTGCAAGGAGAGGTCCGCTTTGTTCTTTGGTGTGGGTCTTTAAGGTAGGCTTGCCAACGAGCTGCATGGCAGGTCAACATATGTCTGATCAAGCATGTGGTGCCCAAGCGGCTGATGTTTTGGCCACGCGATATACGCTTGAGACATATGTTGCAAACAGCAGCTGTGCGATCTGATGCACTCGCCTCAAAAAAGGCCCACACCAAAGAACTTTTTGAATGACGGGCAGAGGCAGCGCCCTGCACAGGCGGAGCTCTGCGGTGTGATTCCGTCGGTGTGCTGCCCATACGCTGGCCACTCAAGGGCATCCTGCCTCGTTGGAGATGTGCCTCCTCCTCATCCTCCTCCTCCTCTCTCCTATTAGGCACCCACGTGGAGTCAGTGACCTCATCATCCCCTCCCTCCTCATCACTGGAGCCAATCTGGCAGTATGCTGCAGCTGCTGGAGCATGACTGCCAGATTGGTGTCCTTCTTGAGCATCCCCTCTCTCTGCTCTCACGCTACTGCCTTCCTCTAGCTGGGTATCATCATCAGATACTTCGAAACGCTGGGCATCCTCCTGGAGCATGTACCCAACACTGTGCTCAAACAGTTCGGGGGACTCCTCAGGAGGAGGACATGGTGGGTCTAGGGAAGGATTGACTAATGAAGATAATGATACCAGAGAAGAGGACGCTTTGGCAGCTGCTTTGCCAGTACCCTGAGCCTGGGTGAGAGAGGATGAGGAGGATGAGGTGGGCTTGGTCATCCACTCTACCAAGTCTTCGGCATGATGTGGCTCAACATGTCCAGCTGCCGAAAAGAAGGACAAGCGTGTCCCATGGCCATGTGCTGATGACAATGCACCGCGTCCACGACCAGCACTGTTGCCCCCAGACACAGAGCCTGCTTGCCCTCTTTTTTTGCCTCCTGACTGTCTGCCTCTCCTTGTTTGCCTTCCAGACATTTTAATGGATGGCCTGCAGGGAGATGGGAAAAACAGCAATAAGGGCTACCTTCAGGTGTATACTGTGCAGGAGGCTTAGCAACAATGACACTGACACTGTCCCCTGCCTATCCTTCTCTGTCCCTAAACACAAGGATTTGCAATATGCTTTAGCAAGATTGGTTTAGCACAGAATAGCACACTGACAGTTTCCCTCACTGTCCTTCTCTGTCCCTACAAACAAGATTTAGCACAGAATAGCACACTGATAGTTTCCACGAGTGTCCTTCTCTGTCCCTAAACTCAAGGATTTCAAATATGGTTCAGCAAGATTGGTTTAGAACAGAATAGCACACTGTCAGTTTCACTCACTGTCCTACTCTGTCCCTACAAACAAGATTTAGCACAGAATAGCACACTGATAGTTTCCACGAGTGTCCTTCTCTGTCCCTAAACTCAAGGATTTCAAATATGGTTCAGCAAGATTGGTTTAGAACAGAATAGCACACTGACACTTTCCCTCACTGTACCTCTCTGTCCCTAAACTCAAGGATTTCAAATATGGTTCAGCAAGATTGGTTTACAACAGAATAGCACACTGTCAGTTTCACTCACTGTACCTCTCTGTCCCTACAAACAAGATTTAGCACAGAATAGCACACTGATAGTTTCCACGAGTGTCCTTCTCTGTCCCTAAACTCAAGGATTTCAAATATGGTTCAGCAAGATTGGTTTAGAACAGAATAGCACACTGACACTTTCCCTCACTGTACCTCTCTGTCCCTAAACTCAAGGATTTCAAATATGGTTCAGCAAGATTGGTTTAGAACAGAATAGCACACTGTCAGTTTCACTCACTGTACCTCTCTGTCCCTACAAACAAGATTTAGCACAGAATAGCACACTGATAGTTTCCACGAGTGTCCTTCTCTGTCCCTAAACTCAAGGATTTCAAATATGGTTCAGCAAGATTGGTTTAGAACAGAATAGCACACTGTCAGTTTCACTCACTGTCCTACTCTGTTCCTACAAACAAGATTTAGCACAGAATAGCACACTGATAGTTTCCACGAGTGTCCTTCTCTGTCCCTAAACTCAAGGATTTCAAATATGGTTCAGCAAGATTGGTTTAGAACAGAATAGCACACTGACACTTTCCCTCACTGTACCTCTCTGTCCCTAAACTCAAGGATTTCAAATATGGTTCAGCAAGATTGGTTTAGAACAGAATAGCACACTGTCAGTTTCACTCACTGTCCTACTCTGTCCCTACAAACAAGATTTAGCACAGAATAGCACACTGATAGTTTCCACGAGTGTCCTTCTCTGTCCCTAAACTCAAGGATTTCAAATATGGTTCAGCAAGATTGGTTTAGAACAGAATAGCACACTGACACTTTCCCTCACTGTACCTCTCTGTCCCTAAACTCAAGGATTTCAAATATGGTTCAGCAAGATTGGTTTAAAACAGAATAGCACACTGTCAGTTTCACTCACTGTACCTCTCTGTCCCTACAAACAAGATTTAGCACAGAATAGCACACTGATAGTTTCCACGAGTGTCCTTCTCTGTCCCTAAACTCAAGGATTTCAAATATGGTTCAGCAAGATTGGTTTAGAACAGAATAGCACACTGACACTTTCCCTCACTGTACCTCTCTGTCCCTAAACTCAAGGATTTCAAATATGGTTCAGCAAGATTGGTTTAGAACAGAATAGCACACTGTCAGTTTCACTCACTGTACCTCTCTGTCCCTACAAACAAGATTTAGCACAGAATAGCACACTGATAGTTTCCACGAGTGTCCTTCTCTGTCCCTAAACTCAAGGATTTCAAATATGGTTCAGCAAGATTGGTTTAGAACAGAATAGCACACTGACACTTTCCCTCACTGTACCTCTCTGTCCCTAAACTCAAGGATTTCAAATATGGTTCAGCAAGATTGGTTTAGAACAGAATAGCACACTGTCAGTTTCACTCACTGTTCTACTCTGTCCCTACGAACAAGATTTAGCACAGAATAGCACACTGACACTTTCCCTCACTGTACCTCTCTGTCCCTAAACTCAAGGATTTCAAATATGGTTCAGCAAGATTGGTTTAGAACAGAATAGCACACTGTCAGTTTCACTTACTGTCCTACTCTGTCCCTACAAACAAGATTTAGCACAGAATAGCACACTGACACTTTTCCTCACTGTACCTCTCTGTCCCTAAACTCAAGGATTTCAAATATGGTTCAGCAAGATTGGTTTAGAACAGAATAGCACACTGACACTTTCCCTCACTGTACCTCTCTGTCCCTACAAACAAGGTTTAGCACAGAATAACACACTGACACTCTCCCTACCTATCCTTATTTGTCCCTAAACACAAGGAATCCAGGATTAGTAAAGGAAAAAAAATGACACTGTCCCTGCCTATGCTTCTCTTTCCCTGCTCCGGAACACACTACACAAGGCCGCCGCGCTGGCGGCCTTTTATAGTGTGGGGCGTGTACTAAACCCCCTCAAGAATAATTGGCCACAGGCATCCTGCCTGTGGCCAATCATTGCTCTCCTCGCTGCCAGCGCTGTGAATGGCCAAGCATGCGGGGTCACAGTGCATGCTTGGCCACTCACAGCGCCTGGATGACACTGCGATGGCGTAGTGCATTGTGGGCCGTTCGCGTCACTCGAATTTGGCGCGAACGGCCCAAATCGTTCGATCTTCGTCGAACGATCGAACAGCCGATGTTCGAGTCAAACGTATGTTCGACTCGAACACGAAGCTCATCCCTATTGAAGACCAAGCCTTTTCTGGCACTTTTTGTTTACATGCAAGTGACCAAGGCTCTTCAGCAGAAACGCGTCTGCTTTTTTGTTTTCCCATGTGTGCCAATAAATATTTCTTACGGATTGGAGTTGCCGGCTACTTTTCAATTGTTTTCTAACTTTTTGTTTACAAGTTTAAATCAGTATTTTTTGCCATAAAATTACTTATAACACATACAGACACACACACCCCTCTGTGTGTGCGCTGGAGGCGCGATCAATCCACAAAACTGGATCCTGATCATGTGATAAGTGTGATTAGCGAATCACAATGATCATTAATGTGATTGACAGTGTAAGGACCCGCCCCAGTGTTGCTTTTCCTCTGTGATGATATATTGAATGTTTTCCTCCTGCTAAAGGAGAAGTCTTTTAAATAAAAAAAAAGGACTGTTCGGAAAAAAATAAAGACTAACTAGACGATGGCTTGATCTAGTTTAGCAAGGGTTAAAGTGCTTCTAAAGGCAGAAGTTTTTTTTATCTTAATGCATTCTAAAACACCTTCTGTGTCAAGCAGCCCCCCCTAACCCCAGATGATGTCCTAGGAGACGAAACGCGTCGGATGGACTCCATTGTTGCCACATTCTTTGCAAAGCGCTTTTATATCAACTTAAATGTAAGTGTTTCCACTACATTAAATTTTTGATTTACATACAGAGTTACGCTATGTGGCTGTTTCTTTTCTCCATTACATGCTACTTACCTGCTCATATTGATTACGATATTCCCGGACCACTACTGCATATGAGGTTATCCGGTAAGAGGTCATCTTTCTTCTGCGGTTTCTCTCTCCATGTTGATGTTTGGCCATTTCCAGCACAGCAATTTGTAGCATACAGATTGTCCAGGTTCCATCGTGGTTCCACCACACCAAGCCCGTTTCACCCACTGAACATATGTTCCTCTGGGTTCAAACTATCTGGTAAGCTCCTTACCTATTGGTGGTGGTTCTCTTCATCCTCTAACCGTCAACACTTTTCCTTCAAAGTCTTCACTCACTTTTGAATTTCACCATTGCCTCCATTTTTGAATTACCTTAGGACACTCGGTTGCACAAGTTTTCACTTGTATTTCGCATATGGACATTTTGTATATATGAGGACTTCTCACTGTTCTTACTTAATATTTGAGTGTCTTTTTTATATTGCACTGTTTTATGTATTCACTTGAGTGTGTCATGCATTCTTGTTAATTTTTTGATTAGCGCTACACTTTTTGTTTCCCCCCTAACACTTACCTGAGCCCCATCTTAATCCAACGATGTTGGATGAGAGACTCAGGTGTCTGGCTCAGGTCCAGACTCAGGTGATTGGCTGAGACACAAAGAGAGCGCCATTTGTCTCCCGCTGCTGTCAATCAAAGTCAGCGAGCCAATGAGGATAGAGGGGGCGGGTCTAAGCTGCAGCTCCGTGTCTGAATGCACACTCAGAGCATCGGCTCGGCTCAGGTGCCCCCATAGCAAACTGCTTGCTGTGGGGGCACTCGACAGGAGGGAGGGACCAGGAGCGCCGAAGAGGGACTCAAGAAGAGGAGGATCTGGGCTGCTCTGTGCAAAACCACTGCACAGAGCATGTAAGTATCACACGTTTGTTATTTAAAAAAAATAACACAAGATTTTAGTTCCACTTTAAGCTGGCCAGCCAGCAGGCATCAGTTAGTGTCACAGATAGTGGTGGTGTTAGAGTCATTGTTCTTTAGGTAAGAAAAAAAAAGAATTTATATTTTGTGTGAGTGTCAGTTTCGGCAGTTTTACTATTTTGGGTCAGTTTTTCTTTCATAATAAAACAAAATGAAGAAATATCTGTTAACATTTCCCACCAAATGAAAGCCCAATCTGTCCTGAAAAAAAGATATAAGATATAATCCATCTGGATACACTAAGTAGTTGCTATAGGCACAGGTTTACTGACACATTTCAAAGCTGCAAAATTGGGTTTGGGCATTAAAGTGGTTGTAAACCCTGTTACACCACATGTACCTACAGGTAAGCCTATAATAAGGCATACCTGTATGTACTGTGAATATCTCCTATTGCACAGTTTAGGAGATATTCACTATATGCTCTGCTGCCGACATCATCGGCGCATGCACACTAAAGAAATGGCTTGCTTGTGCCGTTTCTTCAGTATCCGTGCCGTGACTGGCGGCACCCAAGCAGGAGTGACTTTATCGCGTCTCCGGTCAATCACAGCGCTGGAGCACACCAACCCGGAAGTAACTCCAGTGAAAGATGTCGGCCATGGGAGCAGAGTGCATACTAGCTCATTATGCCTTTGTCTTGCAGGATTTTTTTCCCGAGGTTTACAACCTCTTTAAGGTTTGTTTTGATCTTGGTTCTTAACCTCCCTGGCGGTATCCCTGAGTCAGGCTCGGGGTGAGTTTTTACTACCAAAAGCGGTAACGCTGAGTCAGACTCGGGATCGCATCGCAGTATCCAGACAAAGTTACTTACCTTGTCCCCTGGATCCTGCGATGTCTCCCCGCTGTGTCTGCGAGCTGTCTCCTCGCTCGATTCACAGCGCTGAGTCCCAAGCTCCATTCCCTGCGAGCGTTGCGACGGAGCACGGCGCCAAATTCAAAAAGTGAAAAACACACAATACATACAGTACACTGTAATCTTACAGATTACAGTACTGTATAAAATAATTACACATCCCCTTTGTCCCTAGTGGTCTGTCCAGTGTCCTGCATGCACTTTTATATTATAAATACTGTTTTTTTCTGCCTGGAAACTAGAGATTGACCATAGCAACCAAAAAGTGTTCCTTTACATCAAAAGTGGTTTTAGACCAGCTAAAAAAACTGCGATAATAAATAAGAATCACTTGCAGAATTGAGCGATAGAGATTTGTGGGGAAATTCATCATCAAACACTAAATCTAATGACAGCGACAATTCTGCAACTGAGCAAATTTCAGTGTTTTTGATTTGATTACATTATTGAATCATTTTTATTATTATTATATTATTATTTCTTATAATTATTTATAGTTATTTATTATATTATATTTATGATTTTGTTTTTTGAACTTTATCATACCCGGGATGTCTACTAGACTCTGGTTTGGACAGATTTAAGTGAGTTATTCCTAAGAATTACAGGCCTACAATATAAAACGCCAAATTTCCATGCAAAATAATGGTACCGCTTTCAGCACCTAAAATCTGAAATAATCATACCGCCAGGGAGGGGTTAACTCCTTAAAGGGGTTGTAAAGGTTCGTTTTTTTATTTTCTAAATACCGTATATACTCGAGTATAAGCCGAGTTTTTAAGCACAATTTTTTGTGCTGAAAATGCCCCCCTCGGCTTATACTCGAGTCACCTTTTTGCGCCTGATCTACCGGACTTTGGGGAGCCGGTACCGGGCACCCCTTCCATAGACTCCCATGTTAAACGGTAATTTCTCTGGTGATTTTGGGGACCCAGTACTGGCCGGTCGTAGGTCCTCTGGACCCCAAACTTGGCACACATGCAGCCCCACTCTTTCTCTACAGGTTTGCAAAGTTTCTTGTCCGGGGGACCTACGGCCGGGGAGCACCTATTTTTCAAAGCCGGGCACCCCTTCCATAGACTCCCATGTTAAACGTCAGTCTAGTCATGGACACAGTGAGGCATGGACGACACAGTGAGGCAAAGTGAGGCACACCCTAGGCTTATACTCGAGTCAATAAGTTTTCCCAGTTTTTGTGGTAAAATTAGGTGCCTCGGCTTATATTCGGGTCAGCTTATACTCGAGTATATACGGTAGGTTCCTTTAAGCTCGTGCATTGTTGGTTCACTTACCTTTTCCTTAGATTTCCCTTCTAAATATTTTTTTTCTTTGTTTTCTTTGTCTGAATTTCTCACTTCCTGTTCCTCCTCAGTAAGCTGTTCAGTAAGCTGTTCTGGCTGACTAAACACCACTCAGATGATGGTGTGAAGTTTACTGAGAAGAAACAGGAAGTGAGAGATTCAGACAAAGAAAAAAAACATTTAGAAGGTAAATCAAAGGAAAAGGTAAGTGAACCAACAATGCACTAGCTTAAAGGAACCTATTTAGAAAATAAAAAAAGAACCTTTACAACCCCTTTAATGCCTGAAGGTAAAACATACTGTAGGTGTAACTATTTTGAGTTTCCATTTGGTAAAAATATTAAATAGCAGAAGAAGGTGTGTAGTGTTTCTGTATCAATTCCCTCGCTTGCAGCTTTGCTCCGCACACACTGCAAGGGTTATATGTTCATTTTCTCTAGGGTACTATGCAGTTTTACTCACCTTATCCCTCCCCCTTCTCTGTGCCACCAGTCCACCCAAGCCTCCTCTCTTTAGCGCTCCATCCGGCAGTTGCAGCTGTGACATCATCACATACAATGCAGGACCAGAATTCCTGCATTGTAAGTGAGGATGCAACGGGTCTGTCAAAAACCCAGAACTAGACAAAAGAGGCGAGCAGCATCTACCAGGGGAGCAAGAGATAACGTAAGTAAAAGTGCTTTTTAATCTTACTCTAGGCAAAATGAGATTTTAACCTCTACAGAGCAGGGAGAGCCCCACTGTAAGTAGTTCAGCTTTGAAGTATATGTAAAGCCAATTTTTTTTCATTTAGTTTTGGAAAGTGATGAGAAATCCAACAATTTTCAACTGTCATCGAAACATGAGCAAAAAACATCCAATGGATAAACCTGTTACATGGTAACAGGATATCGATTCACTTTAGAGAGATCACTTCTTCCTGCTGTGTCTCTCGGGGACAGGAAGCAAAAGGAAATCTCCTTGATGGGATATTAGGAAGAAAAAATAACCTGGCACGTGTATTAAACGAAAAATAATAATAATATAATGTATATATATTTATGCACGCTGTATATACTTTCACCTAGAACACAACACAAGCATGCTAGATCTGTATTAAAAAAATATTTTATTAAAAATAACTTTTAACAATTTACATATTTGCAGTTTAATAAAATGTCTTGTAGTATCTTCCTGCAGTTTTTAACATTATCAGGAGCAGAGAAAAATCAGTTTGTAAGGAAGATTTTGATTGGTTGCTGCAGGTCGGAATTATAGATTCATTTTTTCCATGAATTGCAGCATGCTAAAAACGGTGACAATCCACAAGTGACCATATCATGTACCTCTTGCGGGAATTACCTGATTAGCAAAACTCCCAAAATAAACTTTTACCAATTTATTTTAATTTTTTAATAAAGTGCATATATATTATATGGCGCTGTACAAAACTAGGATAAAACAGACCTCATGTGACCTAAAATCAGATCAACATTATAAAATTAAAAGAAAACGTAAAAGCAATTCTAAAGCTGACCCAGTGGGCTTAGCGAATTTTTTTTTTACCAAATTTCTCCATCCACACAAGCGAGGTGGATAGAGCAATCCCCCCACTTGGACATTGTATTTTGACAGCGAAACCTGGCCAATCGACTGCAGCCGCTGATCATTTTCAAACTTGTCTGTTTGGATTGACTTCAGTTGAACCACATGAATCGAAATTCAGTCGGTTCTGCTGAACTGTTCATAGATCTTCTAAAAAACGGAGAACTTCCTGTGTCCCACAATTAAGGATGAGCTCCAGCGTGTTCGCACAGCCCACGTGCAGAGCCCGCCAGGAAGTCGGCACTGCGCTGCGCTAATCACAGGCAGTGGGACATTGTCCCGATACACGGCTGCAGAGATTGGGAAATGTCTCACTGCCTGTGATTAGCGCAGCGCAGTGCCGACTTCCTGGCGGGCTCTGCACGTGAGGTGTGCGAACACGCCGGAGCTCATCCTTACCCTCAACGAGTATAATCACAGGTTCCGCAGCATCATTTTCTACAGCTCCTTCCTCAATAATGCTCTGCAACATCACTTTCTATAACACTTTCTATAACACTGCTCCTTCCTCACTTATGCTCTGCTGAACTTTGTATATGTAGCAGGGGTCCTAAATTTAGGAATGGGCATACCAAATTTAGGGGTGATTTGAGTGATAGTTGGCTCAAGTCTTTCAATTGCTGGACTCTGCTTTGCTGCTGTTTCACCTGGCATGTAGTTCCCCTAAGTAGTATGGGTGGCTGCTTCACCGGGATCTTGTGCTCTTTTACCCGGTTCAACTATGGATGTGACCCCCATTGCTGCCTCCTTGACTGACACAGGAATCCGATTGAAGCCCAGGGGCCGCTTTGCCCTTTATGCATGCTGAGATGCAGAGGCCTTGGGCATGATCTGTGGAAAGTGTCAGGGACTAATTGTGCCCCTCCGGCCTTTCGGGAGATGTACCCGCTGTGGGGAGTTCCTGTTCGAGGTGGAACAGCCAACGGAGAAGCCGAAAAGTTTACAGAGTGAACTGGATCTCAGGTGCTGTTACTCCTGAGGAGGAAGTGTGCGTTCTCACCGCCCTACCCCAGCACAGTCCCGCGGAGGTGGCGGATGTGAAGACAGAGGTTTCCAGCCATAGAGGAACCGGAGGCGGAGAACCCAGCGGACACTCCCTTGGGTGCAATGGAGCCCTCCCTTCCACCTGTCAAAAGTAAGGTAGGACTCGTAAAGGCTTCCCGCAGCCGCGGTGAAGGCCCACCCCAGCGCAAGCCTGACTAGGATCGTCCAGTCGGAGGAGCTTCCGAACGATCCACGTCGGGTGAAGGTCAGAGCAAAACGGGGGAAGAGAGAAAGGTCAGTGCTCGTTTTATTGGGGATGCCTGGGTGTCTGACCCAAAGGAACTTTCAAAGGGTGGTTATGTGTCCACGAGAGTTTGCCTGCCAGCAGAGATGTGGGACTCTTCGGACATAGACTCTTCCTCTGACTTAGGAGATGATGTGGAGATTGATGAACTGTTTGTCAGCAAGGGATGGGACAAAATTTATTTAACTTCTCCTCGTAATGCAAAGGGATCGCCCATGGACTCTGGGGATACTACACCCCGGGTGGAAGACCCTGTTAATGCTGGAGAAATTGTTCCCATGCCCGCTCCACGCTCGCTCCGGTGTCTACTGTACCTGCTGTACCGGAGGCCCGTTCACCATTGAGGCCTCCTATGGCACAGCTGGAGCCTGTACGCCCCAGAAGATCTCCGGACGCCATCGTCCTACCAGGAGCTGGAGATCGGGCGACCATGCCGCCTTTGGCCAGACTGCAGCGGCTGTTGAGCCAGAAGGTTGCTGCGGACTATGGATGGGAATACCCATATGTCCCAAAGGACTTACTGTCTGAAATTGAGGCCTCTTGAGAGCGATGGTATATTGACTTTGTAGGGTATCGCTTAGAGGTGAAGAAAGGCCACAGATATTTCAGTTGCTCGGAAGTAATAACTGGAAGATACAAGGGCTGCCGGAAAGATTGGTCTCTTGGTCGCCACATACATGCGGATCGGGTCGTGATCTGCAGTAAAGACAAGGATGATGCGACCTACTCCATTGAGTCTGTAGACAAGAAATGGAAGTCTCTGACTTTACCTGACCCACGTTTTTACCTTTAGAGTGGGACTTGTGGTTTTTTTGCTACCGCTTTAAAGACAATGCCTTGAACTGCTGTGCTGACTCTATTCCCAGAGATTTTTTACTTTTTGAAGGACTGTTTTTTTTTGTTGCTGTCCCCTTCCTTTTTCAACAAGTGAAAAAAAAACTTTGGGTAGAGCTAGTCAGGGCCAAGCTGGAAGCCGCCGAGATCAACAAGGGGACCCTTGTGTGATGGTGCGTTAGAACGCACTTAGGCAACAGAGTAAAATGTGTGTGCTGCCACTAGGTGGTGGTGTTCTGCAAAACTTTTAAAAGCACTTACACGGTACTGCTATAAGAAAATATACACTAGGCTTAGTGTGTGCCGTTAGCTGAAACAAATCACCTCCTCTAGGGGAGATGGTTTGATTCATGTACATACAGTAGTGATAGAATATTATTTGTTTGTATGATGTGTGTTTTCTTCCCCCTGCAGGAGATCATCAAGCAACTTCACTGGAGATTGGGTGGGATCTAGTTGCAATAGGATGGTGGGAGGGAATGTCATTTATTGTGAAAATGTTCCTGTCTTCTCTTCTTTGCTGCACGTCACCCCTTTTATTCAGGCACTCTGGTATATTTTTCTATTTTTTTTGTCTGGGTTTTTTGTACATAGTTCTGAAGGTAAGTTTGCGCCTGCTCAGGATTGAGTGTGCAAATTTGTCTCCAGACTCTGGGGACAGTGTCTCTTTAAGAGAGGGGAGTGTGTAGCGGGGGTCCTAAATTTAGGAATGGGCATACCAAATTTAGGGGTGATTTGAGTGATAGTTGGCTCAAGTCTTTCAATTGCTGGACTCTGCTTTGCTGCTGTTTCACCTGGCATGTAGTTCCCCTAAGTAGTATGGGTGGAGCTGTCACTGGTACTCGGGGTTGAACCACAGGTGTTGGGGCGGCGATTGGGTGTCCTCTCTCGGCAGCCATGCAGTGGGTGTGGTCTACTCGCTGTGCATGCTGGGGGAGGGTACAAAAGGGGCAGACGCCATTGGGTGTGGTGGTTGGAGTTACTACCCCGAGGGACCTGCACCCAGGGGTAGGAAGAGTGTTCCAGGTTCAAGTGCATGGCCCTCCAGGCCATGGGGCCACGTGCGCCTCAGTCCCAGGCACCTTTAGTCCTGGGACTGCAACTTTAGCCCTGGGCCCAGCACCTTTAGCTGGAGCCCACTTCGGGAGGAAGAATCCCAGGGTGCCGCCTTGCGAGGGGACCCGTTTCTGGAAGAGGAGGCTGGGGGAGGACCGTTCCGAAGGACTGGTGAGAGATCACAGTGAAGGAAGGGGCCCAGTAACTCTCTAGAGGGATGTCATCCATCCGGAACCAAGGGGCTTAACATCTGGTCCATCAGGAGGTTTGGGACTCTATAGATCCTGTGGCAGAGGATCTCCTAGACGCATCCATTAGGGACGTTAATTGACTGTTCGAGCTACACGCCGGCTGCTAGTGCCATTGGGTGACTATCCGGGTGAGCTATACCCACTTGGGATCGAGTGGCGACGAAGCCAGGAGTGCCTGAATGCTAACTATCTTCCTAACACCTTTCTCTCTTCATGCATAAGAAAATAAAGCTCTACGTTGGAGTGATACTGGTGTGGACCTTGGAGTTACTTGGGGTATAGAGACTTTGTCCCTGCACATTGGGGACAGAAACCAACTTTGAGGAGAACCTCGCTGCAAGACCCGTAAGTGGAATAAATGCTTAACCTCTGCAACCCAGAGGGTACGGGCAGGGTAGCCATAGTGTGCCATACTCTCCTGTGAACGAGCCAGAGATGTTTAGGAGGTGTATGGGCACTGTGCCACACACGTAAGGGTGTGGGAGCTACATATACAAAAACGTTTATTGAAATATATTCCTCAATAGACACAAAGATGTAACATTTAGTTTGTGTGCATCAAATGGCTTAACAAACTCAGATATTATTTTGTAAAAGTAGCAAGACAGCATCACTGTGCTCTACATATCTCATGCAGAGAGCAGAGCTGTGGGAGGGACCCAGCCAGCCCCACCCACTATAGGCTGCCTACAGAAAACTACAGGAGGGGGGCGGAGACAAGACCAGTCACTCTGTACAATAAGGGAGAGCAGCAGTGAGCGGTCTTTATTACAGGAAGTTACACATGGCTCTTGTATTTAGACAATGTTTACTTATCCCAAAGTTCAGTTTTAAGTTATATAAACAACTCACATATCAGTAACTAGCAGCTTATGGGTCATATCTTCAGCTTATGGGTCATATTTTCTCTGCATCACCTTTTCTGTCTGACAACATGTAATAAATCAATGTTTCTCAACTCCAACCCCCAACAGGTCATGTTTTCAGGCTTTTCATTATTTTGCACAGGTGATTTGATCAGTTTCACTGCCTTAGTAATTACCACAAACCGTTTCATCTGAGGGAAATCCTGAAAACATGACCTGTTGGGGGTACCTGTTGGAGTTGAGAAACATTTTTTTAAATAATACAAGTCATTGCCACTGGCTGACTGGCTGAAATACAGATAAAGCCAAAATGTTTCTGGACTTTTGGATAGAGAAGGAAATGGTTAAAACACCTAGGTTTGTTCTTTGGTCCCTGTGCCACGTCGGGTAGATTTGCCTTCACTTCCTTTCCTAGAGACAGAGCAGCAAATAAGAGGAGATCTCTCCCAAGTGAGAGGATTTACCATTGGAAGATTCCCCCCTCAGCTCCTGTTCCTGAAGGTACTGCTTGGACATGGAAGAAAGGGAGTTTGTCCTGAAAATTTGGATATTAGCGCAAATAAACAAAAATATCCTGGACATTACTCAATTGTTTTTGTAACTACTGTAGCGGGGTCTCCTTTAAGGCCCCCAAGACTACACTACCCAGAACCCCCATCCGGCCTCAGGGTGAAAGTTTCCACCGCAGAGACTCATGGGAGGGGCTATTTAACCACTTGACCACTGGGCACTTAAACCCCCTTAATAACCAAACCAATTTTCAGCTTTCGGTGCTCTCACATTTTGAATGACAATTACTCAGTCATACAACACTGTACCCATATGAATTTTTTGTCCTTTTTTTCACACAAATAGAGCTTTCTTTTGGTGGTATTTAATCACTGTTGGGTTTTTTATTTTTTGCGCTATAAGAGAAAAAAGACTGAAAATTTTGTAAAAAAATGATTTTTTTTTCGTTTCTGTTATAAAATTTTGCAAATTACTATTTTTTCTTCATAAATTTTGGCCAAAATTTATACTGCTACATATCTTTGGTAAAAATAAGTACAAATTGGTGGATATTATTTGGTCTTTGTGAAAGTTATAGAGTCCACAAGCTATGGTGCCAATATCTGAAAATTGATCACACCTGAAGTACTGACGGCCTATCTCAATTCTTGAGACCCTAACATGCCAGAAAAGTACAAATACCCCCCAAATGACCCCTTTTTGGAAAGAAGACATTCCAAGGTATTCAGAAAGAGGCATTGTGAGTTTTTTGAAGTTGTCATTTTTTCCCACAATTCTTTGCAAAATCAAGATTTTTTTTTTCTCTTTTTTTTTTTTCACAAAATTGTCATATTAGCAGGTTATTTCTCACACACAGCATATGCATTCCACAAATTACACCCCAAAACACATTCTGCTATTACTCCCGAGTATGGCGATACCACATGTGTGAGACTTTTACACAGCGTGGCCACATACAGAGGCCCAACATGCAGGGAGCACCTTCAGGCGTTCTGGAGCACCCAGAAAATCATCATTTGTTTGCTAGAAAATTACATAGAACCCCAAAACATTATATATGGTTTTTTTAGCAAAGACCTTAGAGAATATAATGGTGGTTGTTGCAACTTTTTATCTCGCACGATATTTGCGCAGCAATTTTTTTAACGCGTTTTTTACGGAAAAAAAATGTTTTGTGCTTAAAAAAAAAAAAAACAGTAAAGTTAGCCCAATGTTTTTGCATAATGTGAAGGAGGAAGTTACGCCGAGTAAATAGATACCTAACATGTCGCCCTTAAAAATTGCACACACTCGTGGAATGGCGCCAAACTTCGCTACTTAAAAAATCCCCATAGGCGACGCTTTAAATATTTTTACTGGTTACATGTTTTGAGTTACAGAGGAGGTCTAGGGCCAAAATGATTGCTCTCGCTCTAACGTTCGCAGAGATACCTCACATGTGTGGTTTGAAAACCGTTTTCATATGTGGGCGGGACTTACGTATGCGTTCGCTTCTGTATGCGAGCTCACGGGGACAGGGGCGCTTTAAAAAAAAAAAAAATTTATTCTTCATTTTACTTTATTTATTTTAGTTTGACATGTTTTTCCGCCCCAAACATTTTTTTGATCACTTTTATACCTATTACAAGGAACGTAAACATCCCTTGTAATAGGAATATGGCATGACAGGTCCTCTTTACAGTGAGATATGGGGGGGGGGGGGGGGTGTCAATAAGACCCCACATCTCACCTCTAGGCTGGGAAGCCTGAAAAAAATACAAAATAAAAAACAACAATCCTGGCTTTGATCGTAGCGGTGAGTCGGTAGAAGCACCGGAGGGCGGCGGGGGGGGGGGAGGGACATCCCCTCTCACCTCCCGTAAGAATGATCAAGCGGCGGAACAGCCGCTATGATTGTTCTTATGGTGTAGGGAATCGCCGGCTGAAAAAGCTAATATCTGAATGATGCCTGTAGCTGCTCCCATCATTCAGATATCTCCGCACAAAGTCAAGGACGTCATATGACGGCCGGAGGGCGGGAAGTGCTTATTACAGAGTATTGCCGGGCATTGCGGAGTATTGCCGGGCATTGCGGAGTATTGCTGGGCATTGCGGAGTATTGCAGGGCATTGCGGAGTATTGCGGACTATGGCAGGGTATTGCGGTGTATGGCAGGGTATTGCACAGGGTATTGTGGAGGGTATTGCACAGGGTATTGTGGAGGGTATTGCAGAGTATTGTGGAGGGTATTGCAGAGTATTGTGCAGGGTATTGCAGAGTATTGTGCAGGGTATTGCAGAGTATTGTGCAGGGTATTGCAGAGTATTTTGCAGAATATTGCGCAGGGTATTGCAGAGTATTGCGCAGGGTATTGCAGAGTATTGCGCAGGGTATTGCAGAGTATTGCGCAGGGTATTGCAGAGTATTGCACCAGAGTATTGCAGAGTATTGCACCAGAGTATTGCACCAGGGTATTGCAGAGTATTTTGCAGGGTATTGCGCAGGGTATTGCAGAGTATTTTGCAGGGTATTGCGCAGGGTATTGCAGAGTATTGCGCAGGGTATTGCAGAGTATTGCGCAGGGTATTGCAGAGTATTGCGCAGGGTATTGCAGAGTATTTTGCAGGGTATTGCAGAGTATTTTGCAGGGTATTGCAGAGTATTTTGCCAGGGTATTGCAGAGTATTGCGCAGGGTATTGCAGAGTATTGCACCAGGGTATTGCAGAGTATTGCACCAGGGTATTGCAGAGTATTGCACCAGGGTATTGCAGAGTATTGCACCAGGGTATTGGCAGGGTATTTTGCAGAGTATTGGCAGGGTATTTTGCAGAGTATTGGCAGGGTATTTTGCAGAGTATTGGCAGGGTATAGCACAGGGATGGCTGAGCAGGGATGGATGGATGGCTGGATCTGTGACTGCAATTGTCACAGATCCAGCCCACAGTGCTGCTGCTGCCATCCGCTCCCTCCCCCTCCCCTCTCACACTGTACCGATCGGTACAGAGAGGGGAGGGAGGAACCGGCGTCATCAAATGACGCCGGTCTGTTTACAAGTGATTGCTCCGTCATTTGACGGAGCGATCACGTGGTAAACGGCCGCTATCAGCGGCGATTTACCGCGATTCGTGATCCGCCGGGTCCTCTGGACCCGGCGGTCACGGAGTTTCCCGTGTGCGCGCCCCAGGGGGCGCGCGGGAGCGCGATTCTGGGAGGACGTTATATAACGTCCTCCCAGAGTTAAGCAACCACCTTGTCGACGTTATTTGTCGGCAGGTGGTTGTTAAGTGGTTAAGGAAGAGGGGAGGCGGAGCTCGGCCTCTTTGGACACTGCGCTGCAAGCAACCAGTCTTCCTGTGCGGATCTGCTGCAGTGCAAGGCCCGAAGCCTGGGGCCTTGCGTGACTTACAAAGAGCCTTCCACCCCACTACGGAGCCTGGGTGGATCCTGTCTTGTCGAGTGAGGACATCAGTTGGATCGGGGACCCGATCGTTGCAGACGCTGTGTGCGGATACACAGCAGGTGGAAGTCCCGGACTGGGATCGCGTCCGGAGTGGTGAGCGGGCACCTGCCCAGACCAATAGACTGTGTCGTGTTCAGGCCTATAGAACTGCATAGGCCCACAGTTTGTTTATCTGCTGTTCCACAGGGGGGACCGGTAGCAGGACAGAGTTGAAGTGTCCCCCCCAGTATAGTTATTCCAAGTTACTGCCTGTTGTGGATTACAAATTAGAATTTCATCAAGTGCACCACCGAAAGCTGGCATGCGAAGAATTCCTTATAGGAAGTGACTGAGATTTACTCCATGTCAGGCCTGACTCGGGTGGGGAGATAGTATATTGTTTAGTGCGCCATATGGCGCGCACACCATAATAGCTACACGTGGTGTAATACCACGCAGTGCCATTATAGTGTTCTGAATTGATGCCAGTTGCATGTGTGATGTTATACCTATGCTATTTACTAGAAGAGTAAAACCGTTATAATCAATCTCTCACCTTAGTGTGTTGTCTTACTGCTTAGAGATTAATTCATGCAATACCATTGAATGTGGTATAAGTATAGCCCTAGACCAACTGTGCCAGCGGGGGTCGAGTAAGATTGCCGGGGGTTGGCGGTACTGCACACAGGGCCCGAAAACAAACCAGCGGCTCTCTTAACTGGGGGTAGCGCTACACGTGGGGGCTCTCGAGTCCGGGATCCTGTTGCAGCATGTAACGTGCCAAAAGTACCAGCATGGACCCACTAGAAGTAGGACAGTGGTGTAAAACTGTCAACATAGATCCAGCCGGGGTAGTAGCCATAGAACTCCCAGGGATCTGCCAAGAAGAAGCGGTGAGGCAGCTGGTGTTGTCACTGTCACCATATCAGAAAGCATGGGTGGTGGATGTCAGGACGAATTCCTCGCTGACCCACGCATTGGTGGAGTGGAAGGATGGAGTCCCAGAGCGTTTTAAGAATCCAAGTGTAGAAGCTATGGATGACCAGACTTATAGCCTGATACACGCGCTGCCAGTTGAGCCAGGAGAACGGTCTCAGACACCGAAACTGTCTCCATCACCCACCCCAAAAGAAGCAAGACACTTAAAAAGGGAAAGTCCCGGGTCGCCATCCACCATTCTTGGCGCAGAGTTGTGCGCGGTCCTGGGGGAACTTGTAGCCCAGTGCAAGAAAGATCCTACAGATTACCAGATGTCAGGATACAGAAAACTTAGAATATTCTCAGGAAGGAAACCTGTACCTTCGGATGAAGAGGGGTTTGAGGAGTGGTTAGACGGTGCCACTCAGGCCCTAGAAGAATGGGAAGTCCCAGACCACAGAAAGAAGCAGAGAATTGCTGAGAGCTTGAAGACGCCTGCTCTAGAGGCCATACGCAATCTCAAGATGAGTAAGACAGACTGTAATGCACAGGACTATCTGGACATCCTGCAGAATGTGTTTGGTGGAACAGAGAAAATCACTGAACTCACTTATCAGCTGTCAGAGTTCATGAAGCGCCTGGATAAGATACTGCACAAGATGATCCTTAAGAAGGGGATTGATCCACGGAAGGTGGATGAGGCCCGTGTTCAACAGGTGATGAGAGGATCTCAGCCCCTGGACCCCATCGCACTGGCGCTACGTACAAGACAGGATGGGAAGAGCCTGGAGTACCCTGACTTGATCCGAGTAGTCAGAGAAGAAAAAGCTATGCTGGAGGAGAAGAAGAGGAGCCAACCAGTTGAGACGGTGAATCCTCCTCCAGTGATGGTCAGGACGGCCATGACCCTGGAAAGAGACTCAGAGGTGGATACCTTGAAGTCGCAGATGTCCCAAGTGTTGGGGATGCTGACCTCCCTGATGGAAAAGAAGTCAAGGGAGCCAGAGAGGGAAAGTCCAAGAAGGGAGCTGTTTCCCAACTCCTCAGCGCCCGCATCCCTGGAAGATTGGGGGGATGTGATTTGTTTCAATTGTGGAGGAGCTGGCCATTTCGCCAAAGTGTGTGCCAGCCCAAAGAAAAAAAAAGATGAATAACCGCAAGCCCCCGGAAAACTTCAGCGGGCCCCGGTGAAGGAGTCAACTGGGTGCCCATCATCTCCAGTGAGCTCCAAACTGAATGCAGAAGCGACAGAGTTCATCCCGTCCAGTCCTTGGTCAGATGCTTGGGAAAGTGCTTGTGACCTACCACCTGAAGAAGATCCAAGGGAGTCCCTGTACCTCCCTGCCCCGGAGTCCAGTGCTCCTAAACCAGAAGTAAATTCTAAGTCAGTTGCAGAAGAAGAACCTGTCTAAACAGAAAGTCCAAGAGGACAGAGGAAGCGAAGAGCCGTAAAACCTCCTAGGAGATTAACCTACCCACAAATGGGGAGGAGTGCTGAAGACACTGTGGTCACTGCCAGAAGGAGTATGGAGAACCCTGACTCTCCCACCGTTCATTTGGTGGGAGGCAACCCCAACTCACTCTCTGGCACAGTTAGACAGGATACTGATGATAGTGTGTCCTGTGGGCAGGGGATTTCGCTACCTTGGTTTTGGTGGGAATTTCCTCTGCCGACATCATATGAAACTTTGATTGATGTTGTACGTTCAGTAATTTAAGGTTATGTTATCTTTGGGGACCAAAGAGTTTAAGTGGGGGGAGTGTGTAGCGGGGTCTCCTTTAAGGCCCCCGGGACTACGTTACCCAGAACCCCCATCCGGCCTCAGGGTGAAAGTTTCCACCGCAGAGACTCATGGGAGGGGCTATTTAAGGAAGAGGGGAGGCGGAGCTCGACCTCTTTGGACACCGCGCTGCAAGCAACCAGTCTTCCTGTGCGGATCTGCTGCAGTGCAAGGCCGGAAGCCTGGGGCCTTGCGTGACTTCCGAAGAGCCTTCCACCCCACTGCAGAGCCTGGGTGGATCCTGTCTTGTCGAGTGAGGACATCAGTTGGATCGGGGACCCAGTCGTTGCAGACGCTGTGTGCGGATACACAGCAGGTGGAAGTCCCGGACTGGGATCCCGTCCGGAGTGGTGAGCGGGCACCTGCCCAGGCCAATAGACTGTGTCATGTTCAGGCCTATAGAACTGCATAGGCCCACAGTTTGTTTATCTGCTGTTCCACAGGGGGGACCGGTAGCAGGACAGAGTTGAAGTGCCCCCCCCAGTATAGTTATTCCAAGTTACTGCCTGTTGTGGATTACAAATTAGAATTTCATCAAGTGCACCACCGAACCCTGGAATGCGAAGAATTCCTTATAGGAAGTGACTGAGATTTACTCCATGTCAGGCCTGACTCGGGTGGGGAGATAGTATACTGTTTAGTGCGCCATAGGGCGCGCACACCATAATAGCTACACGTGGTGTAATACAGCGCAGTGCCATTATAGTGTGCTGAATTGATGCCAGTTGCATGTGTGATGTTATACCTATGCTATTTACTAGAAGAGTAAAACCGTTATAATCAATCTCTCGCCTTAGTGTGTTGTCTTACTGCTTAGAGATTAATTCATGCAATACCATTGAATGTGGTATAAGTATAGCCCTAGACTAACTGTGCCAGCGGGGGTCGAGTAAGATTGCCGGGGGTTGGTGGTACTGCACACAGGGCCCGAAAACAAACCAGCGTCTCTCTTAACTGGGGGTAGCGCTACACTACTCAAAATGTTATATTCCCTCTTACTTTCTCTACCAGGAGACACAAATCTGACAGAGGGTGTAATCCTCCCACACTCCATCCAAAACTAAAATACTATTTTTTTTGCCTTTGCGTATATATTTTTATCACGAAAATGTGAGTTCACAGTCCAGTAACTAGCTCCAAATTTATAAACTGATAAAATTTATAAACTGATAAAATCACAGTGATGAATTATTAGATTGTAAGCTCTTCTGAGCAGGGCCCTCTTAATCCTCTTGTATTTTATTGTATTGTCTCCCTTTTTATATTGTAATGTAAACTGTTGGCGCTATATAAATCCTATATAATAATAATAATAATTACAGGAGTGTGAGAGCTCATAAACCAGTAACTATTAGATTGATGTTTTGTCAATTTTTTTCAGCAGGTTGAACGAAAAAATTTGACTTGATTGCCCTATCCAAACACTCAATGTGGATGGAAGAATCCTCCCTGCTGAGCTATTGTATTCTGACAGCGGAAAGAATTCCCCCGCCATCAGAATACACTGACCATCGCTGCAGCTGATTGTGCTAAAATATACTGATATGGTAGGTAGTTGAACAGATGTCGATCAAGAGCAGCAGGTTCAGGCTCTCAGTGAAGCACTGAGAGGCTGAGCCAGCTGCTGGTCCAGACATCTGGGTGGATACCGACATTAAAGTCGGGATCTCTCCAGAGCCTGGACTGGCTGAGTGACATCAGCTGACAGCGAACTTCAGACTGCTGTTGGCTGAATACAGATCACAGAACTAAGTGCACTCCTGTGATGCCCAGGAGAAGTATGGCCAAAAAACGTTGAGCCTACTTTTCCTTTAAGTATGAAAAGGTTGTAGGAAGAGTTTTGGAACTCAGCGAGTAAAACACAGCAAGCCATAAATTAGAGCTGATTGTAGTGACAATATAATGGGGTTGGACATATGCACTGACATGGGACCATTCTTTGTATTGGATTAACCATACACGGAAATCACAGCTCCTGGACGGTATTTTGAACCTTGATGGCTCCCTTCCTATTGTAATTTCATCTTCTTTTCCAACATATCATTCTGGTCTCTCTGCCCCCCCCCCTTTTTCCCCCCTTCTCTTTCCTCCCCTTTCCCTTGACGAACTGAGCCCCTCAGGCTGTGGACCATGACCTCCTCTTGTCTTCTATACTAGCATCTATTCCTTCTGCTACACTGGGGTATCTTCACAGCTATGGATTTTCTTGTTTCTCAAATAAAAACTGGGAAACATCTACACACTGGGATTATATCTTTGTTTCATTATTTGTACTTTATAATGTATGCAGGAGCTCAGATTGCATTGAGCCCTGTGAGCCAACAGATGCCCTCTAACCAGAGGCGTATCTAGTGAAAATATACAGGTATAGAGGGAGAACAGTAAGTTAGTTGTTGGGACTTGCCTCACTTGGTTTGAATCTGGGCCAGGAAGCTATCTGCATGTAGTTTGCATGTTCTCTTGGTGTGGGCACACTCCAAAGCCATGTTGGCAGGTGATGGTCCCCTGTCTGTATGAAGTGGCAATGTACATGGGCGATCACATTCTGCATGCCACCCCCACATGTCTGAAAAATGATCCAAGATGAGCGCTGGCACAAAATCTGCCAAGAGCTGGACAGGACTGAATGGAAGTATACATAGATATGTGTAGGGTCCTCTATGATTGAAGGGTCAGTGTAGAATGTGATCAGCCATGTACACTGCCAGTCTGTACACAGGGTACAATTCACCTACCTGCATGTGTTTGGAGTGGAAGAGGAACCCCACTGGGAGAACATGCTAACTCCATGTAGCTAGCATCCTGGGCAGGAGTGGAGCCCAGTATATACATATATAATGGGGTAGACATTGGTGGGGTACCTGCTTCTCCATGCTCTCCTTGCCCCCGCTGCCCACTATGGGTGGGGGGATCCTCTCGCAGCTGGCACCCTCCAGCATGTAGAGTCCGGAGGGTCGGGCGCTCTGCTCTCCCTTGAAGCAGAAGAGGACATTCTGGAAGAGGGAGAACCATTTGTCATGCCACCTGTTGGTCTTGGCCGCCTTATTGCTAAGTTGCCCCCTCTTGGTGCCCTCCTTGCAGGCAAGGAGAGCCAGGTACAGAGCGTGACCCTTGTTACAGCCCACACTCTTCTGCATGATACCCGAGCAACGGTACGATCAGCGCCATCCGTCCCCGCCGATCACTCCGGGACAGTGCTGTGCCACCAATCACTGCACAAGTGGCCCATGAGTCTCCTGCCACTGCGCTGTCACTCTGTCTTCTGTGCAACAGTGGTGTCTCTAGCTTTCATATTTAGGAAGGGCACAGGAACAAAACTAGGGGGGGCCACAATTATAAAAATGTGTGTGTGAGATATATATATATATTGTGACAGCAGGAAGGTAAAGTCACCTGGTTGCATCCAGGGGGGTAGGTATATTTCTCCCAGATTCAGGCTTTATGCCGACTTATACAACTAGGGAGAGAGTTGATGAAGCCCAGCTGAGGCTAGTGGGCTCATGGATGATTCATACCTCTAGGGAGAGTGCTGGGCGTCGTGCAGGCAGGGAGTTGATGAGACCAGCTGAAGCTTGTCAGCTCGTTTAAGGCCTCTATAAAAACTCCCAGCTTCATTAGGTGTTTGCTCATGCCTGTGTGAGGGGGTTAACTCGGTAGCGGGTGTGTGTGACCCCCTGGTTGGGCTCCCCACACAAAAACAGGGCCAGCAGACGGAGGTTGTGGTTTTCAAAATCAAAAGGTGCGGTTTATTTCTCTATGTACAGTGACAAAAACACAGCAAAGCCAAAAAGAAACAAACAAAATAAATCCTGGTCAGTTTGACCTCTGACTAAACATGCAGGTTTCCTAAACTAACAACTGGGATCAGCCTAGTGCTGTCCTAGTCCCTAAGTCCCTGGTTTAGTAAAAGTCCAAACAAATAGCCACACAGGCTTTGCCTCACCGCACAGGGGTTCACTCTCCCTAGACAGTCCACACAGGTCTGGTTCCAGGCATGAGCTAACACCTAATGAATCTGGGAGTTTCTTATAGAGGCCTAAATGAGCTGACAAGGTTCAGCTGGTCTCATCAACTCCCTGTCTGCACGACGCCCAGCCCTCTCCCTAGAGGTATGAGTCATCCATGAGCACACTAGCCTTATACAACTCTCCACCTAGTTGTACAAATCGGCGTAAAGCCTGAATCTGGGCGAAATATATCTACCCCCCTGGATGCAACCAGGTGACTTTACCTTCCTGCTGTCACATACCCCCCCCTCTTGTTTTAACCTCGGGGTTGGAACACCAGCAATCAGGCATTCATGTACTCGAGACAAAGCATCCACATTCCCCATTTGAACGCCAGGGCGATGCTTTACTGTGAAGTTGAATTCCTGGAGGGCCAGGAACCACCTATTCACTCTTCTATTTGTTTCCTTGTTTTGAGCCATCCACTTTAACGGAGCGTGATCCGTAACCATGTCAAAGTGCCTACCTAGCAGATAGTACCGAAGGGAATCTAGAGCCCACTTCACCGCTAAACACTCCTTTTCAACCGTGGCGTAATTTACCTCATGGGACTTCAACTTCCTGCTGAGGTAAATGACTGGGTGCTCTTCCCCGTTCCAGACCTGGGACAATACTGCTCCTAACCCCACATCTGACGCATCACTTTGTACGACAAAGTCTTTAGAGAAGTCGGGTGAGTACAACACTGGCTGGCTACATAAGGCTTGTTTCAAGAATTGGAATGCTGCCTCAGCCTCGGGGGTCCATTTAATCATGACCGACCCTTTCCCTTTCGTCAGGTTGGTTAGGGGCACAGCCTTAGAAGCAAAGTGGGGAATGAAGCGCCGATAATAACCCGCGATTCCCAGAAAGGCTCGTACCTGCTTCTTGCTGTTGGGACGTGGCCAACTCTGGATGGCCTCGACTTTGTTGAGTTGGGGTTTTATTACTCCCCTGCCAATGGTGTACCCAAGATATTTGGCCTCCTCCTGCCCAATGGTACACTTCTTGGGGTTAGCCGTAAACCCCGCTTCCCGAACAGAGTCCAGGACTGCTTGCACTTTTGGCAGATGTGAGGCCCAATCTGTGCTATGGACAATTACGTCATCCAGGTAAGCCGCAGCATACTTCCGATGGGGCCTCAGCATCTGGTCCATTTTCCGCTGGAATGTGGCCGGCGCATTCTGTAACCCGAACGGCATTCTCTTATATTGGAACGCCCCGTCTGGGGTTACAAATGCGGTTTTCTCTTTGGCCGACTTGGCCAGGGGAATTTGCCAATACCCTTTTGTGAGGTCAAGAGTCGTCATGTATCGGGCTGTTCCCAGCCGGTCGATCAACTCATCTATACGTGGCATGGGGTAGGTGTCAAATTTTGTAACTTTGTTCAACTGACGAAAATCGTTACAAAATCGCCAGCTCCCATCCGGTTTAGGCACCAACACAATGGGACTAGACCAATCACTTTGGGACTCCTCTATCACCCCTAAGTTCAGCATTTTCTGTACTTCCTCCCGTATTGCCTCCCGTCGGGCCTCTGGGATCCGATAGGGTTTTAACTTCACCCTTTCACCGGGCGGGGTAATAATATCATGCTCTACCCCAGATGTTTGTCCCGGCAGCTCAGAGAACACCTCCTTGTTGCGAAGCACAAACTCCTTAACCTCCTGTTGTTGGGGTTGTGACAAGGTGGCTGCTATTCCAACCTCCGGAATCACGCAACCAGTTTGAGCTGGTGACCAAGTTTCTGCGACTAGGGACTCTCTATCCCTCCAGGCTTTCAACAGATTAACGTGATATATCTGTTCGGGCTTTCGCCTTCCTGGTTGTCTGACCTTGTAATTCACTTCGCTCACTTTTTCCATTATCTCGTAGGGGCCTTGCCATTTGGCAAGGAATTTACTTTCAACCGTAGGGACAAGTACCAATATCCTATCCCCCGGGGAAAAGGTACGGGTCTTTGCTCCACGGTTGTACACTCTCTGCTGTGCCAACTGCGCTTGGGCCAAATGTTCCTTCACGATGGGCATTACCTGTGCAATTCGATCTTGCATCAGGGCGACATGCTCAATCACACTCCTGTGGGGAGAACTCTCACTTTCCCAAGTTTCCTTGGCAATATCCAACAGCCCTCTTGGGTGTCTCCCATACAGTAACTCAAAGGGGGAGAATCCCGTAGAGGATTGGGGCACCTCCCTAATAGCAAACATCAAATAAGGAAGTAGACAGTCCCAATCCTTTCCATCTCTATCCACCACTTTCTTCAACATTTGTTTTAGGGTTTTGTTGAATCTTTCAACCAGCCCATCGGTTTGGGGGTGATACACAGATGTACGCAATTGCGTCACTTTGAACAATTTACACAGCTCTTTCATAACCCGGGACATAAAGGGTGTACCTTGGTCCGTAAGCAGTTCTTTACAAATACCCACCCGGCTAAAAACAAGAGATAGCTCTTTGGCTATGGTTTTGGCCGAGGTATTTCTGAGAGGGATCGCTTCTGGATAACGGGTGGCATAGTCCATTATAACCAATATGTACTGGTGCCCCCTAGCGGACTTGATTATAGGACCTACCAAATCCATTGCGATTCTCTCAAACGGGACCTCAATGATGGGTAGAGGGACCAGCGGGCTACGGAAATGTGGCATCGGGGCCGACCTCTGACACACAGGGCAGGAGGAACAATAATTTTCTATGTCCTTCATCACCCCAGGCCAATAGAATCTCTGTAATACCCTCTCTCGGGTTTTCTCTGTCCCCAGATGACCTCCAAGAATGTGCCCATGGGCCAACTCCAACACCAACTTCCTGTAAGGTTTGGGCACCACCAGCTGCTCAACGGTTTCTTCTGCCCTTTTTGCCACCCGATACAGTAGGTCCTTCTCTACGCTGAAGTATGGGTAAGTGCAGGTATTATCTGGGTTCACTAACTCGCCATCTATTTCCACTACGTTTTCCCGTGCCTTTATTAGGGCGGGGTCTTTTAACTGTTCTGTGGCAAAATTTTCCCTGTGAACCTCCAGATCAGAAAACTCCACAGACGGTAGGTTTTCGTCTGAGGAGGTGGGCTCCTCTCCAGTTTCTTGAGTCTCCCCTGCCAATACTGACAAGGGAAATTCTGGAGAGTCCTCACCACTCTCAGAGGAGTTCTGGCTATCACATTCCTGGTACATAGGGGCACCAGTGGGGGGCTCAGGATCATCCCACAGTTCCCAGAACTTCGGAAAATCCCTTCCCACAATGGCGTCATGCGGTAACTGAGATACTAAGCCCACTGGATGAGAGAGGGTACCTTTGGGGGTCTCGAAACACACTGTAGTCACTGGATACTCTCGGGTGTCCCCATGCACACAAATAACAGCTACCTTGCTATTCCCAGAGACCTCTGTTTTAACTAACTCAGCCTTTATCAGGGTCACAAGGCTACCTGAATCCAACAATACCACAACATTTCTACCATTAACACACATTTTGCATAAATGTTTCTCAGTTCCTCGAATGGCAGTGCATGCGACTGTCGCACACAGCGACTGACGTCTGCCCGTCAGAAAGTCACACTGCATGGGTTCCTCCACAACCGGGCAATTGGCTGCAATATGTCCCGCTTGCCGGCAGCGGTAGCAAACGATCCTTCTTGCGGCCTCTTGAGCCGCTGATTTCCCAGGCTGTTCTCGCCAAACTTGGGGTAGAGCTCCCACCCTCTCACTCTCTCCACCCTCACCCCTTGGAATCCTCTTATCCGCCCCTGGGGATGGTCTGGTCTTAGGGTGGAAAGTCCGAGAGTCTCTGGAAGAGGCCGTCAGGTTCTCTGTAGCCAAGTATCTCTCTACACGATCCACAAGTTTACCGGCCGTTTCTGGGTCTCCGTGGCTTACCCACTTTTGAATGGCGGTAGGAAGAGCTCTCAAGAAACGATCCATCACAACACGTTCCACAATCTCCGGTGCGGACAAAGTCTCTGGCTGTAGCCACTTCCTGCTCAGGTGAATGAGATCATACATTTGAGACCTGGGGGGTTTTCCAAGCTGGAAAGTCCAGTTATGCACACGCTGAGCCCGGACAGCCAGGGTGACACCCAGCCTTGCCAATATTTCAGCTTTTAGCATCACATAGTCTTTTGCTTGGTCAGGCTCTAGGTCATAGTAAGCCTTCTGCGATTCACCAGTTAACAGAGGAGCCACCAGTCCAGCCCACTGCTCCTCAGGCCACTTTTCTCTTTCAGCAGTCCTTTCAAATGTGGTCAAAAATACCTCTGGATCATCCTCTCCAGTCATTTTTGTCAATAAACGACTCACCCCAAAGGACGCGGTATTAGTGGGACGGCTTTCCTCACTGGTCTGCGGACGTTGCTGCATTACTGCTTCCATTTGTTGTAGTCTCTGCTCTTGCTTCTGTAACAGGTCTATGAAGCGGGCCTCAGATTGCTGCTGGGCTTGTTGATGAGCTTGCTGCTGGGCTGCAAGGCTCCTTTGCAAACCTGCATTTGTCTGCTGTTGATTGGCATTTGCTAGAGCCAGCTGTTTCAGTATCTCCTCCATGCTGGCTTAAAAAAACTGCCACTGGTTCTCCACCAACTGTGAGGGGGTTAACTCGGTAGCGGGTGTGTGTGACCCCCTGGTTGGGCTCCCCACACAAAAACAGGGCCAGCAGACGGAGGTTGTGGTTTTCAAAATCAAAAGGTGCGGTTTATTTCTCTATGTACAGTGACAAAAACACAGCAAAGCCAAAAAGAAACAAACAAAATAAATCCTGGTCAGTTTGACCTCTGACTAAACATGCAGGTTTCCTAAACTAACAACTGGGATCAGCCTAGTGCTGTCCTAGTCCCTAAGTCCCTGGTTTAGTAAAAGTCCAAACAAATAGCCACACAGGCTTTGCCTCACCGCACAGGGGTTCACTCTCCCTAGACAGTCCACACAGGTCTGGTTCCAGGCATGAGCTAACACCTAATGAATCTGGGAGTTTCTTATAGAGGCCTAAATGAGCTGACAAGGTTCAGCTGGTCTCATCAACTCCCTGTCTGCACGACGCCCAGCCCTCTCCCTAGAGGTATGAGTCATCCATGAGCACACTAGCCTTATACAACTCTCCACCTAGTTGTACAAATCGGCGTAAAGCCTGAATCTGGGCGAAATATATCTACCCCCCTGGATGCAACCAGGTGACTTTACCTTCCTGCTGTCACACCTGGAACCAGACCTGTGTGGACTGTCTAGGGAGAGTGAACCCCTGTGCGGTGAGACAAAGCCTGTGTGGCTATTTGTTTGGACATTTACTAAACCAGGGACTTAGGGACTAGGACAGCACCAGGCTGATCCCAGTTGTTAGTTAGGAAACCTGCATGTTTAGTCAGAGGTCAAGCTGACCAGGGTTTATTTTGTTTATGTTTCTTTTTGCTTTGCTGTGTTTTTTTGTCACTGTAAATAGAGAAATAAACCGCACCTTTTTGATCTTGAAAACCACAACCTCCGTCTGCTGGGCCTGTTTTTGTGTGGGGAGCCCATCCAGGGGATCACACACACCCGCTGCCGAGCTAACCCCCCCACAGTTGGTGGAGAACCAGTGGCAGTTTTTTTTTAAGCCAGCATGGAGGAGATACTGAAACAGCTGGCTCTAGCAAATGCCAATCAACAGCAGACAAATGCAGGTTTGCAAAAGAGCCTTGCAGCTCAACAACAGAGCTTCGCAGCCCAGCAGCAAGCTCATCAACAGAGCCTTGCAGCCCAGCAGCAATCTGAGGCCCGCTTCATAGACCTGTTACAGAAGCAAGAGCAGAGACTACAACAAATGGAAGCAGTAATGCAGCAACGTCCGCAGACCAGTGAGGAAAGCCGTCCCACTAATACCGCGTCCTTTGGGGTGAGTCGTTTATTGACAAAAATGACTGGAGAGGATGATCCAGAGGTATTTTTGACCACATTTGAAAGGACTGCTGAAAGAGAAAAGTGGCCTGAGGAGCAGTGGGCTGGACTGGTGGCTCCTCTGTTAACTGGTGAATCGCAGAAGGCTTACTATGACCTAGAGCCTGACCAAGCAAAAGACTATGTGATGCTAAAAGCTGAAATATTGGCAAGGCTGGGTGTCACCCTGGCTGTCCGGGCTCAGCGTGTGCATAACTGGACTTTCCAGCTTGGAAAACCCCCCAGGTCTCAAATGTATGATCTCATTCACCTGAGCAGGAAGTGGCTACAGCCAGAGACTTTGTCCGCACCAGAGATTGTGGAACGTGTTGTAATGGATCGGTTTTTGAGAGCTCTTCCTACTGCCATCCAAAAGTGGGTAAGCCATGGAGACCCAGAGACGGCCGGTGGTCTTGTGGATCGTGTAGAGAAATACTTGGCTACAGAGAACCTGACGGCCTCTTCCAGAGACTCTCGGACTTTCCACCCTAAGACCAGACCATCCCCAGGGGCGGATAAGAGGATTCCAAGGGGTGAGGGTGGAGAGAGTGAGAGGGTGGGAGCTCTACCCAAAGTTTGGCGAGAACAGCCTGGGAAGTCAGGGGCTCAAGAGGCAGCCAAATGGATTGTTTGCTACCGCTGCCGGCAAGCGGGACATATTGCAGCAAATTGCCCGGTTGTGGAGGAACCCATGCAATGTGACTTTCTGACGGACAGACGTCAGTCGCTGTGTGCGACAGTCGCATGCACTGCCATTCGGGGAACTGAGAAACATTTATGCAAAATGTGTATTATTGGTAGAAATGTTGTGGTATTACTGGATTCAGGTAGCCTTGTGACCCTGATAAAGGCTGAATTAGTTAAAACAGAGGTCTCTGGGAATAGCAAGGTAGCTGTTATTTGTGTGCATGGGGACACCCGAGAGTATCCAGTGACTACAGTGTGTTTCAAGACCCCCAAAGGTACCCTCTCTCATCCAGTGGGGTTAGTATCTCAATTACCGCATGATGCCATTGTGGGAAGGGATTTTCCGAAGTTCTGGGAACTGTGGGATGATCCTGAGCACCCCACTGGTGCCCCTATGTACCAGGAAGGTGATAGCCAGAACTCCTCTGAGAGTGGTGAGGACTCTCCAGAATTTCCCTTGTCAGTATTGGCAGGCGAGACTCAAGAAACTGGAGAGGAGCCCACCTCCTCAGACGAAAACCTACCGTCTGTGGAGTTTTCTGATCTTGAGGTTCACAGGGAAAATTTTGCCACAGAACAGTTAAAAGACCCCGCCCTAATAAAGGCACGGGAAAACGTAGTGGAAATAGATGGCGAGTTAGTGAACCCAGATAATACCTGCACTTACCCATACTTCAGCGTAGAGAAGGACCTACTGTATCGGGTGGCAAAAAGGGCAGAAGAAACCGTTGAGCAGCTTGTGGTGCCCAAACCTTACAGGAAGTTGGTGTTGGAGTTGGCCCATGGGCACATTCTTGGAGGTCATCTGGGGACAGAGAAAACCCGAGAGAGGGTATTACAGAGATTCTATTGGCCTGGGGTGATGAAGGACATAGAAAATTATTGTTCCTCCTGCCCTGTGTGTCAGAGGTCGGCCCCGATGCCACATTTCCGTAGCCCGCTGGTCCCTCTACCCATCATTGAGGTCCCGTTTGAGAGGGTCGCAATGGATTTGGTAGGTCCTATAATCAAGTCCGCTAGGGGGCACCAGTACATATTAGTTATAATGGACTATGCCACCCGTTATCCAGAAGCGATCCCTCTCCGAAATACCTCGGCCAAAACCATAGCCAAAGAGCTATCTCTTGTTTTTAGCCGGGTGGGTATTTGTAAAGAACTGCTTACGGACCAAGGTACACCCTTTATGTCCTGGGTTATGAAAGAGCTGTGTAAATTGTTCAAAGTGACGCAATTGCGTACGTCTGTGTATCACCCCCAAACCGATGGGCTGGTTGAAAGATTCAACAAAACCCTAAAACAAATGTTGAAGAAAGTGGTGGATAGAGATGGAAAGGATTGGGACTGTCTACTTCCTTATTTGATGTTTGCTATTAGGGAGGTGCCCCAATCCTCTACGGGATTCTCCCCCTTTGAGTTACTGTATGGGAGACACCCAAGAGGACTGTTGGATATTGCCAAGGAAACTTGGGAAAGTGAGAGTTCTCCCCACAGGAGTGTGATTGAGCATGTCGCCCTGATGCAAGATCGAATTGCACAGGTAATGCCCATCGTGAAGGAACATTTGGCCCAAGCGCAGTTGGCACAGCAGAGAGTGTACAACCGTGGAGCCAAGACCCGTACCTTTTCCCCGGGGGATAGGATATTGGTACTTGTCCCTACGGTTGAAAGTAAATTCCTTGCCAAATGGCAAGGCCCCTACGAGATAATGGAAAAAGTGAGCGAAGTGAATTACAAGGTCAGACAACCAGGAAGGCGAAAGCCCGAACAGATCTATCACGTTAATCTGTTGAAAGCCTGGAGGGATAGAGAGTCCCTAGTCGCAGAAACTTGGTCACCAGCTCAAACTGGTTGCGTGATTCCGGAGGTTGGAATAGCAGCCACCTTGTCACAACCCCAACAACAGGAGGTGAAGGAGTTTGTGCTTCGCAACAAGGAGGTGTTCTCTGAGCTGCCGGGACAAACATCTGGGGTAGAGCATGATATTATTACCCCGCCCGGTGAAAGGGTGAAGTTAAAACCCTATCGGATCCCAGAGGCCCGACGGGAGGCAATACGGGAGGAAGTACAGAAAATGCTGAACTTAGGGGTGATAGAGGAGTCCCAAAGTGATTGGTCTAGTCCCATTGTGTTGGTGCCTAAACCGGATGGGAGCTGGCGATTTTGTAACGATTTTCGTCAGTTGAACAAAGTTACAAAATTTGACACCTACCCCATGCCACGTATAGATGAGTTGATCGACCGGCTGGGAACAGCCCGATACATGACGACTCTTGACCTCACAAAAGGGTATTGGCAAATTCCCCTGGCCAAGTCGGCCAAAGAGAAAACCGCATTTGTAACCCCAGACGGGGCGTTCCAATATAAGAGAATGCCGTTCGGGTTACAGAATGCGCCGGCCACATTCCAGCGGAAAATGGACCAGATACTGAGGCCCCATCGGAAGTATGCTGCGGCTTACCTGGATGACGTAATTGTCCATAGCACAGATTGGGCCTCACATCTGCCAAAAGTGCAAGCAGTCCTAGACTCTATCCGGGAAGCGGGGTTTACGGCTAACCCCAAGAAGTGTACCATTGGGCAGGAGGAGGCCAAATATCTTGGGTACACCATTGGCAGGGGAGTAATAAAACCCCAACTCAACAAAGTCGAGGCCATCCAGAGTTGGCCACGTCCCAACAGCAAGAAGCAGGTACGAGCCTTTCTGGGAATCGCGGGTTATTATCGGGGGTTCATTCCCCACTTTGCTTCTAAGGCTGTGCCCCTAACCAACCTGACGAAAGGGAAAGGGTCGGTCATGATTAAATGGACCCCCGAGGCTGAGGCAGCGTTCCAATTCTTGAAACAAGCCTTATGTAGCCAGCCAGTGTTGTACTCACCCGACTTCTCTAAAGACTTTGTCGTACAAAGTGATGCGTCAGATGTGGGGTTAGGAGCAGTATTGTCCCAGGTCTGGAACGGGGAAGAGCACCCAGTCATTTACCTCAGCAGGAAGTTGAAGTCCCATGAGGTAAATTACGCCACGGTTGAAAAGGAGTGTTTAGCGGTGAAGTGGGCTCTAGATTCCCTTCAGTACTATCTGCTAGGTAGGCACTTTGACATGGTTACGGATCACGCTCCGTTAAAGTGGATGGCTCAAAACAAGGAGACAAATAGAAGAGTAAATAGGTGGTTCCTGGCCCTACAGGAATTCAACTTCACAGTAAAGCATCGCCGTGGCGTTCAAATGGGGAATGTGGATGCTTTGTCTCGAGTACATGAATGCCTGATTGCTGGTGTTCCAACCCCAAGGTTAAAACAAGAGGGGGGGTATGTGACAGCAGGAAGGTAAAGTCACCTGGTTGCATCCAGGGGGGTAGGTATATTTCTCCCAGATTCAGGCTTTATGCCGACTTATACAACTAGGGAGAGAGTTGATGAAGCCCAGCTGAGGCTAGTGGGCTCATGGATGATTCATACCTCTAGGGAGAGTGCTGGGCGTCGTGCAGGCAGGGAGTTGATGAGACCAGCTGAAGCTTGTCAGCTCGTTTAAGGCCTCTATAAAAACTCCCAGCTTCATTAGGTGTTTGCTCATGCCTGGAACCAGACCTGTGTGGACTGTCTAGGGAGAGTGAACCCCTGTGCGGTGAGACAAAGCCTGTGTGGCTATTTGTTTGGACATTTACTAAACCAGGGACTTAGGGACTAGGACAGCACCAGGCTGATCCCAGTTGTTAGTTAGGAAACCTGCATGTTTAGTCAGAGGTCAAGCTGACCAGGGTTTATTTTGTTTATGTTTCTTTTTGCTTTGCTGTGTTTTTTTGTCACTGTAAATAGAGAAATAAACCGCACCTTTTTGATCTTGAAAACCACAACCTCCGTCTGCTGGGCCTGTTTTTGTGTGGGGAGCCCATCCAGGGGATCACACACACCCGCTGCCGAGCTAACCCCCCCACAATATATACACACACACTGCCTTGAAAAAGTATTCATACCCCTTGAAATTTTCCAGATTTTGTCATGTTACAACCAAAATTGTGAATGTATTTTATGTGATAGACCAACACAAAGTGCCAGCTTAGGTGATATACAGTCGTGCCAGGTTAGGGGGTATAGTGCCAGGTTAGGATGGTAGTGCCAGGTTAGGGGGTATAGTGCCAGGTTAGGGGGTTATAGTGCCAGGTTAGGGGGTTATAGTGCCAGGTTAGGGGGTATAGTGCAAGGTTAGGGGGGTATAGTGCAAGGTTAGGGGGGTATAGTGTCAGGTTAGGGGGGTATAGTGTCAGGTTAGGGGGTATAGTGCCAGGTTAGGGGGTATAGTGCCAGGTTAGGGGGTGTAGTGCCAGGTTAGGGGGTGTAGTGCCAGGTTAGGGGGTATAGTGCCAGGTTAGGGGGTGTAGTGCCAGGTTAGGGGGTGTAGTGCCAGTTAGGGGGTGTAGTGCCAGTTAGGGGGTATAGTGCCAGGTTAGGGGGTATAGTGCCAGGTTAGGGGGTGTAGTGCCAGGTTAGGGGGTGTAGTGCCAGGTTAGGGGGTATAGTGCCAGGTTAGGGGGTATAGTGCCAGGTTAGGGGGTGTAGTGCCAGGTTAGGGGGTATAGTGCCAGGTTAGGGGGTATAGTGGCAGGTTAGGGAGTATAGTGCCAGAGTAAATACATGACAACATGAATAGATAAGCTCCTGTTCCTCTCTTCCTCTGTCACCTGCTGCTCTAAAAGTCTAAATGAATTCATGACTGTCCCAGTGTCCCTGCTGCTGCTGCAGAACCTCCTTCTCCCCCAGGCTCTCTGAAGTAAACATAAAGAAAGAAAAAAAACTCACATGGGTAGAAGCTGAGGACTCAGGGCCGGCCCTACCATGGGACCCGGTGGTACCATTGTACCAGGCGGCACATTCAGGGGAGCGGCAAGTTGCCACTATCCAGTTCCGCCCACTCCACTCCCCCTGCACTCAGGGCTGGCGGTACCACTAGGCAGCCGCCTAGGGCGCAGCCATGGCCACTGGTTCCCTATCTCAATGTGTGACAGTAGTAGTCCTTGCCGCCGCGCAGTCCTGTGGAGGAAGAGGCACTGGGAGCTTGACGCAGCCTCGATCATCCAACAGTTGTTGGGTCAGTAGGTGGATCAATGTGCTCCCCTCCCCCGGCTCCTCCCCTTCTCCCGCGCTCTGCGAATCTCCTACCAAGTACCATGTGCAGAGCGCGGATAATGGCTGCCGCCGCCGCCGCTGCTGAGCAGCTCCTTGAATTCCTCTCCAGGATGGACGGCCGTAGTGTGGAAGACGTAGGTACTGTGAATGACGGTCCGCTGCCCGACACTGACAGCATCCAGTGACGTCACTCCCTGAACGAGGGAGCCCGAACATCCCTGCTACCAGCCGCCCGTGATGACCTCACACACAGCCCTAATGCTATGATGCCATCTACTGTCTCCTGTCATCATCATGCTCCTCGTCATCCCCCTGTTCCTGGCATGATCCCACCACCCTACCTCTGAGGCCTGTCTTACATTTTATCACCCCCTGTCATCTCCATCCTCCCTGTCATCTTCCTACCACCCACCCCTGTCATCTCCATATTCCCTGTCATCTCCATATTCCCTGTCATCTCCATCCTCCCTGTCATCTTCCTACCACCCACCCCTGTCATCTTCATCCTCCCTGTCAGCTTCCTACCACCCACCCCTGTCATCTCTATCCTCCCTGTCAGCTTCCTACCACCCACCCCTGTCATCTTCATCCTCCCTGTCAGCTTCCTACCACCCACTCCTGTCATCTCCATCCTCCCTGTCAGCTTCCTACCACCCACCCCTGTCATCTCTATCCTCTTTGTCAGCTTCCTACCACCCGCCCCTGTCATCTCCATCCTCCCTGTCAGCTTCCTACCACCCACCCCTGTCGTCTTCATCCTCCCTATCAGCTTCCTACCACCCACCCCTGTCATCTCTATCCTCCCTGTCAGCTTCCTACCACCCACCCCTGTCATCTTCATCCTCCCTGTCAGCTTCCTACCACCCACTCCTGTCATCTCCATCCTCCCTGTCAGCTTCCTACCACCCACCCCTGTCATCTCTATCCTCTTTGTCAGCTTCCTACCACCCGCCCCTGTCATCTCCATCCTCCCTGTCAGCTTCCTACCACCCACCCCTGTCGTCTTCATCCTCCCTATCAGCTTCCTACCACCCACCCCTGTCATCTCCATCCTCCCTGTCAGCTTCCTACCACCCACCCCTGTCATCTCCATCCTCCCTGTCAGCTTCCTACCACCCACCCCTGTCATCTCCATCCTCCCTGTCAGCTTCCTACCACCCACCCCTGTCATCTCCATATTCCCTGTCATCTCCATCCTCCCTGTCAGCTTCCTACCACCCACCCCTGTCATCTCCATCCCCCCTGTCAGCTTCCTACCACCCACCCCTGTCATCTCCATCCTCCCTGTAAGCTTCCTACCACCCACCCCTGTCATCTCCATCCTCCCTGTCATCTTCCTACCACCCCCTGTAATCTTCATCCTCCCTGTCAGCTTCCTACCACCCACCCACCCCTGTCATATTCCTACCACCCCCTGTAATCTTCATCCCCCCCTGCCAGCTTCCTACCACCCCACCCCCTTAATTTACTGGTGCACATCACATATGATGGACGCAGGGACATTTTTTTTTGGGGGGGGGGGGCGCACATAGCTGGTCTTGCCTAGGGCGCCAAATTGCCTAGCACCGGCCCTGCCTGCACTGTGAGGCAAATTGCCACTGGCCAGCCCGTTCCGCCCGCCAGCCCGTTCTGCCCGCTTCACTCCCCGCTGCACTGTGAGGCAAATTGTCGCCAACTCGTTCCGCCCGCTCCGCGCTTCACTGTGAGGCAAATTGACGCCCGCCTGCCAGCCAGCCTGCTCCGCTCCACCTGTTCTGCCCGCACGCTCAATTCACCTGGGCGTCGGGCCCAGGTAAAAGGAGCGTGCGGGCAGAACAGGGGAACAGTCAGCGGGCGTGACAGTCAGCAGGTGAGCGGGCTTGCTGGCCAATCAGCGGGCGGGGGAGCAGAGAGATGACATCATCTCTCACTGCCCGCCCTGCATCGCTGCAGTTCGGCCCCCACTGTGTGGGCAGCAGAGAGATTACATTATCTCTCTGCTGCCCTCCTTTACTCTGGGACACAGCAAGTGGCAATCCGTTATGTGTGGCAGGTGACGTCATGGCAAGTGACAATCTGCAATGTGTGGCAGATGACGTGGCAAGTGACAATCCGCTATGTGTGGCAGGTGACATTGTGGCAAGTGACAATCCGCAATGTGTGGCAGGTGACGTGGCAAGTGACAATCCGCTACGTGTAGCAGGTGACGTGGCAAGTGACAATCTGCAACATGTGGCATGTGACGTCGTGGCAAGTGAAAATCCGCAATGTGTGGCAGGTGGCGTTGTGGCAAGTGACAATCCCCTACGTGTGGTAGGTGACGTGGCAAGTGACAATCTGCAACGTGTGGCAGGTGACATCATGGCAAGTGGCAATCCGCAATGTGTGACAGGTGGCACGTGACAATCTGCTACATGTGGCAGGTGACGTGGCAAGTGACAATCAGCTACGTGTAGCAGGTGACATCGTGGCAAGTGACAATCCGCAATGTGTGGCAGGTGACAATGTGCATCTGAAGGCAGGTGACGTTGGCAAGTGACACGCTCGGGGCTCCCACTGATTCTGCAATAATGGTGAGTTGAACTATTTTATTTTATATAACAATGTAATAATAGAAATAATGCACTTGAAGCATTTTTATTATTATTATTTTTTTACTAGTAATGGTAGTGATCTGAGATTTTTTTTTGGCGAGACTGCGACATTGCGGTGGACAGGTCGGACACTTTTGACACATTTTTGGGACCATTGACATCTATACAGCGATCTGTGCTATAAAAATGCACTGATTACTGTGTAAATGTCACTGTTAGGGAAGGGGTTAAATGTGTTTCCTGGGAGGTGTTTCTAACAGTGGGGGGGATGGGAATGACTGGAGGAGGAGAGAAATCTCTGTTCCTAATCACTAGGAACAGCAGATCTGTCTCTCCTCCCCTGTCAGAATGGGGATCTGTCTATTTACATTGACAGTTCCCCGTTCTGGCTCTCTGTGGACCGATCGTGGGTGGACGGCTGACATTGCGGCCGCCGGCCAGGCACAGGTCCTTTTATACTCCTATATACATGTATAGAGCCATGACAGGTCCTTTTTATACTCCTACATACATGTATAGAGCCATGACAGGTCCTCTTTATACTCCTACATACATGTATAGAGCCATGACAGGTCCTCTTTATACTTCTACATAGATGTATAGAGCCATGACAGGTCCTCTTTATACTCCTACATACATGTATAGAGCCATGACAGGTCCTCTTTATACTCCTACATACATGTATAGAGCCATGACAGGTCCTCTTTATACTTCTACATAGATGTATAGAGCCATGACAGGTCCTCTTTATACTCCTACATACATGTATAGAGCCATGACAGGTCCTCTTTATACTTCTACATAGATGTATAGAGCCATGACAGGTCCTCTTTATACTCCTACATACATGTATAGAGCCATGACAGGTCCTCTTTATACTCCTACATACATGTATAGAGCCATGACAGGTCCTCTTTATACTTCTACATAGATGTATAGAGCCATGACAGGTCCTCTTTATACTCCTACATACATGTATAGAGCCATGACAGGTCCTTTTTATACTCCTACATACATGTATAGTGCCATGACAGGTCCTCATTATACTTCTATATACACGCATAATGCCATGATGGTCCTCTTTATACTCCTATACATGAATAGAGCCATAACAGGTCCATTTTATAGAGCCATGACAGGTCCTCTATATACTCCTTTACATGTATAGAGCCATGACAGTTCCTCTTTATTTATCATATCAAATAATGGATGTGGGGGCATTTCGGTGTGCGTGATTTTTTATTTTATTTGGGGGGGGGGGGGGGCAGCATTTCATTCTTGGTACCAGGCAGCACAATGTCTTGGGCCGGCACTGTGAGGACTGATTCTGGCTTCTGGAACTGAAGTCAAAATGTGGCGGGTGGGAGGGGAAGAGGGAGGGGCTGCAACATGGGCAAAGTATGATTGGCTAACAGTGAGATGAAATGCAAATATCCCCTCCTCCCTGTGATGGTCGGGACACTGGAATTATCATCATGCAACCCCCTGAATCTTACTGCTGTGCTGTGCTGTGAACCCTTTTCTCCACACAGTACAGGTTGGAGATGTTCTGCTGGAGCTGGCAGTGGCTCTGCCTTCTGTCATTCTGACAAGCAGGAGCCCCCGACACTGAGGATCGGATGATCAGCATGGCAATTACAGAGCGATTCTCTGTGTTTCTATCCCTCCAGCAGCTGAGAGCTTACAGGAGGGGGGAGGGAGACACACACACAGGGAATCGCTCTATTGCTGTGACTATCGTTTTAATTTGGGGGGGGGGGGCACAGCTGTGCAACAACTCCGCTCTTCCTCCCACATGCAGCAACTTCCTCCCGCTGCCCAGCCGTATACACTGCACGGCCGCAGAGCGGAGAGTGAGCGCCCATCCTGCAGGGAAAACATCGGGATGTGCCGGAGGGGGGAGTCACCTGACCCACACACGAAACACTTTACCAAACCTTCCCGGGAGAGGAGGAGAGCACCGACTGTGTAATGCTGGGGGTCATCTGAGCAGTGTGTAAACTGCCAGCTACTCACCAGCGCCCCCTTCATGTAGCGCCCATGGCACGTGCCCTGTCTGCCATACCCTGGATACGCCACTGCCTCTAACCTGTACAATTATCATGCTTCTTGCTCTCTTATTCCTGAATAATTTCATTTGTACACTGTTTTTCTGTAAAGTCTATGAGGTTTACATAAAGAATATAAAAATAAAATAAAAATCACAGCTCCCTCTCAGTTAATCGCACAGGTTGACTTCTTCTTCTCCTTCTTATACTCCAGGATGTACTCTGGATAGACCTGAGATTTCTCGAACACCATGAAAAGGGACGGACTGGTGGCACTGTTCACAAAGGAGTCATAACTCTCAGTGCTCCTGCTTTTTTGAGGTGGACGTCTCAATGTGAGGTCTCCTTGGATGAAGTCGCCAACCAGAACCCGAGCCACAAACATGGTCCGCGTCCCAGCGGAATTGGTAGGAGAGTAATTGTGGGCATACGATGCATCTCCGGCAAAGTAATTTCCTGTTAGGAGAAAGTTTACAAGTTATAAAGCAATATGGCTCCTTCCGCTATGGAATGGAGGAAATACCCCATTCTGGAACAGAGATGATGTAATCAGTCTGTTGCAGATAGGAGGAAGCATTTTCTCAGTCTCCTTAGCCTCCTTTCTTCAATGTGAGGGGAAATCCCCTCTTGGATGACAACTGCCTAAAAGAGGATTTCCCATGACATTGGAAACATTTTCAAAATGTTCCAATTTTTGGATCATTGTATACCCTATATTGTCAAAAGTAATGGGACATGTGCCTTTACACGCACATGAACTTTAATGGCATCCCAGTCTTGGGGTCCGTAGGGTTCAATATTGAGTTGGCCCACCCTTTGCAGCTATAACAGCTTCAACTCTTTTGGGAAGGCTGTCCACAAGGTTTAGGAGTGGGTCTATGGGAATGTTTGACCCTTCTTTCAGAAGGGCATTTGGGAGGTCAGGCACTGATGTTGGACAAGAAGGCCTGACTCGCAGTCTCTGCTCTAATTCATCCCAAAGGTGTTCTATCGGGTTGAGGTCAGAACTCTGCGCAAGCCAATCAAGTTCCTCCACCCCAAACTCGCTCATCCATGTCTTTATGGACCTTTTTTTGTGCACTGGTCCTAATCATTTGGTGGAGGGAGAATTATGGTGTTGGGTTGTTTTTCAGGGGTTGGGCTTGGCCCCTTAGTTCCAGTGAAGGGGCATCTTAAGGCGTCAGCATACCAAGACATTTTGGACAATTTCATGCTCCCAACTTTGTGGGAACAGTTTGGGGATTGCCCCTTCCTGTTACAACATGACTGCGCACCAGTGCACAAAGCAAGGTCCATAAAGACATGGTTGAGCGTTTTTTGGCTGGAGGAACTGTAATCTACTGGGGCTTGGATTTGTCTAAACAAATATAGACAAGTACACATAGTAAAAATCACATTCCTCTATCTGGGTTCCTTATTACATCAGGTCTATACATTTATTCTCCCAATCCCCAGACCCCCCCCCCAAAAAAAGGGGGGTAAAACCCCCCTTCTCTCCTCTCCCTCCCCCTAAGTCCCTACATCTCCATCAAATTCCTCCAAGCTCCAAACTCTGTCCATTTTCCCCATATATTCCGATATATCTCCAATGAATCCTCTACTGTATTGCCGCGTACACACGGTCGGAATTTCCGAAAACAAATGTTCGATGTGAGCTTGTTGTCGGAAATTCGGACCATGTGTAGGCTCCATCGCACATTTGCTGTCGGAGTTTCCGACAACAAAAATTTGAGAGCTGGTTCTCAAATTTTCCGACAACAAAACTTGTCGGAAATTCCGAGCATGTGTACACAATTCCGACGCACAAATTCCACGCATGCTTGGAATCAAGCAGAAGAGCCGCACTGGCTATTGAACTTCATTTTTCTCGGCTCGTCGTACGTGTTGTACGTCACCGCGTTCTTGACGTTCGCAATTTTCGACAACATTTGTGTGACCGTGTGTATGCAAGACAAGTTTGAGCCAACAACTGTCGGAAAAAAATCCACGGTTTTGTTGTCGGAATGTCAGATTGTCTGTACGCGGCATATGAATTGTTTCCTTTATGACTTTTACCCTTTTAACCGTTACCTGCCCACTCACTCCTTCATGCTCAGCACTTCTTGGGTCCTCCATAGACTCTGGATCAAACTTTTAGCTGCATTTAAAAGGAATGGGACTAGGGTGTTCTTATATTGGGGGACCGTTTTCCTTGTATCGTGAAATAAACATTCCCAGGGGCCCTTCTGAATCCATTCTCCCGTTATTTGGTGGATCACTGATAAAATCCCCTCCCAGTAAGGTTGTATCTTTGTACATTCCCACCACAGATGCGCAAAGGTCCCCGGGGCATCACAGCCCCTCCAACAAGTTGGGGGACCCCCTGCTCTGAGCCTATACGCTGTCTGGGGGGGTCACGCACCACCTCGCCAGGAGTTTATAGCACATTTCCACTGTCTTTATATCCCCTGAGGAAAAACAGGCTATTCTTAAGATTTTCCTTTTATGTTCCTCATCCCTGAGAAGGCCTATCTCCTCTTTCCATATTCCCAGATATGGAGGAAATTCTGGTTCTATTTCCTTAATTACAATTTTATAAATTTTTGATATACTTTGGTACATAATAATTTCTCTATTAACCTCATATGTCCTTTTCCCCGTAGTAGTTGTGGCAATGATTGTGCAAAGTGCTGTAATTGTGTATACCTCCATTTGTCTAGTGTCTTGTTTCCCCCTTTATGTGTAATTTCAGCATTGCATATCCTATTACCTTTCATCACGTCTTGTAATAATATTTCCTCTTTTTTTGCCCATCTACTGAAATATATATATTCCTCCTTCCCTGGCTTAAAATAATTTGTGCCCAGTATGAATAATAATGGTGAATTATAGTCTCAGTCAGGGCTCGACAAACCCCGGGCGCCAGGTCGCCATTGCGACTAGAATTAGCGACCTGGCGCCTGGGGCAGCACAGCTGGGGTATCCTGTGTCTCCGTGCCCCCCCCTCCACGATCGCGTCGGGCCGCGCCGGCCGGTAATTGAGGCCGCGGCTTTGCGGCCTTCTGCAGGCCTATGCTTCCTTCTGTGAACTAGCGCCATCTTGTGGTGGCAGTTGGTATGACAACCAGCAATGCTAATGGAGTTTCCCTGTCTGTTTTCCCTGCCATCTCCTTCCCTCTAATTAGAACCCCTAAACATTATATATATTTTTTATTCTAACACCCTAGAGAATAAAATGGCGGTCGTTGCAATACTTTCTGTCACACCGTATTTGCGCAGCGGTCTTACAAGCGCACTTTTTTGGGAAAAAAAAACACTTTTTTTAAATAAAAAAATAAGACAACAGTAAAGTTAGCCCAATTTTTTTTTATATTGTGAAAGATAATGTTACGCTGAGTAAATTGATACCCAACATGTCACGCTTCAAAATTGCGTCTGCTCGTGGAATGGCGACTAACTTTTACCCTTTAAAATCTCCATAGGCAACGTTTAAAAAATTCTACAGGTTGCATGTTTTGAGTTACAGAGGAGGTCTAGGGCTAGAATTATTGCTCTCGCTCTAGCGATCGCGGCGATACCTCATGTGTGGTTTGAACACCGCTTTCATATGCGGGCGCTACTCACGTATGCGTTCGCTTCTGCGCGCGAGCTCGGCGGGACAGGGCGCGTTCCTGGCTCCTAACTTTTTTAGCTGGCTCCTAGATTCCAAGCAAATTTGTCAAGCCCTGATCTTAGTGATACAATCTCCCTAATCCATCCCAAATCTTAAAAGTATTTCTAGTTAGTGGGTTGCTAGTGGCTAAATCCCGGTGCTGCCGTGGTATCCAAACCATCTTTCCTAAATCAGCCTTACTTTGTGATATCTCCATATTTACCCAGCTTTTCCCTTCTTTATTGTGAATCCACTCTACCATCCGGGAGACAGAGATCGCCTGGTAGTATTTCTCAAAGTCCGGTGCTGCTAGTTCCCCTGACCTTTTTGCCTTCACCAGCGTTGCATATGCAATCCTGGGACGTTTATGTGCCCAAATATATTTTAGTACCATTGATCTTAATTTCCTGAAATAGTCCTGAGGTACTGTTATTGGGATAATTTGAAAGATGTACACCATCCTTGGTAAGATATTCATTTTCAGGGCATTAATTCTTCATATACATAAAAGGGGCTTATGTCTCAAGTTGTTCAGATGTTCCTTAATCTTATTAAGCGCTGGTATATAATTGGCCCTAAACATAGTCCCCAGTGATGCAGTAAATTTTATTCCCAGGTACCCCAGTCCCTCCTTACACCATACAAAGGGGAATTTAGGTTTAATTATCCGCTGCTCCTCCCTTGGAATAGTGATATTCCAGATAACAGATTTGGACATGTTTATTTTAAAATTGGTCAGCTTTCCATATCGACTCAGCTCCTCTAGTATAATTGGGATTGTTATTCTAGGGTTGGAGACATAGAAAAGCAAAGCGTCCACATAAGCAGCTACTCTATACTCCTTTTCCCACTTCTTACCCCTCTAATATCTGGATTTTTGCAGATTGCAGTTAACAGGGCTTCCAATGCTCTTACGAACAGCATTGGAGAGAGGGGGCACCCATGCCTTGTCATGTTAAATAGATCAAGAGCTGGAGATAAATTCCCATTTATTCTATTTTAGCTGTTGGATGATGATAGAAAGCAGATACCAATTTTATCATCCACACCCCAATGCCCAGGTGTCTTAATGTTCCAAACATAAAAACCCCAGTCCACCCTGTCGAAGGCCTTTTCGGCATCAATCGACAGGAATGCGACTGGGGTCTCCCCCCCCCCTTTTGCTTAATAAATCAAAAACATTGACTTCAGGGCATTATCCCTTCCCTCTCTCCCTGTCACGAACCCAACCTGATTATTATGTACCCAGCTTGGTAATAACGGCTTTAATCTCTCTGCAATTATTTTAGCAAAAATCTTTATGTCTATGTTTAACAGTGAGATTGGCCTGTAGCTCGCTGGGACTGCTGGATCCTTCCCCTCTTTTAAAATAAGAGTTATATGGGCCAGTAATGATTCCTCCTGCAGGGTCTCTCCTTCCGCTAAGGTATTCAGATATTCACATAATTTAGGGATCAAAAGCTTTTGAAATCTTTTATAATATAAAATAGAGTACCCGTCGGGGCCCGGGCTCTTTCCCAGGGCCATATTCTTTATTGCTCTTCTTACTTCTTCTTGGGTAATTGGGGCTTCAAGTTGTTCAAGCTCCTCCTTGGGCAACATGGGAAGGTCTAGGCCCCGCAGATACTCATAAACTTCTACATCTCGTTTCTCTCTGTCTTCCCTTCTCTGCTTCACATTATATAGTGAACTATAGTATGCATGAAATACATCCGCTATTTCAGGGGACCAATGCACCATCTCTCCCTGATCATTCTTGATTTTAGAGATAAAGGATAGATTTTTGTTTTCCTTTACTGCTCTGGCCAGCCATTTCCCGGATTTATTACCCCATTGATACCTTTCCTTGTTTACTATATGAAAAGCAAGTTTTTTTCTCCTGTTCTAGCAATTCTGCTAATTTCGCCCTTTTTGCTGCTAATCTTGTCTCTCCTGGATACCTTGGGGTCTTGTCATTTGTTCTAAGTCGTGTATCTCTCTATATAAGGTACGGAGTTTCTCTCCCCTCTCTCTCTTCTTCTCTACTCCAACCCCTATCAATAACCCCCTTATGACAGCCTTATGCGCTTCCCACAAAGTCGACCTAGGGATTTCTGGTGTGTCGTTTACAGCAAAGAAGTTCTACAGCTCTAGCTTGATCTTCCTAATTGTCGCAGAGTCCTGAATAAGAGAATTATTTAATCTCAAAATTCCTTCCCGCCGTAGAACTTCTTGATATTTCACAACTTAATCGCTACTGGGGTGTGAACTGAAAGAGTAATTGCTTTAATCTCCGCGCTTTTAAGAAACGATAGTAAGTGATGTTCTATAAGGACATAATCCCGTCCCAGTACTTTTGACAATAAAATGTTCTATTCTAATTTACAATTGTCACTGGACAAGCAGAAAATCTGCATCTCCCCAGCAGTGACACAGATTAAAACCTGAGAGGGTCTAACCTTTCCTACTCTGTTCCAACTAAAATAAAAAGTTTTGACAATCAATACACTGACTTACAGTTACCAACCCTTTACCCAAACTTCACTCAGTCCTACCACCTTTTTTCCCCTGGTTAGACCTGTTCATTTACCAGAAGCCGATTACAGAATGCATCAAATTTTGTATTCTTCCACATGAGCCTGAGTGATAAACATGCGGGAAGCTAAAAATGTGACAGGACCCCTTTATAAGTTAACAAGACATTTTGGCCAGCAAAGGCTTCCTTGGATTAGCAGAAACCCTTCCTAGCGCCACCGGTATCAAATACAGTGTAGGTGGAGTCTGGACACCGTAGCTGTATAAGCGTGGCATCAGGCTGGACACATGAGCAATCACCTTGAGAGATGGGAGGGTGGTCGACCTAAAAAATGAAAAGGGAAGTGGTCCTGTTCCTTAAAGCCCAAGTCCTGGCAGATAAAAAGTTATCCCTTGCAGTGGCTAATTTTTTATTTTTTTTGTTTAGCGGAGAGAAAGAACCGTTTTACTTATCTGATCCTCAGCTGCCTGGCAGATGGTGCTCCTCCACGATCCAGTATAAGATATATATCTATTTTTATTGTTCCACTAGACATAACCCTAGGCAGTGGCAGTTAATTTTTTATGCGCCCAGAGTTTGGCTTTAAGTGACAGAGAAAGGCCCTAATGCCCTGTACACACGATCGGATTTCCGATGGAATAAAATCCGATGCAATTTTCCGTCCGAATTCCGATGAAGCTGACTTCCATCAGTCTTGCATACACACCATCAGACAAAATTCAGACCGTCCAAAACGCGGTGATGTAAAACACTCAGACGAGCCGAGAAAAATAAAGTTCAATGCTTCTGAGCATGCGTCGACTTGATTCTGAGCATGCGTGGGTTTTTTCTCCGTTGGAGTTCCACACAGACGATCGGAATTTCCTATCGTTTTTTTTTTCCATCGGAAAAATGTAAAACATGTTCTATTTATAAGTCCGATGGGGCCCACACACGATCGTTTTTTCAGATGAAAAAAGTCCATCAGACTTTTTTTATTGGAAAAAACGATTGTGTGTACAGGGCATAAGGATACTGAACTAGCTGTTGCGTTCTGCAAAAGGGGACCTGCCAGTTGCTACAAAATCCAGAAGATTAATAACTCCAGACAATGTTTTTTTTTTTGCACTTTTGGATAAAAATATGTTATTTCTGTGTCACTAATACAGTCATTTCCCAACACTTCCAGTCCTACAATGAGAGGAATTTTCCCAGCTGGAAAAAAGACAGAAATAAGCCTTCCGCACTCCAGTAATCAATATTTTTTCTGAAAAGCATCACTGTACAGATCCCAGTGTTGGGCCTGTGGTTACATTTTCTATGTAAGGACTGTGGGCTATTTGCTAAGAAAAATGCCACAACTATGCTCAGCATAGGTTCATATGCTCCAAGGACAGAACAAAGGGCCTGTGGACAACTGCTTTTTTTGTTTACAGCGAAAAATGGCATTGAATTTACATCAAATGGCCAACGTACAGTAAATACTAATGGTGCTTAGTGGGGTCATCCTTTAAGGTTTACCTTGTCCACACAAGATACCATTAGGGCCGTGGGGGCGCCAATCAAAGTTGTTCTTGCAGATGGTGGTGACGTTGTCTGTGCCGTGGAATAGCTGCTGTTCATTCACATCAATGCCAACATTCTTCTTCTTCATCTGATCCTTTTGCCTGTGACACAAGAAAATGTCAACGTTGCAAGAAAATGAATTAGCAGAATGATTATTTCTTAGAAGATATACAGTGCCTTGCAAAAGTATTCACCTCCCTTGGCATTTTTCATGTTTTGTTGCCTCACAACCTGGAATTAACATGAATTGTTTGAGGATTTGCATTATTTAATTTACAGAACATGCCCACAACTTTGAAGATGTTTTTTTTTTTTTATTATTGTGAAGCAAACGAAAAAATAACAGAAAAAGTCAATGTGCATAACTATTCACCCCCCTAAAGTCAATACTTGTAGAGCCACCTTTTGCGGCTATCACAGCTCCAAGTCGCTTTGGATAAGTCTCTATGAGCTTGCCACATCTTACCACTGGGATTTTTGCCCATTCCTCCTTGCAAAACTGCTCCAGCTCCTTCAAGTTGGATGGTTTGCGCCTGTGAACAGCAATCTTTAAGTCTGACCACAGATTTTCTATTGGATTGAGGTCTGGGCTTTGACTAGGCCATTCCAACACATTTACATGTTTCCCCTTAAACCACTCAAGTGTTGCTTTAGCAGTGTGTTTGGGGTCATTGTCCTGCTGGAAGGTGAACCTCCGTCCTAGCCTCAAATCACACACAGAGTGGTACAGGTTTTGCTCAAGAATATCCCTGTATTTAGCACCATCCATCTTTCCTTCAACTCTGACCAGTTTCCCAGTCCCGACTGCTGAAAAATATCCCACAGCATGATGCTGCCACCACCATGTTTCACGGTGGGGATGGTGTTTTTTGGGTAATGTGATGTGTTGGGTTTGCCACAGACATAGCGTTTCCTTTGATGGCCAGAAAGTAAAATTTTAGTCTCATTAGACCAGAGCACCTTCCTCCATCCTCCTCCATTCCTTAACCACTTCCCGCCCAGTCAATAGCAGATTGACGTCCGGGAAGTGGTTCTGTTATCCACACTGGACGTCATATGACGTCCTGCGGGATAACAGCCGCCGCGCGCCCGGGGGGGCACGCATCGCGGCGATCGGTGGAGCGGTGGGTCAGTCTGACCCACCGCTACACTGATCTCGGTAAAAAGCCTCCGTCGGAGGCTTTTTACCACGTGATCAGCCGTGTCCAATCACGGCTGATCACAATGTAAACAGGAAGAGCCGTTGATCGGCTCTTCCTCACTCGCGTCTGACAGACGCGAGTAGAGGAGAGCCGATCGGCGGCTCTCCTGACAGGGGGGGTTCACGCTGATCGTTTATCAGCGCAGCCCCCCCCTCGGATACCCACACTAGACCACCAGGGAAGCCCCCCAGGACGCCCCAGGAAGCCCCAAGCATGTGGATGGCCCCCATGGCCATCCACATGTAATAAAAAAAAAATATGCCAATCAGTGCCCACAAATGGGCACTGACTGGCACTATGATGGCACCACCACAATGTGTGGTGGCTGGCATTGCTGGACATCAGTGTCCATCAGTGCCACCTACTAGTGTCCATCAGCGCCACCTATCAGTGCCCATCCGTGCCCATCTGTGCCCATAAGTGCCCACCTATCAGTGCCCGTCCATGCCACCTATCAGTGCTGCCTATAAGTGCCCATCAGTGCCGCCTATGAGTGCCAATCAGTGCCGCCTATGAGTGCCAATCAGTGCCGCCTATGAGTGCCAATCAGTGCCGCATACCAGTGCCGCCTATCAGTGCCCATCAGTGCTGCCTATCAGTGCCCATCATCAGTGCCCATCAGTGCCACCTCATCAGTGCCACCTCATTGGTGCCACCTCATCGGTGCCCATCAGTGTCGCCTTATCAGTGCCCGTCAGTGCCGCCTTATCAGTGCCCGTCATTGAAGTAGAAAAGGTACTTATTTCCAAAAAAAATTAACAGAAACAAAGAAAAACGTCGTTTTTTTCAAAATTTTCGCTCTTTTTCTATTTGTTGTGCAAAAAATAAAAATCGCAGAGGCGATCAAATACCACCGAAAGAAAGCTCTATTTGTGGGAACAAAATGATAAAAAATTTGTTTGGGTACAGTGTAGCATGACCGCGCAATTGTCATTCAAATTGCGACAGCGCTGAAAGCTCAAAATTGGCTTGGGCAGGAAGCTGTATAAGTGCATGGTATTGAAGTGGTTAAACCACTCAAGTGTTGCTTTAGCGGTGTGTTTGGGGTAATGGTCCTGCTGGAAGGTGAACCTCCATCCTGGGAGTCTCCCACATGCCTTTTCGCAAACTCAAAATGTGCCATTTATTTTTTTTCTGCAAGTAATGGCTTTCTTCTGGCCACTTTGCCATAAAGCCCAACTCTATGGAGTACGGCTTATTGTCGTCCTATGTACAGATACTCCAGTCTCTGCTGTGGAACTCTGCAGCTCCTAAGGGTTACCTTAGGTCTCTGTGCTGCCTCTCTGATTAATGCCTTCCTTGCCCGGTCCGTGAGTTTTGGTGTGTGGCCGCTTCTTGGCAGGTTTGTTGTTGTGCCATGTTCTTTCCATTTGGTTATGATAGAGTTGATGGTGCTCCTAGGGATCATCAAAGATTTCAATTTTTTTATAACCTAACCCTGACTTGTGCTTCTCAACAACATTGTCCCTTACTTGTTTGGAGAGTTCCTTGGTCTTCATGGCAGTGTTTGGTTAGTGGTGCCTCTTGCTTAGGTGTTGCAGCCTCTGGGGCCTTTAAAAAAGGTATGTATATGTAATGACAGATCATGTGACACTTAGATTGTACACAGGTGGACATCATATCACTAATTATGTGACTTCTGAAGGTAATTGGTTGCACCAGAGCTTTTTATGGGCTTCATAACAAAGGGGTGAATACATACACACATGCCAATTATCAGTTTTTTATTTCTGAAAAATTGTTTTATGTATATATTTAATTTTACTTCACCAACTTAGACTATTGTGTTCTGATCCATCACATATAATTCAGATTAAAACATTGAACTAAAGTCTGTAATGTAACAAAATAGGTAAAAAGCCAAGGGGGGTGAATACTTTTGCAAGGCACTGTATCTTTTTACTCTTTTACTCACACTGGCTAAAGTAGACTGTCAGTAACTTGACAAGTCTCCATTAATAAATTCATGACATGTCACCGTATACAGCAACAGTAGTATTATTTAGAAAAGCTTCACCTTTTATCATTAAAAAAGCCATGATAAAAGGTGGAGCCCAGCTAGGGTCAGTGACTTTGCCTAGGCTGAGATGTTATCATTGGTCTGCTAGAGGCAGAAGGAAGCTTTCCTCAGTCTCCTCTCCCCCAGTGATCAGGCGGCAGTATAACTTTGTAGTAAGTTTCAATGTGAGAAGCTGCAACAGGGGTTGATCTGTGTCAGACAACATGCAGCTTGGCTAGTCTGTTCTAGTTTTAGTGACGACTGTACCATTTTGGAAATTTCTTTAATATGATGGAAAATCCCCTTTTGGACCGTTGTCACCAGATGTCAGGGACCATGAACCAGGCAGAGACAGAAAATGCAGTTAAAAACCCCACCTTTAATGTAATAGTAAAATAATACAAATCAGGACCGTAGTCAAAAACAGAAGCCAGGGTTAGAAAGCCAAAATGGGTAATCAGACCAGCCGGAATCAGGGAGCCAGGAATCAGCGTAGTCAGAAGCAAAAGATCAGGATCAGAAACCAGAAGAAACATCAGCCAAGTAAAGTCAAATGGGAACACAGCAGAGAGACACACTGGATATGTTGGCCAAGGCGAAGGCACTGAAGGAATGAGCCAGGCAGTTTAAATAGCCAAAAGGGGCTGGCTGTAGGCTGGACTAATGAAGCAGGTAATGGTTACCAGGTGAGTCCTTGTGGAAACAGTAATTATCTGACAGCTAAGCAGCCTGAGCACTGACAAGAGATCTGCTAAAAGCCCAGCCCTGACACCAGATCAGGTATCTCCAGTTGATGATTTCCCCTTTATTGCAGTTCTGAAGACAACTGTCTGAAACAGTATTTAATCTGACAATGGAAACATTTCCAAAATGTAAATTTTTGGATCTCCCTTCACTTTCTATACCTGTATCAATGGTCAGTAGGACAAACAAAGAGGGTGAATCACAGGGGGGACTCAGACAGCAATTAAAACACTATGGGGGGGGGGTGTATAACCCTTCCATATTCTGTCCAAAACAACAAGAAAAAGTTTTGGCAATCAATACACTTTAAAGTGGTTGTATAGGCAGAAGTTTTTTTTTAATCTTAATGCATACCTGAGCCCCCTCTCGATTTAGCGATGTGCATGAGAAATTTGGTTGTCCAGGATTCTCCCTCCTTATTGGCTGAGACAGCAGCGAATCACCATTGGCTCCCACTGCTATCAATCAACGTCAGTGAGCAAATGAGGAGATAGAGGAGGGGGGGGGGGGTGGCCGGGGCACAGCTCCGTGTCTGAATGGACACACGGAGCTGCGGCTCGATTGCCCCCATGGCAAGCTGCTTACTATGGGGGCACTCAGCAGGAGGGCGGGGCCAGGAGCGCCGAAGAGGGACCCGAGAAGAGGAGAATTTGGGCTGCTCTGTGCAAAATCACTGCACAGAGCAGGTAAGTATAACAAGTTTGTTATTTAAAAAAAAAAAAAAAAGGAGACTTTAGCATCACTTTAAATCCCAAATCTCAATTCCAACTCTTTAACCCGACTTCAATCAGTCCTGTAACTTCCTAAGATCCCAAAGGATCAGTGATTTCTGCTTCCCAAATTCTGAAAATCAAGCAAACCTCACGGTATGATTTGTGCACACTGGGAACTACCATCACAAAGTCCAATCTTCTGCCATTTTTGTGGAATTAAAATGCTCCTTTTGAGTTTACAAAGACAGGATGATCATTTTAGTTCAAGCCATCTTGGCCATACTGAGCTTTGTGGCCATGGCTGACGTACCTCTGATAGGCCTGCCAGAGGGTGGGGTTCTGAATCCGCCACACTTTCCGCACCTTGTATCCCTGGACTGTCTTGCTGAACATTTTGGCAACAGTTGAAAACTCATCACACGTCTGTGGTACAGGAATGTTCTGCAAAAGAAACAAAGATATGTTTGGTAAAGTTGATCCAGGGAAAATCCGATTGCCTGGGGATCAGGAAGGAATTTTTCCCCCTGCTGTAGAAAATTGGATCATGCTCTGCTGGGGGTTTTCGCCTTCCTCTGGATCAACTGTGGGTATAGAATTGGGTATATGGGATTGTACATTATTTATTATTTAATTTATTACTAGATGGACTTGTGTCTTTTTTTTAACCTAACTAACTATGTAACTATGTAACTATGTTCAATTTGCGGTACGAGAATGTTCTGCAAATGAAACAAAGATATGTTAAATTCTTAAAATGGTTGTCAACCCTCATATATGCCCATTGAAGAGAATGGCCTCAGGTGATACACATAAATTAAACAAATCCTCCTACACAATTTGTACCTGTTTATCTGCGGACCTTTCTCCTTTACCTTCAAAGTGCATCATTTTTACAGCTGGTCTGAGCTTCCAGAAAGCAGGGAGCTGGGCGCTGATGTTACACTCTGCAGAGCTCAGTGAGGAAAGCACTGAGAGGTGATTGGAGGTTGGAGGCAAGGGACACCACCCTCCCCTCCCCCCTCCCACAACTCACAGAAACAGAGCTGAGGCTGTCAATCACAGACTGTGTGCTGGAGCTCCCTCCCCTGTCTTTTTACCTCTTGGTGTCGAGAAAACTTGTCAGAAGGAAGAGGATCAAGACAGCAGACAGAAATGATACTAAAGGCCCATACACACAATCTGACTTTTTGACCACAAACCTCAACCAGACCTGTTTTAGCGGACAATCCGACCGTGTGTACAAACTTTTTCGCTTTTTCATCGGACAAATGTTCGCTGTGCGAACAGAAAAACTTTCCGGCAACAAATGTCCGATGGAGCAAAATCCTATCCTGTGTACACAAGTCCATCGGACTTAAGTCCAAAGTACAAACACACTTCCTTAGAACCAATGCTAAAGATCAGCCAACAATAGCAGAATGTTATGGTATGGTATGGTACTATGGTACAGTATATGGTTTGTTCATATTTCATGTCTGAGGTTGACAAACACTTTAAGTCATATATTACTTCAAGGAAGTGACAAAAGAGTAACTGTGTGATATTTTGTAACCATTATGAAGGTCCAGCCCATGATTTTCCAATTCCACCCATTTGGCGCTTTTTTGCAAGCAACCTATCGAGCCTTTTCATGTAGTGAGAATGTGTACTGACCAGTGGTATATACCTGTACGATTGCCAGAATGATTTGCTAATGAAGCAGAATTTAATTTTTTTTAAAGCCCAGTAGAAGTCTCACATCTTTTTATGTATTCATGATCCCGAGTATCTTTATTTGCGACAGATTTTTACTTGGAAATGTCTTTACAACACATTTTACTCTGCTGCTTTCAGTCCTCCCCCACCAGTGCTCTGTGCTGATAGAGCTTAGTAACAGCTTTGCCGAGCAAAAGAGGAGATGTGTCTGACCAGAGATGGGGCTTTCCTGGGCTGAGACTGTTATGCCGCGTACACACGACTGTTTTTAATGTCATTGAAAAAAACAATGTTTTTCTCGACGTGATTCTTCTCAAGCCTGCCTTGCCTACACACTATCGTGAAAAAAAAATGCTCGAACAAATCGCGGTGAGGTACGAGATGTACGACGGCACTATAAAGGGGAAGTTCCATTCGGATGGCGCCACCTTTTGGGCTGCTTTTGCTGATCCTCGTGTTAGTAAAGTTTGGTGAGAGACGATTCGCGCTTTTCAGCCTCGTGCTCTTCAGTCCGTTACAGCGTGACGAATGTGCTATCACCATTACGAACGCTAGTTTTACCAGAACGAGCGCTCCTGTCTCATCACTTGCTTCTGAGCATGCGTGTTTTTTTCACGTCGTTAAAGCGTACACACGGCCGTTTTTCATTACGAGAAAAACGACGACGTGAAAAACGACGAGAAAAATTAAAGCATGTTCTAAATTTTTAATGCCCATTTTTCACATCGTGAAAAATGCTCTGGAGCCCACACACAATCGTTTTTAATGACCAAATTAAAAAATGGCATTTTTCTCGTCATGAAAAACTGTTGTGTGTACACGCCATTACTTAGAGCTGATTACCAAGTGCGCTGGATCTAGCACTGGTGCTTATTGGCCTGCACAGTCATATTTAGACTTCCTGCACAACTGAGATTATGGAGGCCGTTAGTACAATGATTGTCTGAGTATCTATTTTGGTGACTTAATTTGGGCTTTATAGAACACTCTATGTCTCAGTAACATTTACTATCATTGGAATTCAATAAGGGCCAGTTCACACCATAGAAACGCAATCCGGATGCGTTTCAGGTGCTTTTTTGCGTGCACGTTTTTGATGCGTTCCAGTGCGTTTTTGGTACGTTTTTGATGCAGTTTAGTGCTTTTTTTCACCCCTCTTTTTTATTAACCTTAGATGAGGACAAGTGTGTTCCAGTGTGTTTTTGGTGCATTTAGGTGCGTTCCAGTGCGTTTTTAATGCGTTTTACAGCGTTCCAGTACAGTCCAGTGCAGGTAAAATGCAGCTGATGTTCTACTTTTTTTTCTGTAACTGGAATGCACTGGAACTGTAAGCACTGGTGTGAACTATGCCATTGAAAACTATATACCGTATATACTCGAGTATAAGCCGAGTTTTTCAGCACATTTTTTTGTGCCGAAAATGCCCCCCTCGGCTTATACTCGAGTCTGTTTCCGACTTCAACTTTGTGCGCCTGATCCTGGCCATCCGTAGGTCCCCTGGACCCCAAACTTGGCACACATGTAGCCTAACTCCTTTTCTACAAGTGTGCGAAGTTTAGTGTCTGGGAGACCTACGGCCGGGGAGCATCGATTTTTCAAATCTGGGCACCCCCTCCATAGTCTCCCATGTTAAACGTCAGTCTAGTCACATTGAGGCATGGACACAGTGACAGTGAGGCATGGGCACAGTGAGGCATGGACACAGTGACAGTGAGGCACAGTGAGGCATGGACACAGTGACAGTGAGGCACAGTGAGGCATGGACACAGTGACAGTGAGGCACAGTGAGGCATGGACACAGTGACAGTGAGGCACAGTGAGGCATGGACACAGTGAGGCATGCACATGGACACAGTGAGGCAAAGTGAGGCACAGTGAGGCATGCAGATGGACACCCTAGGCTTATACTCGAGTCAATAAGTTTTCCCAGTTTTTTGTGGTAAAATTAGGTGCCTCGGCTTATATTCGGGTCGGCTTATACTCGAGTATATACGGTAACCAACTTTCCATGCGTTTTTGATGCAGAAAAAAAAAACGCACTGGACTGCATGTGGTGTGAACTGGCCCTTAGGGCCAGTTCACACCAGACACAGTTCTGTGTGCTTTTTTTTATTCACAAAATGCATGCACAGTGTTTTCCATATATTCCAATGGCTCTAGTTGGCTCTAGTTCACACCATGCAGTCAGTTTCTGGTCAGTTTCTGCACCGGAAACGCACTGCATGGTGTGAACTAGAGCCAACTAGAGCCATTGGAATACATGGAAAACATTGTGCATGCATTTTTAGTGCAGAAAAAATGCGCACGGAACTGAACGGAACTGCATCTGGTGTGAACTGGCACTAAATGTCACATCCGCAGCCTCAATTTCAAATCGGGGCTTTATCGATGGTGCCACCTTGCTCATACACTGCCACATTTTATCATAAAATCCTAAACCACACTCACTGTCATTTGACCCCTGCACTCGGGTACTAAATCCCAGGAACTGTGGCCAATGAGGTGGAGTTCAGGCACAGATTTAGAGTAAATAAATCCATAAGTGTTTTTGATAGAGTATGAAAGAATTAGAACCCCTGTTAGATCATTACTACTGTCTATTTCCCTGCTGGGGAGATTTACCCTCTTGATCATTGTCACCTAAACAGAAAGCGATCAGCGATCTGAAATTCTACAGCTGCCACTGAAACAAAAGGTGAGAGGCAATTGTCCAATGGGCCAGGGCTGGATCTAGCCTGTCTGATCTGGGGGTGCAGTAAAGGGGCATAATGTCAACACTGTGTGTAAGTCACTGACAGTCTGTCATGACCTGGTAAACACAAGTACATATTAGCCTGTCATTAGATTAGGGTGATTAAACAGAACCTGTTTCCCCTTATATCAGATGTCCTTATCAAAGTCCCCCATTACATCAGGAGTCCTCCTCAGAGTCCCTCTTTACATCAGGGTCCCCGTCAGAGTGCCCCCTTACATCAGACATCCCTCATCAGAGTGCCCCCTTACATCAGACATCCCTCATCAGAGTGCCTCCTTACATCAGGTGCCCCATCAGAGTGCCCCCTTACATCAGTGTCCCCATCAGAGTGCCCCCTTATAGCAGGTGCCCCATCAGTGTGCTCCCTTCCATGGATTGTCCCAGAGTGCCCCCTTACATCAGACATCCCTCATCTGAGTGTCTCCTTACATCAAGTGCCCCCATCAGAGTCCCCCTTACATCAGCTGTCCCCATCAGTGTGATCCCCTTATAGCAGGTAAAAGATTTGGGGGGCACACCCTAAAAGATGCAATAAAGATGGTGCAGCCATAAGACCATAAAACAGAACAAAATATTACAGCGCACACATGCAAAAAATGACATTTAACTCCTGCAAGGCTATTTAAAACACCTGAACATTTTCCAAAAATATGGGGATTTGGTCACACCATATGGCTATATGGTGCTTAAGCCCACTTACTGCGACAAAGTACCCCATTATCAGTGGTTCCTACGCTATCCATAGAATAGAAGATCCAGCTTCTCTGAACCATGGGAGAAATACACTCCTCTATATGGGAGTCCTTTAGTTCTCCCATATAGAGGAGTGTATTTCTCCCATGGTTCTGAGAAGCAGGATCTTCTATTCTATGGATAGCGTAGGACTTACTGATAATGGGGTACTTTGTCGTAGTAAGTGGGCTTAAGCACCATATCGCCATATGGTGTGACCAAATCCCCATATTTTTTAAAAATGTTCAGGTGTTTTAAGTAGCCTTGCAGGAGTTAAATGTCATTTTTTGCATGTGTGCGCTGTAATCTTTTTTTTCTCCCTTATAGCAGGTGTCACCATCAGTGTGCTCCCTTGCATGGATTGTCCCAATTAGAGTGCCTCCTTACATCAGACATCCCTCATCTGAGTGCCTCCTTACATCAGGTGCCCCCATCAGAGTCCCCCTTACACCAGTGTCCCTATCAGAGTCCCCCTTACACCAGTGTCCCTATCAGAGTGTGCCCTTATAGGAGGTGTCACCATCAGTGTGCTCCCTTCCATGGATTGTCCCAATCAGAGTGCCTTCTTATATCATGTAAGTCCTATCACAGTGCTCCCTTACAGGGACTGTCCAAATCAGAGCGCCTCCTTGCATCAAATGTCTGCACAACCCACCTCAGCGCCCCCCTAGATCTTGCCCTGCATTGTGCTTCCAGTGACAACTCTCCCTCACTTTGTAGAGACTTCCCCTCTCTTCCTGTTGTGCCCTTGGAACAGGAAGTGAAGAAAAATCTCCCCAGTGAGACTCAGCCCGATGTTTTTTTCTTACAAATTTTTATTTGTATACTTGACAGCAAATGAGAACAGAATATCCTCAATTACTACATTAGAGTTCCTGGAAACATCAAAACCTTTACCTATGTAGTAATCACTTCAACTTGAGAATAATGGTCGAGGAAGAATTAACAGTATACACTCTCTCCTGCCTATCCAAACGTGTGTAAAACAGTATACCCCTCACACTTAAAACTGTCAGGATCTTCTCATCGCTGTCAGCATTTTATTTATAATGAGTTATAGTTAAATAAAAAAAAGAAAACAAGATAGTGCATAGTTTCAATGCAAGCAGTGCCTCTATTTAGCAGCATGTCAGACCAATCTGTTTTACCCATTCCCTACCGTCTACAAAAACCTAAAAAAGTCTCAGATACACTTTAATTCTATGAGTTGTAAAGTTTCCCATCATACCTGATACCCTGTCTCAGGCATGGCCTTCAAGTCCCACGTTGGCGGATAATTTACCACCTTCCTGGGGGAGTCCACTGGCATCTGCTTTGAATGGCTTGTATCAGATTTTATGCTGTACAATTAAAGAAAACAACAAGTGAGAGTCAGGCGTCACCTAGTGGTCACTTATCTAATAACAATTCCTGTATGCACAGGAGGTCATTAGGTTGTGATATTTCTTATTACCTTCCTTTCAACATTTTCACCCTGTCAAAGTCCAAAAACTCTACTTTTTGGTGCACCTCATTCTCCGATGCATATTAACCTGCTTCATCTCTAAAATTAGAAGAAAAGAAAAATAGATTGAAGATAAATTACTTACAGTGTATATAAACCCTAAAGTTGTATTTTCAGTATGTTTGGCATCATGCCTCACTGTATAAAGTTTTCCTAAAAAAATTATTTTGTGAGGTGCAAAGTTTCATACCTGGAGATCTTGCCACTTTCCGTTGCAGGCTGACAACACTAAGCCGCTGCCGGCATCCCAACTGCCAACTAAAGGGTTGCAAAAGACTGGCTCGCAATGCAGCCACTGGTTGTGAATCAGAGGCATAGTATTGTCAGCAGGGTTGCCAACTTTCAGTAAATTTACGAACAGTTTGTAAAATCCATAATTGTTGCATCTGTCCATGAATGTCAGTTACAGACATGCAACCTACATGTCCGTAATGGACATTCATGGACAGATGCAAAAAGTACAGATTTTACAAACCGTTCGTAAATTTACTGAAATTTGGCAACCCTGATTGTCAGCCTGCAACAGAACAGAACCTACAGCTAGGAAATAGCAGGGAGAAGGCTAGATCCTCCCTTATCTTTTATTGCTCATACCCTTTTAAGACTTTCCCTCACTTGCTGTCACAGTGACCACTTTGTCACCAGGGAGAGAAGTGAAGGAAAATCTGCTCTATAGGATACAGATACACACAGAAAAAAAAAAATCTGACAGCAGCTATGATTGCTCCCAAAACTAAAAGAAAAACAACTGGCTAAAAATACATTTTAATGTTCTATAAAATTTAAGCTAATCTTTCTTCAGTTTTTTGTTCCCCAATACTTATTTTAAACTATGTTAACAAGTAGATATTTGCTGGAACATTTGCTGGAACATTGATGCTCACTTTGGCAGTTAGGATTGTCTTTCTGGTTTCCGGCAGTGAACTGGATGGTCCTTGTGGGATTGGAGATGTAGATGGTCTCCAGTTCTGATGATAGAATGGAGGAACACGCTTTCTTTGTGTTCTAGGATAGCAGACAAAATAATTAAAGTCATTAACTTGTATCAAGAAGCACGTGGCAACATATTTAGGCTGCATACAACTATGTAATGTTGAAATATTTGTAAGATGAACGCATACTGGCACTCCTTGTTAACCACTTCCGAAGGTTTTATCCCCTTCATGAGCACGCCATTTTTTGCCATTTAGCAGTGCGCTATTTTAACTGGTAATTGCGCGATCATGCAACACTCTACCCAAACAAAATTTATATAATTTTTTTCACCCAATATCTGATCACCACTGGGTTTTTCATTTTTTGTGATATAAATAAAAAAATAAAAAAATAAAATTACTTTCTGCTATAAAATATATCCAATAAAAAAAAAAAATACTTCACATATCCAATAAAAAAAATAAAAACATCGAATTACTTCATATATTTTGGCCAAAATGTGTTCTGCTACGTGACTTTGGTGGAAAAAAAAATCCAATAAGCATATATTGATTGGTTTGCATGAAAGTTATAGCGTCTACAAACTATGGTATATATATATTGGAATTTTCTTTCTTTTTTTAACTAGTAACGGCAGGGATCAGCAACTTCTAATGGGACTGAGATGGTGCAGCGGGCAATCTGACAATAACTGATGCCAGGGGGGAACTGACTTACTGCCAATGACATCACCAGCGACATTAATACAGTGATCAGTGCTAATACTATACACTGTCCCTGTACAAATGGCACTAGGTTGGAATGGGTTAACATCTGGGGCGATCAAGAAATGAAATGTGTGCCTAACTATGTGTGCTATGTGTCCAGTGTGCTGCTTTTACTAACAGATTTCTTTGCAGGGATAAGAAACAAAGAGATTGTTCCCTCTACAAAGCCCTGTGTTGACAATCAACACAGGGCTCTGGGGTGTGATTGGACACAGATAATGAGCAGGTACCAACCATGAATCATTGGCTGGGACTTGCTGACAGACTCTCGCTGTGTACAATCATTTACCCTAAACGTATGGGTATGTCACTTTGCCTGCACAGGCCGCCTGTCCACAGTACATTGGGGACCAGCAGTCCACAAGTGATTAATTGTTGAATCCATACTGGTACATATTTGGGTGTCACACTATATGGCTAAAAGTTTGTGGACACCTGACCATCACATCTGTATAAGCTTGTTGGACATCCAATTGCTAAACCCTGGAAACGTATATGGATTTTGCCCCCCTTTGTGGCTATAACAGCCTCCACTCTCTGGGAAAGCTTTCTAGAATATTTTAGAGTGTCTGTGGGAATTTGTGATAATCCCTCAAAAGAACATTTGTGAGGTCAAATACTAATGTGGGACAAGAAGACCTGAAACAAAATCTGCATTGCAATTTACCCAAAGGTTGAGGTCAGGGCTATGTGCAGGCCATTTGAGATCCTCCACACCAAACTGGTCACACCATGTCTTTGGGGAGCTGGCTTTGTGCACAGAGACACAGTAATTCTGGAACAGAAAAGGGTCATCCCAAAACTGTTACCACACAACTGTGTATGCTGTACCTTTCGATGGAAACACTTAAAGGGGTTGTAAAGGTTCGTTTTTTATTTTCTAAATAGGTTCCTTTAAGCTAGTGCATTGTTGGTTCACTCACCTTTTCCTTCGATTTCCCTTCTGATGCCGCGTACACACGATCGTGATTCACGGCGGTGAAAACGCCGCTGTGAATCACGACAGGAAAAACGAGGGAACGGCTTGTTCCCCTACACACGGCCGTTTTTCCTGTCATTTTTTCTCTTGGCGAGAAAAACGACCGTGTGTAGGCTCCGCGGCTGTGTTTCCCTATGGGAAAACTGCCGCGGAAAAAAATGACAGGAATCCCGACGAGAAAAATTAGAGCATGTTCTAATTTTTCTCGTCGTGACTAATGCCGTTTTTCCCGTCAGGAAAAATGACAAAATGCCCAAAGACAATCGTTTTTCTCGTCCAAAGGAAAAAATGTAATTTTTCCCGACGGGAAAAATGATCGTGTGTACGCGGCATAAATGTTTTTTTTCTTTGTCTGAATTTCTCACTTCCTGTTTCTCCTCACTGAACTCCACACCATCATCCGAGTGGTGTGGAGTCAGCCAGAACAGCTTACTGAACAGCTTACTGAGGAGGAACAGGAAGTGAGAAATTCAGACAAAGAAAACAAAGAAAAAAAATATTTAGAAGGGAAATTGAAGGAAAAGGCAAGTGAACCAACAATGCACTAGCTTAAAAGGAACCTATTTAGAAAATAAAAAACAAACCTTTACAACCCCTTTAAGGACCTGAATTCAATCACTTGGAGTGCTGTCCACATACTTTTGGCTATATATATATTAAAGCTTTCTTTGTTAAAATGTAAGTGTAACGGCACCCCAATCTCAAGGGGTATTAACGCCGTTTACGATGTTCCCTCTCCTAGACACACATCCACTCGCTACCGATATCCACAGCTAAACGACCCTTTCCTATAGGAGCCGACCCCTCTGGAAGAAGACGAGACGCACTCTGTCTCTTCTGTAGTAGGAATGACTTTATTATTGACAAACATTGTAACTTTATACACAATTCAGGGCACATGATTTAACATGAACAAGGGCCCAGCTCCACCCACACATCCCAAAACTCAACACCTCATCCTGACGTCTGCTAGGCTTCAAAAGATCCCAACACAATAGAATATACGATCTCCAATACACATCTTCCCACAAAGGGTTGGCAGCCAGTCTGTCTGGCGACAACAGGTTCTAACCCCTTTACATCTTAAATCCCTTTGTATTGTAAATCCCAGTCTGCCTTTACAATACACACAAGTATAGGGTTAATTACTTCTATTCACACCAGACCTTCCCAAGTCATACTGAACAATAGAAATGCAAAACAACTTAATTCCTCACAGCAATGATACTTAACCCCCACATACAGTATACATCCAATCTATATACAATGTATATACAGCCTTGAATATGGCTATCATAGACCATATTGGGGTTTTCATTCACCCTGTGCCCCTAATAGAGACACAGGGTGATTGACACATAAGAGCCATTGGGGAAGCTGGCGCAAGGGTATTTCATACTTCCTAAGCGATTCTGAGTCCCCCGGGCCTTCCCGTTACAGTAAGTCCAGCCAAAACTTTTCCTAACACGGGAGAGTGATGGTGTCAGGTTTTTACTGCTATCCAGGGCTCCATTAGAGAGGTTTCCCCCTCACCAGGGCTGGGTTCACACTGATGCGAATTGGATGCGGCTTTACCGCATCCAATTCGCAAGAAAGAAGAGTGTGACCGGCTCTCAATGAAGCCAGTTCACAAAGCTCCGGGGCAGCCATGGTCTGCATTGGAAAAAGGGTCCTTTGTGTCTTTGGCTCCGTTTTCAGGTTCGAATTTAGGCAAAAATTCAGACCTGAATCAGTGAACAGGGACACATTGGACGCCCTGCTGTGACCCACGGCCGCATCAGTGTGAATCCAGGCTTATTGCAGTGTTTCTCAACTCCAGTCCTCAAGGCACCCCAACAGGTCATGTTTTCAGGATTTCCCTCAGATGAAACAGCTGTGGTAATTACTAAGGCAGTGAAACTGATCAACTCACATGTGCAAAATAATGGAGAGCCTAAAAACATGACCTGTTGAGGCGCCTTGAGGACAGGAGTTGAGAAACTCAGGCTTATTGTCATGGTGACAACCCTGCAACAGGGACACAGACAGAACTAGGAGTTCTAGTCTTCCCCCATCCTTAAAGCAGAACTAAACTGCATCTGAGCAAAACAAACTGAAAATGATATTTAATTCATTTTTTTTTTTTTTAACAAGAAGTATTTAATTCATTTTTAATATTCAAGCATCTAAACATATCTCCTTGCTTTATTTTGTTTATTTTAAAAAGCACCACCCTAGCATTTCTAGCCACGGCCATCTTGAGTAAGGGCAGTTGACTTATGTAGCATTTATTTCCTCACTGTGCTGTAATCAGATTGCAACACTGTAATTTGGTGGCAAGTCACAAGGTGAGAGGCTGTATCAGGGGGGCTGATCGGTGTCAAACATTTGTGAAAAAGATAGTGACCCCGGATGATGACTGAACAAAGATGGTGCCATCCTTCCTGAGAGAAAAGCAGATACAGGCATTGTCAGGGGACAGTTCTGTAATCTCCATTAGAAGCAATAAATACCTAAAATAGATCTCATTGTTGGAGTACCCGAGAGATATTAGAAGCCAGATGATAATTAAGCATACCAGACCCACCTATAAATAAAACCTCAGCTCTGGTTGAATTGGTTTTGAATTAGCAAATGTATTCTGAAAGCATCACTTACCAGGTGCTGATAATTAGTCCATGTACCTAACTCATTGAAATTGTTGTCAGCTAAAAATAGAAAAAAGGTGAACAAGGTAATTATTAAAACGGCATACCAAATGAAATCCTTATATGTCTTCTAAAACCAATGTAAAAATGATGTAGGAAGGCAAATCAGTCATGGAGTTAAGCCGTGTACACACGATCGGTTTTACAGATGAAAACAGTCCGATGGACTTTTTTCATCTGACAAACCGATCGTGTATGGGCCCCATCGGTCTTTTTTCCATCAGTGTTAAAAAATAGAACATGTTTTAAATTTATCCGATGGAAAAAAAAACGATAGAAAATTACTATCGTCTGTGGGGGAACTCCATCGGATAAAAAACCCACGCATGCTTAGAATCAAGTCGACGCATGCTCAGAAGCATAGAACTTTTCTTGGCTCGTCGGAGTGTTTTACGTCACAGCGTTTGGGACGATCGGTTTTTTGACTGATGGTGTGTAGGCAAGACTGATGGAAGTCAGCTTCATCAGATTTCCGATGGAAAAATCCATCGGTTTAAGATCCATAGGAAATCCGATCGTGTATACAGGGCTTTACTGTCAAGTTGACCTACGTATACCGACGCTGCTAAATTCAGTTTGGCATCTGGACTTTGATGGCCTCTTGACCATGAAATAGTTACTGAAAATAAGAGGTATGTTTCTTTGAAATTGTTCAGAACTTTGTCTCTCCACATTTATTCACAAAGTGAACATTTATAATCATATTTTTTTTTTCTGGACTGATAGTACACCCTTTAGGATTCCTTATGACCTGAAGAGGAGGATATAAACCAATGAAATATAATGGCCTTCCAAATACATACACTCTGTTTCCACACGTGGGCTAGATAGGGGTTTCTTTATGGCTGCTCAGCTCGTCGAGAGATCCCAGATCTGTTGGTCCCTTCATGGTATAGCATTTGTCGCAGTGCGAATGTCAGCCTGGGTGACGTTTGTAACGTACCCAGACTGACTAAACATGTCCCCGTTGTTCCACTAATCCACCACAGATAGACCCACATTTCAAAGCCTTCAGCCCTGAAGAAGGGCTTAAACCCCAGAATGTGTTGGCCTTTTCCTGTATGCTTGTTTGCAAATAAACACGTTTTTAAATGATCTGAAGATTTATTTAATAGTACTCCTTGCCCACTGTGACAAATTCACACATATTACTGGACACAAAACTTGTATGCTATTCGAGCCATCAGATCAACAAATTTAACCACTTAAGCCCCGGACCATTTGGTAGCTAAAGGACCAGAGGTGATTTCAGAATTTTGCACTGCGCTGCTTTAACTGTAAATTGTGCGGACATGCAATGTTGTACCCAAACGAAATTTGCGTCCTTTTCATCCCACAAATAGAGCTTTCTTTTAATGGTATTTGATTGCCTCTGCGATTTTTATTTTTTGCGATATAAACGGAAAAAGACCGTAAATTTTGAAAAAAAATGATATTTTCTACTTTTTGTTATAAGAAAAATCGAATAAACTCAATTTTAGTCATACATTTAGGCCAAAATGTATTCAGCCACATGCCTTTAGTAAAAAAATGTCAATAAGCGTATATTTATTGGTTTGCGCAAAAGTTATAGCGTCTACAAACTAGGGTACATTTTCTGGAATTTACACAGCTTTTAATTTATGACTGCCTATCTCATTTCTTGAGGTGCTAAAATGGCAGGGCAGTACAAAACCCCCCCAAATGACCCCATTTTGGAAAGTAGACATCCCAAGGAAATTGCTGAGAGGCATGTTGAGCCCATTGAATTTTTTTTTTTTGTCTCAAGTGATTGAATAATGACTAAAAAAAAAAAAAAATACAAAAAGTTGTCACTAAATGATATATTGCTCACACATGTCATGGTTATATGTGGAATTGCACCCCAAAATACATTTTGCTGCTTCTCCTGAGTACGGGGATACCACATGTGTGGGACTTTTTGGGAGCCTAGCCGCGTACGGCCCCCGAAAACCAAGAACCGCCTTCAGGATTTCTAAGGGCGCAAATTTTTAAATTTCACTCCTCACTACCTATCACAGTTTCGAAGGCCATAAAATGCCAAAATAGCACAAACCCTCCCCCCAAATGACCCCATTTTAGAAAGTAGACACCCCAAGGAAATTGCTGAGAAGCCTGTTGAGCCCATTGAATATTTTTTTTTTGTCCCAAGTGATTGAATAATGACAAAAAAAAAAAAATTACAAAAAGTTGTCACTAAATGATATATTGCTCACACATGCCATGGTTATATGTGGAATTACACCCCAAAATAAATTTTGCTGCTTCTCCTGAGTACGGGGATACCACATGTGTGGGACTTTTTAGGAGCCTAGCCGCGTACGGGACCCCGAAAACCAAGCACCGCCTTCAGGATTTCTAGGCACAAATTTTTGATTTCACTTCTCACTACCTATCACAGTTTCGAAGGCCATAAAATGCCAAAATAGCACAAAACCCCCCCAAATGACCCCATTTTGGAAAGTAGACACCCCAAGCTATTTGCTGAGAGGCATGGTGAGTATTTTACAGCTCTCATTTGTTTTTGAAAATGAAGAAAGAAAATATATTTTTTTTTAAAAATGTTCAAAACTTTGTGACAAAAAGCGAGATCTGCAAAATACTCACCATACCTCTCAGCAAATAGCTTGGGGTGTCTACTTTCCAAAATGAGGTCGTTTGGGGGGGGGGGGGGTTTGTGCCATCTGGGCATTCCATGGCCTCCGAAACTGTGATAGGTAGTGAGAAGTGAAATCAAAAATTTACACCCTTAGAAAGCCTGAAGGCGGTGCTTGGTTTTTGGGGTCCCGTACGGGGCTAGGCTCCCAAAAAGTCTCACACATGTGGTATCCCCGTACTCAGGAGAAGCAACAGAATGTATTTTGGGGTGTAATTCCACATATGCCCATGGCATGTTTGAGCAATATATCATTTAGTGACAACTTTGTGCAAAAAATAAATAAATAAATAAATAAATTGTCTTTTTTCCGCAACTTGTGTCAACAAATATTCCATGGACTCGACATGCCTCTCAGTATATAGCTTGGGGTGTCTACTTTTTAAAATGGGGTCATTTGGGGGGGTTTTGAACTGTCCTGGCATTTTATACACAACATTAGGAAGCTTACATCCACTCTTCTAACCACTTGAAGACAAAGCCCTTTCTGACACTTTTTGTTTACATGAAAACATTTTTTTTTTTTGCAAGAAAATTATGTTGAACCCCCAAACATTATATATTTTTTTAAAGAAAAGGCCCTACAGATTAAAATGGTGGGTGTTGCATTTTTTTTTTCCACACAGTATTTGCGCAGCGATTTTTCAAACGCATTTTTTGGGGAAAAAATACACTTTTTTTAATTTTAATGCACTAAAACACACTATATTGCCTAAATGTTTGATGAAATAAAAAAGATGATCTTAGGCCGAGTACATAGATACCAAACACGACATGCTTTAAAATTTCGCACAAACGCACATTGGCGACAAACTACAAACATTTTTAAAAGCCTTTAAAAGCCTTTACAGGTTACCCCGTTAGATTTACAGAGGAGGTCTACTGCTAAAATGATTGCCCTCGATCTGACCTTTGCGGTGATACCTCACATGCATGGTGCAATTGCTGTTTACATATGACGCCAGACCCACGCTTGCGTTCGCCATTGCGCAAGAGCAGGGCAGGACAGGGGTGCTTTTTTTTTATTATTAATTTTGCTTTTTTATTTTATTTTTAAACTGTTCCTTCCATATTTTTTTTTTTTTATCATTTTTATTGTTATCTTAGGGAATGTAAATATCCCCTATGATAGCAATAGGTAGTGACAGGTACTCTTTTTTTGAAAAAACTGGGGTCTATTAGACCCTAGATCTTTCCTCTGCCCTCAAAGCATCTGACCACACCAAGATCGGTGTGATAAAATGCTTTCCCAATTTCCCAATGGCGCTTTTTATATCCGGGGGGGGGGGACATTCCCTCCCACTGCTTGTAAAAGCAGTCCAGAGGCTAATTAGCCACTAGGATTGCTTTTACATGAAAGCCGGCCGCTGGCTGAAAAGAATGATACCAAGATGATACCTAAACCCGCAGGCATCAATCTGGTATAACCATTCAAAGTCCAACAACATACCAGTACGTTGCTGGTCCTTGTTGGACATGTATTGTAATCTTTTTTTTCATGCAGCCTGTTGGCTGAACGAAAAAAAGAGATTGATCGGTGGGTATGCCCACCATTAGAATACCGCCCTTCATCCACCCACTTCTAATGATGGGCATACATGCACCATTTATATATGCCGAAGCATTGGGGCATCCTCCCGCAAAAATTATGCCGCACACACATGGTCAGACTTTTCCACGGGCAAGCCTCTGTCGGAATTTCGACCGTATGTACGCGGCATTAGGAGCAAAATCGCTCCTCCGCTCCTCCGCCCCTGCTGCCCCAATGCTTCGGCATATGTGCTTTTTTTTTTTTAACTGTGGTGGTGAAATCACCTCCTACAGCACTGAAGTCGCAGGGATCAGGCCTGTCTCTGCGAACTCTGCAGTTATGTGTGTTGTGTTTTGTAAGTGACAGTGATCGATCGATACTGCACTTGGGTGGCCTGGGCTGGACGGAGGGGCAAAACGCAGGTGCTAGCAGGTATCTGGGCTGATCCCGCTAACACTGCGTTTTTGGGAACCCTAAACTGCTGGGGACGCTAGTATAGATCTGATCAGATCAGATATTGATCTGTTCAGATACTATACCACTAAGGGGGGTGTATGCTTCACGCGTGGGTGTTGGCATTACTGGCACTAACCTGACGCTGCCTGGGGTGTGACGCAGGGTTAACTAGGGGCAGTTAGGGGGTTAAAACCTTTATTAGATAATATATGGGGGTACCTGACGTAGAACTGCACGATTATTCGTATGATAATCGCGATCTCGATTCACCCCCCCCCCCCCCCCGGCGATCTCCAGCCCGGATTACCGCGATTCTCCTGGGATGTAGCCTGGACCGGAGGAACCATCGTGGAACGCAAATGGCGCCGATACCGGAACTGACGTCAGAGCAGAGAGCGTGATGCGCCGCTGTTCTGTCAGAGGACGTCAATGTGATTCACGTTGTCTTCCTATTAGTCTCCAACTTCACAGTGCGCCTGCGCTAATCCCCTGAATAAATTAAATACATTTACACCACTCGCCGCTGCACTGCTCCTGTCACGTACGAAATTCAAAATACATAGAAAGCACATTAACATGCTAATCCCCTGAATACATTAAATACAGTAACACCACTAATCCCCTGACTATATTAAATACTTTAACATCACTCGCCGCTGCACTGCTCCTGCACGCCTGTCACCTATGAAATTCAAAAGCACTGCACGCTACACTAAAATAAATTAAATACATTAACAAATTCAAAAGCAAAAAAATTAAAAATTTCGTTGGTGACAGGCGCTGTATTTAATTTATTTTAGTGTAGCGTGCAGTGCTTTTGATCAGTGCTTTTGAATTTCATAGGTGACAGGCGTGCAGGAGCAGTGCAGCGGCGAGTGGTAAAGTATTCAATATAGTCGGGATTAGTGGTGGTACTGTATTTAATGTATTCAGGGGAGTAGTGTGTTAAAGTGCTTTCTATGTATTGTTTTGAATTTCGTACGTGACAGGAGCAGTGCAGCGGTGAGTTGTAGATCTGTGGGTGGTGCATGGTGACATAGGGAGGACCGAGAGAATCGTGAGAGAATCGTGATCTTTAATTTAAGCAAAAGAATCGTGATTGTCATTTTTCCCAGAATCGTGCAGCTCTAACCTGACGCTATAAAAACCTGCGGCGAACCTAAAAAAAATAACTGGCTATCTATCGGCACCAGCATAACTAATACAGCGTTTAGAAAAACGATCGCTTAGTGACACTGGCAAAAGGGGGTGAAAGGGTTACCTGGGGGGGGGGCGATCAAGGAGTTAAACCTTTATTAGGTAATATATGGGGGTACCCGACGCTATAAAAACCTGCGGCGAACCTAAAAAAAAAACTGGCTACCTATCGGCATCACCGACAATAAGACAGCGATCAGAAAAACGATCGCTTAGCGACAGTGGTGATAGGGGGTGAAAGGGTTACCTGGGGGGCAATCAAGGGGGTTAAACCTTTATTAGGTAATATATGGGGGTACCTGACGCTATAAAAACCTGCGGCGAACCTAAAAAAAATAACTGGCTACCCATCGGCATCACCGACAATAAGACAGCGATCAGAAAAACGATCGCTTAGCGACAGTGGTGATAGGGGGTGAAAGGGTTACCTGGGGGGCGATCAAGGGGGTTAAACCTTTATTAGGTAATATATGGGGGTACCTGACGCTATAAAAACCTGCGGCGAACCTAAAAAAAATAACTGGCTACCTATCGGCATCACTGACAATAAGACAGCGATCAGAAAAACGATTGCTTAGCGACAGTGGTGATAGGGGGTAAAGGGGTTACCTGGGGGGCGATCAAGGGGGTTAAACCTTTATTAGGGGGGGTTAGGGGGCTACACTGGACCTAAAACTAAACTGTAGTGACACTTTTACAGTCACAAATGTCACTGATTGCAGTGATCAGTAAATAAATGGTCACTGCAATCAGTGACACTGTGACTGGGGGCTGGGGGGTGATCTGGGGGGGGCGATTTATGTTCCTATGTGTCCTGGTGTCAGTGTGCTGTTTGTGCACTAACCTGTGTGTCTTCTCCTGTACGGCGCTCGGTATATGTGAGCGCCGCAGGAGAGATGACATCACATCCTCTGCCTGTGTAAACATTACACAGGCAGGGAAGCTTTCTCATTCGCCGGGAGCGATCGAGAGGGGGTGGCCAGAATCGAACGGCCGTCCCCTCATCCCGGATCGCTCCCGAAGAAATAACCACCGCTCACTGTAAAGAAGGGGGGTCCGATCGGACCCCCCAACTATACAAAGGCAATCACGTATATGTATGTGATTGTGCCAGTCTGTGCCATTCTGCCAACGTATATTTACAGTGGGCGGTCGTTAAGTGGTTAAAGAGAAATAGTGAAGTGTAAGGGCGAGCTTAAAGTGATTGTAAATGATCACCTTGTAAAACAACCCATACAGTTTAAAATAGAAATGAAAGGCAAAACATTTGTGTATAGATATAAAAACATTATAAATATTTTTTTTCCCTTTTTTTTATAAGTGATCACATATCCTCTGTTCTCTGCTGCATAAAAGCTATGGGGGAGGAGAAACAGCAGCACACTAATCTTTCTGGTTAAAGGCTGTGCAGTGGAGGTGTGTCAGGACAAGTCTAAACTTTCGAGGAAAGCAGGCTGAGTTCTTAGCATAGCTAGAGAACTGGCCACAGTGTTTTCTCCTGCTTAGTGTGGTCAGTTTTTAAAAGGAAAGCAAAGGGTGTGGCAGGGATTTCACACAAAGGAAGCAATAAAAAAGGGTTTCTTTTTTTTCTTTATAAATTTCAGTTTTGCTGCAGCGGGTTCTATACAGTATGACTTTACAGGCAGACTAAGGGGACCCACCAGGCACTATATTTAAAGGAGTTTTTCATTTTTATTGTTTCATTTTAAGCATCATTAAAACACTGCTGCTATAAAAATTATCTTTTTTAAAAAAAAGTTTTGCATTGATTCAATAACTTGCATATAAGCCTTCATAATTGGCACTTTGATTTTTCAAGTTCGGGTCTCATAGACTTTAATAGGGTTCGCGGTTTGGGTCCAACCTTTTACGATGTTGGAGAGTTCTGGCGCGAATCAAACCGGGGGGGGGGGGGTATTCGGCCCAACTCTAGTTACAATTAGCTTCTAGATGTGGATAAGAAAGGCCAAGCTGCAGATGTTTTATTGTCATGGATCCACCTTTTACTTTACACCTAAAATTATAGCTTTGGACAGAATAAAAGTCTTGTATTTTAGAGGAAATATAAAGGGATTTTTCAGTTATAAAAAAGGTTCTGTATCAGGCTTCTTAATTCTTAATTTAATAAAAAAAACTTGACCCATACACTTTGTTCATTGGACTGAAGGATTAAATCTATCCACGTCCTATAAAGAAAGGATTAAAATAGATTTACAGCCAAAATTATTTTGTAGGAAACGGTTAAATCCATCAGTAGGTCTATTTGAAGTCTGTGTCCCATTTGGGAGATTCCTCTTCACTTCCTGTCCCAGACACATTAGCAGATTTCCCCTCTCCTCCTGTTCTGGGGCAAAATTTTACACTTCCTATCACTTTTTGTCTGGGTGTCAATGGTCACCAGAACAAATACAGATGGTGAATAATTTGGCTTTAGATACACTTTAAAGTGGATGTAAACCCAATTCTTGAAATTTGAGCTGGACACATATATCTGCAGTATTTTGTTACCTCTCTTCAAAGAGCTAAGTCCCTTAGCTCTCTCCTGACCGTTCCTCTGTTATCAGCCTGATAACTCCTGACAAATTTTTGGACATATCAGATAAAAGTAGCCTGAAATTTCTGTCTGGGGAGGTTGCTATAAAAAGATTACCAGGCAGCTGGCCCTGTTACAAAACACCTCTGAGAGTCTCTGCCTATGTGGAGAGGGGGTGTGTGCCTTTCCTCCAATCAGCAATTTTAGCCATCTTGGCTGCATGCCCAGACATCAAACTCTGTGTTAAACAGGAAGAGAACATTTCCTAACACGGTCTTAACTTTCTATATATATATAAATGTGAAGACAGCAGATATACATGTAAAACCTATGTAGGGAGATTTGGTTCATCCCTGTGTATCATCTGAGGTTGTTCACTTCACTGGGTGTATAGAGGGTTTACATCCACTTTAAGAAATAACATTGTACCATATTTCATGTTTAAATTTAAATAGATGAAATCTCTCCACAATCAGGGTGTAAAAGGGAATTAGAAAAGTCCCCATGTTCCCCATAATTGCTGCTGGAAATTAACTTATAAATTCAAAAAGACATTGCCCTTTCATAATTCTCATTATTACTTCCATATTTCTACTCCCTTCCACTTACATTTCTGAGGCGTTACAGAGGAAATATTTGTGGCTGGCTGAGGTTCAGAAGCAGTTGAGTTGGTGGACTTTAATTGCAGATCAATCAAACCACTTGGGTGTTGTTGGTTGCGATTTGCTGCATCAGGTTTTAATTTTGGTTTTACATCCGTTTGTTTTCTTGAAGGTGTATCAGCTCTAATGGAGACACTACAGAAATTTGAGGTGCCTAGTAAACTTGACGATCGTTCAAAATGACCAAGTGCTGCAGAGGTAGCTGGTTTTGGTGAAGCAATGGATGGGCTCTCAGAAGTAGAACACAATGATATTGCTGTCTTTGATGAAGGTATTGGTTTAACATTGGCTGGCTCTGCCACTGGGGAACACAACTTCTCACCCAATTCCTTAACTGGCACTTGGTTAGCAGTAGATGGACTTCTTGTAGAAGATTTTACTGATTTTCCAGATACTGAGAATGCTTTTGCTGAAATTCTAGATTGAAAAATGCTTGGCTCAGCAATAAATGAACTCTCCCTAGAAGAGGTCACCAATGTTTTGGATGGTAATGAAGGTATTGATGAAACTGTTGAAAGACTAGCACATCCAGTAGGTGGTTTTACTTGAGTAGATGCACCTCCTTTTGAAGGACTGAAGGATGTGCTTGAAGTTAAGACTCTTGGTGAAGTAATGCTTAGGCCACTCTTCAAGGTTGTGAATGTTGGTTGGCTGGGTGTACTAAGTAGTGCTGGGAATGCTTGGGCAATTCTAGAATTATAGAGTTCTACTGGCAGAGCTGGAGTACAAAGCAGTTCAGGCTCGTTTACGTTAGACCACAGGTCTTTAGTAGATGGTACAGATCTGGTTCTTTCTTGTGGTGTCACCCCTGCAGATGTTCTTGAACTTTTGCCTTGTACATTTTCTAGCGGTGATATGTTTGGACTAAACCAGTCATCCATGAGACTTTCAAGCCTTGTCGTGGAAATTTTGCAACTACGATACCTCTCATCATCACAGTTGTAATTTTTATCTCCCAAACGCTGGCCCGCACAAGATCGGGATCGTAGGCTGCTGCCAGATTGCTGATGGACGTGAGGCCCTTCAGATGTTGGGAATAACACAAAATGTAAACTCTAACGTCACTCATAAATGCAATTCACACACCTGGCTTTACATTCACTAAGTCAGTGGCTTTCTCTCTATTTCTTTCAATCTCTCTTCAGTGCATTTTCTGCAATACATACACATTTCTCTATTTTCTCTCTTTAATTTGCTGCAAGTACAGAAAAATACCTGGCAATTCTGCCATTAATCCAGTAATCTCATAATTTTTGCTTATGCAACACTGCTTATGATGCACTGAAATCTCAAGCAGTGCTGTCAGCCCTACCAGAGTTCTCCCCTGCTGGACCACAGAACTCCACCTACCCTCACCCCTCCCTGTTCCTCCTAACAAACATACATACATAGTTTTTATTCCCAGTAAAACAATACTGCTGCTTTGACTCCCAAGAGCCTGCCCACATACTGTGTGTAGAGAAAGGGCTCTTGGGAGATGTAGCTTTGGAGGGTGTGCTTACGTCAGATAGAACTGACCTCCCAGCAAAGTCCTTGCCATAATTTTTTACTTTCAATATGTTTATTTTTAACAGGAATAGGATAACATACAATGGCATTCTTGTCGTCAGCCCACGAGGCCTACATTCAAAGGTACAAAACAAAAGGAGCAAGAGAGTAACAGTTACTTCTTGCCATAATTTTATAAGCCTAGTGATGACGTCAAAGGAAGTATTAAAAACTGGGATGTGGTCTAGGGGGAGGCTTGGGGGGTAAATTTGAGTAATATTTGGATATAGATTCTAAGTGATATCTCTTTAATCTCATCATTTTTTCACGTTTAGAAATGAAGCAGATAAATATTTATTATCAGACAGAGAAGGAGGTATGCTACTGACACAAATTTCTGGAGTTTGAAAAAGTGAAAATGTTGCTAGGATTTTAATAGGAGTAGAGAAATGCCGTATCATGATGACCGTCATGTATCTGCTGAGATAACAGAGCAGTTATTGTAATTGGCAGGTAACTTCCATTTGTTATTTACTTTATTTAGCAACACAAAATTTTCTGCAGGCAGTTGAAACCGTAAGCCATGGAATTCTCCTCTATACATGTGCAGAATGAAAAATTTCAAGTTTCAATTAGTTTTATATACATAAATTTGTTTAGTTAAATTGAACTCAATTCGTCCGAATTTTGAAAATTTTAATTGAATTTGAATTCAAATCGAACTCCATTCTGAATCAAATTTATTCTATTTGATATTCTAATTTTGGAAGATGGGTATATTCTTTCTATTCCATCTTATTCTATTGTTTTTTCTATTCTATTATTTTATTTTCTAATCTATTCTTTTTTATTCTATTGGAGTTCGAATTTATTCTATTTGAAATTCACATTTTAAAAGATGGTTACATTTTTTCTATTCTATTCTATTGTTTTTTCTATTCTATCTTTTCTTTTCTATTATTTTATTTTCTATTCTATTCTTTTCTTTTCTATTCTATTCTTTTCTATTCCTTTATTTTCTATTCTATTTTATTCTATTTGTAAATTGGAATTTGAATCTAATTACGAAAATGATTCAAATCAAATTCAAACAAGTTTCAAATTTGATTTGAATTTCATCCGAAATTTAGTTTTGTTCTTTCTGAATCGTTTAAATTAGTTACTATTGTAATTTGGAAATTTGGATACATCCAAATTTTCAAATAATGAAAAATTTGTCCGAATTTTGATTCAGAAACGAAATGTTTCCTCTCAAGATGATAAACTACCTAGCACAGCAGGACATGAATGCTGTGCCTGAGATTGGTTATCAGGTAGAACAGAAATATGGTTTTATTAATATAGCTAAAACAGTAATAAAAACTGTTTCTTACTACAGGAATGAGGAAAAGGAAAAAAAATAATGCTGGGAGAGGGAGGTTTGGGGACAAATTTGGGGAATACCTATACAAATTCATTATTTATTATGTAACCATATATCTGTACCTTTATTCCTTCTCTCACTGCTCCTATCCTGAGATCCAGCTCTTCTTTTTCCTCGCCTTCCTTTCCCTATGCGCTGTGACATTCCTCTCGTACCCCTGGGCTCCTCATTTCTAGGCTCCTCCCTCAGCGTCTGTCGCCTCTCATTGTGTGTCAGCACACAGAGCATCTGAAAGTTTTGGATGGTCTCCTGGCTCAGCCAGCTGCAAGTGAGCAGTAAGTTGGATTCCAGGAGGTTGTGTGAACTTTTACATGAGCGGCTGTTGCATTCCCCTTGCAAGAAATAAATGCACACATGGAGGTGTGTGCAGTCCTCCTCTTTGTCACAGTTGTTGTACATGTATTTTCGGCAGACCTGCAAAGGAATGGGAAACAAAGGGACACAGTGAGTTCAATAAAGTTGTCATTGTTGGAGCAGGAATAAACATGCTGATGGCACTTTTGGTGACCAGGCCTTTTTTGCTGAGGGACCTAACCCTAATCCACTCTCCAAATGTAAATTATGACTGGGATTCGCTTACTTGGCTCTGCTTTTGGCAACAACATAGCTCCCAACTGTCCCTGATTTCGAGGGACTGTCCCTGATTTGGAACAAAGTCCCTCTGTCCCTCTTCCCTCCTCATTTGTCCCTCATGTTAGTCTGATCTATATAGCTGTATATGAAATGCACTACTTATCTATCAAAAATGTATTTACAGTGCTAAATCTTTCATCCAGTTTCTAATTTGCTTTATTTGTACATTTCAAAAGCCAACATAAAGGAATAGTAGTGGCAAAAAAAAGCACTTGAACAATCTTTTTTTTTTGCATAATTCTTCTTTAAGGGGGCGTGGCAGGGTGTGTGTCTTATGCCTACGTGCATTTTCTAATAGGTGTCCCTTGTTCCCATATCAGAAAGTTTGGAAGTATGCAATAATAATGTCGAAAAAGAGCAGATATTACTACGTAGTCTATCAATGACACCCGTGTGATACAAGAGACAATAAGGCTACTTTCACACTGGGGTGGTGGGGGCGTCGGCGGGTAACTATTTATAGCGCCGCTTTACCGTCGTTTTTGCAGCGCTATTCGGCCGCTAGCAGGGTGCTTTTGACCCCCGCTAGCGGCCGAAAAAGGGTTAAAACTGCCCGCAAAGCGCTGCTGCAGCGGCGCTTTGCCGGCGGTTCGGCGGCGCTGCCCATTGATTTCAATGGGCAGGGGCGCTTTAGGAGCGGTGTATTCACCGCTCCTACAGCGCCTCAAAGATGCGGCTGGCAGGACTTTTTTTACCGTCTTGCCAGCGCACCGCTCCAGTGTGAAAGCCCTCAGGCTTTCACACTGGAGTAAAAGGAGCAGCTCTTTCAGGGAGCTTTGCGGGCGCTATTTTTGCGATATAGCGCCTTCAAAGCGCCTCAGTGTGAAAGTAGCCTTAGTGTTTTGCAAAAGGAAGTGCCAAAAAATAATACATGCTAAAAATGACATAGAGCACATAAACACAGAGTGGCCTGCTCCATACACAAGCAGTTGACTTGCAACTGAGTGGCAAAGAGACCAGCCAATAGTGTATAAGCAGTGGAATATTCCATATTTCTCCTAGAATTTCTATTAAAACAATGCAACATAAAGCAAAAGGGAAAAGGGACAGTTGCCAGTCATTTAGTAACTTCCTAACTGGTCATCGGCTTTACAATATTATTTTTTGATCAATTACCCCCTGACTCAACAGTCCAACATGACCCACTGTGGTAGTTACCAAAACAATCTGCTGGTTAGTTTTCTTCCTTTCATATTACATATTTCATATTGTTATAATTTTTAGGCTAATTGTATTGCTACCCTCGAAAGAAACGCTTGTTAAAATGGGTCCCATCTTTCTGGTCTCAACCTTCTCAAAGACCTCAGCCCCTCTGACACACCAGACTGAGAACTTAGACACATGAGTCTCACAGTGAAATTCCTGACCGTCACACACACACACCAGTGCCCAAATATAATGCTAAATTTAAAGAACACAAACACCAAGCAAATTAGTGAAACAAACTTAGTATAGTCAATTCAAGTCGCCCTGAGTCGCCCCCAAAAGAAGTACAGGAACCTTTTTCTAAGTCGAGCGACCTGAGTCGCTCCTATTAGAGCGGTTCCATAGTACAGAGCGGGACGCGACTCGTCAGGCGACCGAGTCGCCTGACGAGTCGCCCCTATGTGAACCAGGCCTAAGGGCAAGTAGAGACAAAAGGTGAATATAATAAAAATGGTAACAATATACTTAAGCCCTGTACACGCGATAGGTTTAACCAATGAAAACAGTCCGATGGACTTTTTTCATCGGACAAACCGATCGTGTATGGGCCCCATCCGTCTTTTTTCCATCGGTGTTTAAAAATAGAACATGTTTTAAATTTATTCGATGGTTAAAAAACCGATAGCAAATTACTATTGTCTGTGGGGAACTCCATCGGATAAAAAACCCACGATCGGATTTCCTATGGTTTTTAAACCGATGGATTTTTCCATCGGAAAACCGATGAAGCTGACTTCCATCAGTCTTGCCTACACACCATCAGTCAAAAAACCGACCGTTCCAAACGCCGTGACATAAAACACTCCGATGAGCCGAGAAAAATGAAGTTCAATGCTTCTGAGCATGCGTCGACTTGATTCTGAGCATGCGTGGGTTTTTTATCCTATGGAGTTCCCCACAGACGATAGTAATTTGCTATCGTTTTTTTAACCATCGGATAAATTTAAAACATGTTCTATTTTTAAACACTGATGGAAAAAAGACAGATAGGGCCCATACACGATCGGTCTGTCCGATGAAAACAGTCCATCGAACTGTTTTCATCGGTAAAACCTATCGTGTGTACAGGGCTTTAGAGATCCTCTGCCACAGAATCCTTTAGTTACTGAATTAGAACTTTGAAACTCCCATAGATTAATAAAGACCATAGGTGTCAATGGGACACACTACAGGAGCTATACTGCAACTCACGAATCCTTCCCTCTGATAGGTAACCAGGCCTCTCTTTCACCGTGAATTCCCTCACCGATCCATCGGACAGGTCCTCCCCCGGTTTCCTCTCCTTCAGAGCGGGCCACCCTCACACGGGTTCCCTGGGACTCCAGTGGGTTGATTGTAGACCCAGTTGAAGGTACTGGGCCTACCTGGAACTTCGTAGCCTCGGGCTAAAGGTGCCTGAGACTCCTCGACCAGTTCACGCACCCCAGGCCAGCAAGGCCAACGGGCGCGACTTCGCCACCAGGGGTCCTCCCCTGCACTCTCCTCCTCTCCACCTCTCCTCTCCACTGGCGTCTCCCCTTTTTGTACCCTCTCCCAGCATGTACATCAGGCCGAACTCTGCCCACCGCACGGCAGCCGAAAGAGGACACCCAATAACACCACAATGTCACCAGTGGTTCAACCCAAGACCTGGGCAACAGTGCCACCACAGACCCAGGGGAACTATGCACCAGACAACAACATGGCAGGGCAGAATCCATTTTAAACAGAATTGTAGAGTCTGAGCCATACTATTGCTCAGACTGCCCCTAAATTTGCAACATAGCGACCCCATTTTTGGGGGTCCCGCTACATTAGTATACAGACTATTTAGCAATAAGGACAAGGCAAAAGATTAAAATTTCCACCTACAACAGCATAAATAGTAACCATGCCACCTGACATGCAGCAATGAGCAGTAAAACAGTTGAACTATAAACTTCTGGCGTTATACTGTCAGAGGGCACCAATGGGGGCTATGCTAGGCCTAAAACTGTCGGTAGTTGAGAGGTCAAGAGTGGAAATAGAGAAATATAAGGGGTTTGTGTGCAGATTGCATAGGGGCAGTCCTTGAGATGTTCCTTCTGGCCGCTTTAGATTGGGATCCTGTAAGAAGCGTTGGTGCACTTAACGAGAGTCCGATGAACCTTCATGCTGTTATGAATTTCTACAAGGGTGGTGTAGTCTTTGCACGGATGCAATGTACATTGTGACAGCAGGAAGGTAAAGTCACCTGGTTGCATCCAGGGGGGTAGTTATATTTCGCCCAGATTCAGGCTTTACGCCGACTTATACAACTAGGTGGAGAGTTGTATAAGCCCAGCTAAGGCTAGTGGGCTCATGGATGACTCATACCTCTAGGGAGAGTGCTGGGCGTCGTGCAGACAGGGAGTTGATGAGACCAGCTGAAGCTTGTCAGCTCATTTAGGCCTCTATAAGAACTCCCAGCTTCATTAGATGTTAGCTCATGCCTGGAACCAGACCTGTGTGGACTGTCTAGGAAGAGTGAACCCCTGTGCGGTGAGACAAAGCCTGTGTGGCTATTTGCTTGGACATTTAAAACCAGGGACTTAGGGACTAGGACAGCACTAGGCTGATCCCAGTTGTTAGTTAGGAAACCTGTATGTTTAGTCAGAGGTCAAGTTGACCAGGATTTATTTTGTTTATGTTTCTTTTGGCTTTGCTGTGTTTTGTCACTGTAAATAGAAAATAAACCGCACCTTTTTTTTGATTTTGAAAACCACAACCTCCGTTTGCTGGGCCTGTTTTTGTGTGGGGAGCCCATCCCGGGGGTCACACACACCCGCTGCCGAGCTAACCCCCTCACAGTTGGTGGAGAACCAGTGGCAGTTTTTTTTAAGCCAGCATGGAGGAGATACTGAAGCAGCTGGCTCTAGCAAATGCCAATCAACAGCAGACAAATGCAGGTTTGCAAAAGAGCCTTGCAGCTCATCAACAGAGCCTTGCAGCTCAACAACAGAACTTCGCAGCCCAGCAGCAAGCTCATCAACAGAGCCTTGCAGCCCAGCAGCAAGCTCACCAACAGAGTCTGGAAGCTCAGCAACAAGCCCAGCAGCAATCTGAGGCCCGCTTCATAGACCTGTTACAGAAGCAAGAGCAGAGACTACAACAAATGGAAGCACTAATGCAGCAACGTCCGCAGACCAGTGAGGAAAGCCGTCCCGCTAATACCGCGTCCTTTGGGGTGAGTCGTTTATTGACAAAAATGATTGGAGAGGATGATCCAGAGGTATTTTTGACCACATTTGAAAGGACTGCTGAAAGAGAAAAGTGGCCTGAGGAGCAGTGGGCTGGACTGGTGGCTCCTCTGTTAACTGGTGAATCGCAGAAGGCTTACTATGACCTAGAGCCTGACCAAGCAAAAGACTATGTGATGCTAAAAGCTGAAATATTGGCAAGGCTGGGTGTCACCCAGGCTGTCCGGGCTCAGCGTGTGCATAACTGGACTTTCCAGCTTGGAAAACCCCCCAGGTCTCAAATGTATGATCTCATTCACCTGAGCAGAAAGTGGCTACAGCCAGAGACTTTGTCCGCACCAAAGATTGTGGAACGTGTTGTAATGGATCGGTTTTTGAGAGCTCTTCCTACTGCCATCCAAAAGTGGGTAAGCCATGGAGACCCAGAGACGGCCGATGGTCTTGTGGATCGTGTGGAGAAATACTTGGCTACAGAGAACCTGACGGCCTCTTCCAGAGACACTCGGACTTTCCACCCTAAGACCAGACCATCCCCAGGGGCGGATAAGAGGATTCCAAGGGGTGAGGGTGGAGAGAGTGAGAGGGTGGGAGCTCTACCCCAAGTTTGGCGAGAACAGCCTGGGAAATCAGCGGCTCAAGAGGCGGCAAGAAGGATCGTTTGCTACCGCTGCCGGCAAGCGGGACATATTGCAGCCAATTGCCCGGTTGTGGAGGAACCCATGCAGTGTGACTTTCTGACGGGCAGACGTCAGTCGCTGTGTGCGACAGTCGCATGCACTGCCATTCGAGGAACTGAGAAACATTTATGCAAAATGTGTGTTAATGGTAGAAATGTTGTGGTATTGCTGGATTCAGGTAGCCTTGTGACCCTGATAAAGGCTGAGTTAGTTAAAACAGAGGTCTCTGGGAATAGCAAGGTAGCTGTTATTTGTGTGCATGGGGACACCCGAGAGTATCCAGTGACTACAGTGTGTTTCGAGACCCCCAAAGGTACCCTCTCTCATCCAGTGGGCTTAGTATCTCAGTTACCGCATGACGCCATTGTGGGAAGGGATTTTCCGAAGTTCTGGGAACTGTGGGATGATCCTGAGCCCCCCACTGGTGCCCCTATGTACCAGGAATGTGATAGCCAGAACTCCCCTGAGAGTGGTGAGGACTCTCCGGAATTTCCCTTATCAGTATTGGCAGGGGAGACTCAAGAAACTGGAGAGGAGCCCACCTCCTCAGACGAAAACCTACCGTCTGTGGAGTTTTCTGATCTTGAGGTTCACAGGGAAAACTTTGCCACAGAACAGTTGAAAGACCCCGCCCTAATAAAGGCACGGGAAAACGTAGTGAAAATAGATGGCGAGGTAGTGAACCCAGATAATACCTGCACTTACCCATACTTCAGCGTAGAGAAGGACCTACTGTATCGGGTGGCAAAAAGGGCAGAAGAAACCGTTGAGCAGCTTGTGGTGCCCAAACCTTACAGGAAGTTGGTGTTGGAGTTGGCCCATGGGCACATTCTTGGAGGTCATCTGGGGACAGAGAAAACCCGAGAGAGGGTGTTACAGAGATTCTATTGGCCGGGGGTGATGAAGGACATAGAAAATTATTGTTCCTCCTGCCCTGTGTGTCAGAGGTCGGCCCCGATGCCACATTTCCGTAGCCCGCTGGTCCCTCTACCCATCATTGAGGTCCCGTTTGAGAGGATCGCCATGGATTTGGTAGGTCCTATAATCAAGTCCGCTAGGGGGCACCAGTACATATTAGTTATAATGGACTATGCCACCCGTTATCCAGAAGCGATCCCTCTCCGAAATACCTCGGCCAAAACCATAGCCAAAGAGCTATCTCTTGTGTTTAGCCGGGTGGGTATTTGTAAAGAACTGCTTACGGACCAAGGTACACCCTTTATGTCCCGGGTTATGAAGGAGCTGTGTAAATTGTTCAAAGTGACGCAATTACGTACATCTGTGTATCACCCCCAAACCGATGGGCTGGTTGAAAGATTCAACAAAACCCTAAAACAAATGTTGAAGAAAGTGGTGGATAGAGATGGAAAGGATTGGGACTGTCTACTTCCTTATCTGATGTTTGCTATTAGGGAGGTGCCCCAATCCTCTACGGGATTCTCCCCCTTTGAGTTACTGTATGGGAGACACCCAAGAGGGCTGTTGGATATTGCCAAGGAAACTTGGGAAAGTGAGAGTTCTCCCCACAGGAGTGTGATTGAGCATGTCGCCCTGATGCAAGACCGAATTGCACAGGTAATGCCCATCGTGAAGGAACATTTGGCCCAAGCGCAGTTAGCACAGCAGAGAGTGTACAACCGTGGAGCCAAGACCCGTACCTTTTCCCCGGGGGATAGGATACTGGTACTTGTCCCTACGGTTGAAAGTAAATTCCTTGCCAAATGGCAAGGCCCCTACGAGATAATGGAAAAAGTGAGCGAAGTGAATTACAAGGTCAGACAACCAGGAAGGCGAAAGCCCGAACAGATCTATCACGTTAATCTGTTGAAAGCCTGGAGGGATAGAGAGTCCCTAGTCGCAGACACTTGGTCACCAGCTCAAACTGGTTGCGTGATTCCTGAGGTTGGAATAGCAGCCACCTTGTCACAACCCCAACAACAGGAGGTTAAGGAGTTTGTGCTTCGCAACAAGGAGGTATTCTCTGAGCTGCCGGGACAAACATCTGGGGTAGAGCATGACATCATTACCCCGCCCGGTGAAAGGGTGAAGTTAAAACCCTATCGGATCCCAGAGGCCCGACGGGAGGCAATACGGGAGGAAGTACAGAAAATGCTGAACTTAGGGGTGATAGAGGAGTCCCAAAGTGATTGGTCTAGTCCCATTGTGTTGGTGCCTAAACCGGATGGGAGCTGGCGATTTTGTAACGATTTTCGTCAGTTGAACAAAGTTACAAAATTTGACACCTACCCCATGCCACGTATAGATGAGTTGATCGACCGGCTGGGAACAGCCCGATACATGACGACTCTTGACCTCACAAAAGGGTATTGGCAAATCCCCCTGGCCAAATTGGCCAAAGAGAAAACCGCATTTGTAACCCCAGACGGGGCGTTCCAATATAAAAGAATGCCGTTCGGGTTACAGAATGCGCCGGCCACATTCCAGCGGAAAATGGACCAGATGCTGAGGCCCCATCGGAAGTATGCTGCGGCTTACCTGGATGACGTAATTGTCCATAGCACAGATTGGGCCTCACATCTGCCAAAAGTGCAAGCAGTCCTGGACTCTGTTCGGGAAGCGGGGTTTACGGCTAACCCCAAGAAGTGTACCATTGGGCAGGAGGAGGCCAAATATCTTGGGTACACCATTGGGAGGGGAGTAATAAAACCCCAACTCAACAAAGTCGAGGCCATCCAGAGTTGGCCACGTCCCAACAGCAAGAAGCAGGTACGAGCCTTTCTGGGAATCGCTGGGTATTATCGGCGATTCATTCCCCACTTTGCTTCTAAGGCTGTGCCCCTAACCAACCTAACGAAGGGGAAAGGGTCGGTCATGATTAAATGGACCCCCGAGGCTGAGGCAGCATTCCAATTCTTGAAACAAGCCTTATGTAGCCAGCCAGTGTTGTACTCACCCGACTTCTCTAAAGACTTTGTCGTACAAAGTGATGCGTCAGATGTGGGGTTAGGAGCAGTATTGTCCCAGGTCTGGAACGGGGAAGAGCACCCAGTCATTTACCTCAGCAGGAAGTTGAAATCCCATGAGGTAAATTACGCCACCGTTGAAAAGGAGTGTTTAGCGGTGAAGTGGGCTCTAGATTCCCTTCGGTACTACCTGCTAGGTAGGCACTTTGACATGGTTACGGATCACGCTCCGTTAAAGTGGATGGCTCAAAACAAGGAAACAAATAGAAGAGTGAATAGGTGGTTCCTGGCCCTCCAGGAATTCAACTTCACAGTAAAGCATCGCCCTGGCGTTCAAATGGGGAATGTGGATGCTTTGTCTCGAGTACATGAATGCCTGATTGCTGGTGTTCCAACCCCGAGGTTAAAACAAGAGGGGGGGGTATGTGACAGCAGGAAGGTAAAGTCACCTGGTTGCATCCAGGGGGGTAGATATATTTCGCCCAGATTCAGGCTTTACGCCGACTTATACAACTAGGTGGAGAGTTGTATAAGCCCAGCTAAGGCTAGTGGGCTCATGGATGACTCATACCTCTAGGGAGAGTGCTGGGCGTCGTGCAGACAGGGAGTTGATGAGACCAGCTGAAGCTTGTCAGCTCATTTAGGCCTCTATAAGAACTCTCAGCTTCATTAGATGTTAGCTCATGCCTGGAACCAGACCTGTGTGGACTGTCTAGGGAGAGTGAACCCCTGTGCGGTGAGACAAAGCCTGTGTGGCTATTTGCTTGGACATTTAAAACCAGGGACTTAGGGACTAGGACAGCACTAGGCTGATCCCAGTTGTTAGTTAGGAAACCTGTATGTTTAGTCAGAGGTCAAGTTGACCAGGATTTATTTTGTTTATGTTTCTTTTGGCTTTGCTGTGTTTTGTCACTGTAAATAGAAAATAAACCGCACCTTTTTTTTGATTTTGAAAACCACAACCTCCGTTTGCTGGGCCTGTTTTTGTGTGGGGAGCCCATCCCGGGGGTCACACACACCCACTGCCGAGCTAACCACCTCACAACATGTGTGACAAGTACTCAATAAAGCTGAGTCAGATGTGGTGACAGTTCAGTAAAACGGTGATATGGAGTTGGTGCTGGTGCAGCATAGGTCTGGAATTAATGCGGTATGAGCTGGGTGCACTTGGCATTCTGCTCTCAGCAACTCAGTCCCTGTGTAATATATGGGCCGTTAGCCCTCTCATTAGTCCCCTGGATACAGCTGCAGCCTCCAAGGTGGAAGGGGCCCTCTCAGTCTCTCCCTGAAGCCTCTGACGAACAGTGGTGAAAGCAGATAGTGGATGGATGCTCCAGCATCTCTGTGTTTTAGGTTCCAGGTGCCTCCAGTGCGGCGGACAAAGCACTTTAACTGGCTCTTGGGGTGAGAGAAGCGGGCTAACGGAGGTCTTCCCAGGTTTTCCCAGGCAGTGTACTATAAATCCTCCTTCAGCTACTCCTGAGTCTCATGCCGCGTACACACGATCATTATTCACGGCGGTTAAAAAACCGCCGTGAATAATGTCATTTAAAACGGGGGAACAGCTTGTTCCCCACACACGGTCGTTTTTCACGTCGTTTTTTCTCTTGTCGAGAAAAACGACCGTCTGTGGGCTCCGCGGCAGTGTTTCCCTATGGGAAACACTGCCGCGGAAAAAATGTAGGAAAAAACGACGAGAAAAATTAGAACATGTTCTAATTTTTCTCGTCGTTTTTAATGCCGTTTTTCTCGTCGAGAAAAATGACAAAATGCCCACAGACGATCATTTTTCTCGTCAAATGGGAAAAATGTCGTTTTTCCCGACGAGAAAAACGGCCGTGTGTACGCGGCATTAGAGTCCATCTGGATTTGTAGTTTAGAAAGTAAATTCCTGCATTATACAGATGCCGTTTTGGACTTCATCTCCCATGATCCCAAGCGCTCTTCATTACAGTCTATGCAACTGCTTAGCTAGCTCTCATGCTCTTTGATTGGTACTTTGCTCTACTGCCAGGACGTGAGGGGTGGGGTAAATGGGGGGGAGTGTCACACACAGCCGCAGCAAAGCCAGCATGAGCAGAGGATTTTACACAGGCTGCTCTGGCTCCCAGTGTAACAGTGTAGGCAGGTGGGGGTGGGTAGGTAAGGTGAGGCAGAAGAATTTGCAGCTACATGGCATAGCTGGCAGCCAGCTACATAATTCTTATGAAGTGTTCGCTTAGAGACATTTAAGTGTAATCAGAAAGGTAAAGAGAAGGTAAGGAGCAGAGTATAGTCTACTTTATGGAGGTTGTGATATCTCAGTGATGGGTGTGTAGGCGATGAAGTCCATGTTCTTCAATGCAGGTGGCGCTCAACCGCAGCCGCAGTGGAGAGGGAGAGGAAGTCAAGAGGAACATAGTTCCTCTATGGTTTTCTGGGTCACTGGGTCAGTGATCTGGTTGCATGTGACTCTGGTGGCCATCTTGTGTCAGGCCGTGTCTATTTAAGCCCACCTGTCTTTTAGGGACAGTAATAGCAGCAGGGAAAGGTTCCAGATGAGTAGCTTAGGGATCTGCCATTCCTCCTGGAAACCTCCTAGCTTGGGCATGGACCAGCCAGGCTGCATTACACCCCTCAAGACAGACACTGTCAGCTCGGCTGAGATCTGCTCTGCTACACATTGCTGTTCATCCATGAGTTTTCCCAGTTGGGCTGCCTTCCTGTGGTGCTTGTGGTGAACTGTTATACTCTGAATACAATACAAGTTCTTTCTATTGCATCTGGACTGTGTATGTGTTACTGTCACCACACCACACTGAATCCATCCTCACATGGCAGCAGTCTGCAGGATGTCACTTCCCGCAGCAGGTGTGGAATGAGGAGCAGGTACCATCATGGCACCATTAGGATCGGCCCTGGCCCTGGTGCCTAAGTTTAATGGCTCCAGTATGCCCTTGGCAGAGTGGGAGGAGAGGCTAGAGAGCACTGCGCTCCTGTACCAGGTTCTCCCACCCAGCTGATCACGGAACTAGCCATTAACTCCTTGGAGGTTGATGTCTGACAAGTGGTGATGGCTCTGCCTGGAAGAGCTCCAGGCCACACTTAAGAACACTGAGACACGCCTAGAGGGCCTGTTCTGAGAAAACGTGATGGTCCTGGAGCTGAGGTGCAGATTCTTTGTCCGGAGACAGCAGGAGGATTCACACACTTTGCGCTGGCACTCCAGCACCTTTGGAAACAGCTGGAAAAGAAGGATACACATGGCTGTGCAGAAATCGTGGAGATGTCAGTTTGTGGAAGGACTAAAGGCAGGCGCAGTCAGGAGGGCCCTGTCATAGCGAATGAGAGTACAACCCGCCATCTCTTCCCATAGACATTGTGGTAGATGCGTTTGCAGGGGAACAGGAAGATGCTGAGGCAACTGTGGCAGTAACCAAAAGTATGATCCACTGCATATGAAAGAAGAGGCAGCTCCCTCACCTCTGTCCGCCATACAAACAACACTAAAGAAAATTGCCTTAGATATAGATTCCCTGCAGGTATCCACACTCAAACTGGATTTCGCCAAACCCTCTAAGGGTGAGAACCTGCTACAGAGAGACCCAGAGGAAGATCGTAAGTGGTGGCGGTGTTGTCGTTTTGGGCATGTAAGCAAGATTTGTAGCAGGCCTAAAAGCACAGTAGGCTGCTGTTAAACTAGCAGATCCCAGGGCAGAGGGACGACCCCCTGGGACCAGCAACACAGGGTCCCAGCAAACCACAGTCCATGGTTGCCCCTAGCCTAGTGGTGACTGCCATTGTCAATGGCCTGGAGGTCCCATGCCTAACCGACACAGGGTCTGAAGTCACAGTCATAGAGTATGGCTTCTATGTCCATCATAGAAGGCTGCATTACTGGGCACTGGTAAGGCTGCATTACTGGGCACAGGTCAGGCTGCACAACTGGGCACTGGTAAGGATTAGAGTTGCCACCTCATCCCTTTAAACCCGAACACATAATAATTACACAGGTTCTGAGGCTAGTTTAATGCAGATAAGGCACCAAGTGAGTTTAATTACCACATTAATCAGCCACAGAACCCGTGTAATTCATACGTGTTCGGGTTTAAAGGGATGAGGTGGCAACCCTAGTAAGGATGCATAGCTGGACCCTGGTCAGGCTGCATTGCTGGCCACTGGTAAGGATGCATTGCTGGTCACTGGTAAGGCTGCATTACTGGCCACTGGTCAGGCTGCATTGCTGGCCACTGGTCAGGCTGCATTGCTTGGCGCTGGTGAGGCTGGCTGTGCTGCTGAGCACTGATCAGGCTGTGCTGCTGGGCACTGGTCATGCTGTGATGCTGGGCACTGGTCAGGCTGTGTTGCTGGGCACTGGTCAGGCTGTGTTGCTGGGCACTGGTCAGGCTGCATTGCTGGGCATTGATCAGGCTGAGTTGCTGGGCACTGGTAGGTTGAGTTGCTGGGCACTGGTGAGGCTGCATTGATCCTGCCTCACAACAGTCTGAGGGACAGTGAACTGGCCCCCTGTTTAAAAAGTTTGAGGACCCCTGCCCTAGAGTGATCTTTTGAACTATCATAAAAATTAATAAAATGTTGTGTGCCTGGCTGTGTGTGTTCCAAGGGGGGAAATAGGACAAAATCTACCAGCTGCTCCTGCAGAGGTAGCGCTGCATTTTATTTGTACCATTTTACCTTTTCCATTGTTAAACACTCTTTGAAAGTGTTAAATTCGTCAGCTGATAGGGCGAACTCTATCTGGTGGCAGAATAAAGAGCATATTGCTTAGTTAAACCCAGTAAAGATCGCTCTCAGTCTGCTGGCACTTAGATTGTGGTCCCTCAAGCTGGAAACATTTTGGGCAGGGTGAGACTGAGAGTGCCATTGTCACGTATCAGTTACAGCATTGTGTGACTTTGACACAATTAACTATTTGAAACAATTAAGTAACAATTTATTTTCTACCATATGGAAGGCCATGTTGGGGGGTGTGATATTCCAAGGGTGACTGTAATCAAAACAGTAGAAGTTGAGAAGCAGAGTATTTTCTACTTTTTGGATAGTGATGCTGGAGGGTGTGATAATCCAGACGTGAGCGTTATTAGCGAGGTACATATGGATTAGCCAGCATTTTTCCCATAACATCCACTCTAAATCACAAGGCAGTGGGCACAATGGAAGCAGTACTTGCACTCACCGCTGGCAGCAACTGGTTGTCATTCTGGAAAAGTAAAACTTTGATCTCCTCCTCATTCAGTCCGCTCAGCTCATTGGCCTTTAGTGCAGCACAGTTGTGGTCAGAGAAGACATTGTGGGAGAATCTGCAGCGTGGTCTGGAATAAAAGAACACCATTGTAATTCTGGGTGGAGATGGGTGTAAAAGATCTAGAAGAAGAAAAGAAAGTGCAAAAAACATGTACAAATTTACTAAATCAATTTCATAAACACCAAAAAAAATCATAAAATTACAAAAAATGCAAAAAATATATGTTGTCATACTGTGGAAATGTGGGTGGGGCCTGTCACTATTGGAAATGTGGGCAGATTTGTCATTATTGAAAATGTGGGCTGGACTTGTCACTGTTGGAAATGTAGACAAGGTCTGTCACTATTGAAAATATGGGCAGTCAGTCACTATTGGGCTAAACCTGGAACTAGTGGAATTGTGGGTGGGGCTTGTCACTATTGGAAATGTGGGTGGGGCATGGCACTAATGTAAATGTGGATGGGGCCTAGCACTCTGGAAATGTGGGCGGGGCCAAATCTGGCATTGTAAAAATGTGGGAAGGGTTTGTCACTACTGGAAATGTGGGATTGGCCTGTCACTATTTTGAATGTGGGTGGGGTCTGTCGCCATGGAAATATGGGCGGGGCCCATCACTATTAAAAATGTGGTTGGGGCTTGTCATTATTGGAATTTGGGCGTGGTCTATCACTATTGGAAATGTGTGTGGGACCTGACTTTATTGCAAATGTGGGCAGGTGTGAAACTATTGAAAATGTGGGCAGGACCTGTCACTATTGGAAATGTGGGCATGGCCTGCCACTGCCGGAAATGTGGGCAGGGACTGCCACTATTGGCAATGTGGGTGGGGTCTATCACTATTGGAATTGTGGGCAGGGGCCAAACCTGGCACTAGTGGAAAAGTGGACAGGGCTGCACCTGGTGGAAATGTAGGTGGAGCTTATCACTAGTGGAAATGTGGGTGAGGCCTGTCACTGTTGGAAATGTGGGTGGGGCATTTCATTGTTGAAATGTGGGCGAGGCTAGTTACTTTTTAAAATGTGGGTGGGGCTTGTTATTGGAATTGTGGGCAAGGCGTAGCACTATTGAAAATGTGGGTGGGGCTTCTCAATATTGGAAATGTGGGGGGGTTGATTGCTGATAAGTCTTACATGAACTATGGTCAGAAAGGTGGACTAAACCTAAAAAAAAACGTTTTGGCTGAAATTGGGCTTTAAAAAAAACTAAGTTTATGACATTTAAAGTGATTGTTAAGTCTCAATTTTTTTTTTGTTAAAAATAACAAACATGTTACACTTACCTGCCCTGTTTAATGGTTTTGTACAGAGCAGCCCAGATTCTCCTCTTCTTGGGTCCCTCTTCTGTGCTCCTGGCCCCTTCCTGTCTGTTAAGTGCCCCCACAGCAAGCAGCTTGCTATGGGGGCACCCGAGCCGAGCCACAGCACCCTGTGTCCATTCAGACACGGAGCCGTGGCCCGGTTCGCCCCTTTCTCTTTTTATTGGCTGACTGACCTTGATTGACAGCAGCGGGAGCCAATGGCAATGCGCTGCTGTCTCAGTCAATGACTAGGGGAGTCCTGGACGGCCGAGACACTCCTGCAACATTGTTGGATCTAGAGGGAGCTCAGGTAAGTATTAGGGGGTGCTGGGGTGGCTACTGCACACAGAAGGTTTGCTATCTTATTGCTAGAAAATGCATTAAGATCAAAAAACCTTCTGCCTTTACAACGTTTTTAAGAACTCTTTGCAGCCATTTCTTGTAAACCCAAACAAGGACCTCAATGGCAGGAACATTGGGCAGTTGCAGATTTAGAATTATGAGATTTTAATAATTAGCTTTACTTTAATTACTTATTAACATGCATTACATATTTTTTAGGTTTGATTGCTGACTCTACACACAAGGAACATGGGCGGGCCTGTCACTGTCGAAAATGTGGGTGGGGCCAACCACTACCAGACATGTGGATGGGGCCTGTCACAGTTGAAATGTGGGTGGGGCCTATCACTATTGGCAATGTGGGTAGGGCTTGGCACTATTGGAAATGTGGGCGGGGCCTGTCACTGTTGGAAATGTGGGCGAGGACTATAACTGTTGGAAATGTGGGTGAAACCTGTCACTATTGGAAATGTGGGTGGGGCTTGTCACTATAGGGCTAAACCTGGCACTAGTGTAAATGTGGGTGGGGCTAGTCACTAGTGTAAATGCGGGTAGAGCAAGTCACATTTGGAAATGTGGGCGGGGCTTGTCATTATAGGGCTAAACCTGGCACTAGTGGAAATGTGGGTGGGGCTAGTCACTAGTGGAAATGTGGGTAGGGCTAGTCATATTTGGAAATGTGGGTGGGGCTTGTCACTATAGGGCTAAACCTGGAACTAGTGGAAATGTGGGTAGGGCTAGTCACATTTGGAAATGTGGGTGGGACTTGTCACTGTTGATGTGGGTGGGGCCTATCACGCTTGAAAATGTGGGTGGGGCCTGTCACAATTGGGCTAAACCTGGCACTAGTGGAAATGTGGGCAGGGCTTGTCACTAGTGGAAATGTGGGTGTCGCCTGTCACTATTAGAAACGTGGGTGGGACCTGGCACTATGGAAAATGTAAGCAGGGAATGGCACTGGGGAATTGTGGGTGAGGCCAAACCTGGCACTGTGAAAATGTGGGCAAAGGTGCACTATAACCATGTGTATGAACTTTTGTATCTCCTCCAAGGGCTCGCACCATTCAATGAATGCTATAAGAGGATTCAGTGATGTCTTGGGCCATTAGCTGTCCTCTGAAGACGTAAGTAGACAAAGCGCATTGGGAGCTTTTGGCAGTAACTTCATCATGCATGGCTGCAAGTTGGAGCTATGTGCCAAAATTGCATATCAATTTGTTGCTACAATGATTGGAATTTTGTAAGTACATGACTTATGACCTATGTAAACCCTCACCTTGTACAATAACTTGTAAAATATTTTCAGTTTAAAATAAAAACAAAAAGGCAAAACATTTGTGTATACATATAAAAAAAATATATAAATACCCTTTTCCCCTTCTTATAAATAAGTGATCACATTCCCTCTGTTCTCAGCTGCAAAAGGAGCTCAGGGAGGAGAAACAACAGCACACTAGTCTTCCCAGTGAATGGCTTTGCGAGGGAAGGGGGTATGTCGGCACAAGTCTGATCCTTGGAGGAGAGCAGGCTGAGTTCCAGCACAGCTAGAGAACTGACTACACTGTAATCTCATGCCAAGTGTGGTCAATTTTTGATGGAAAAGCAGAGGGACTTGCAGGAACACCAGGGATTTCACACACAGAAAGCAATACAAAGAGAACAGGATACTTTCTCATACAAGTACATGGTACAGCAGGCACATATCAGGAATAGGAAATGTTGGGTTTCCATATTCTTTAATAACATAGCCTTTTATCCCTGTTAATGCACTATAGTGTGCTTTATTCTCTTCCTTGCCAGGTTGTACATCACTGTGATTATATTGCATGGGGCGGTGTACTTTCGCCATACTGAAATGACACCATATGAAAGCTATGTAACCTTTGATGCTTTTTCTGGTTAAAGTGGCAATCATTACCAACCTGATACTAAGCACATATGACCTCATATCTCCAGAGGTCTAGTGTTCTGGTAAGCAGATGATATAGGAGCTTCCTTGGTAAAGGTGCACTGAAGTGGGTGTAAACAGCTTGCAGTGAATCTGCGCTCTTCTGTTACCACACAGTATCTAATGGACTTTTATTATGAAATAGTTTTTTGTTTTTTTTATATTAATTTTGGCACAGGCACTTTATTGTTTATGCACATTGGTTATATTGCACCTTATATATAACACACACACATATATATATTAGGGCTGCGGAAATTAACAATTAATTGGTCGATTAATCGTTAATTTCTTTGATCGATCAAAATAATTTTGATCGAGGACGATCCGCGGAGTGAGCTCCGCGGTCTCGTCCATAGGAAAGGCTGCGGCTTCGGCCTAGCTCCGGAGCTGCGGCCATCTTGGCGCGCTGACGTCATCATCAGCCGCCTGCTTGTGCCGTCTACTCTGCGAGTCTGCGGACGGTTCTGCCTGGATTTTACGGTATGGGGGGAGATGTGGAGAGATGTGGACATTACGGGGGAGATGTGGACATTACTGTATGGGAGCACATGTGGACATTGCAGTATGGGGGGCAGATGTGAACATTACAGTATGGGGGGCAGATGTGGACATTACAGTATGGGGGGCAGATGTGGACATTACAGTATATGGGGGAGATGTGGACATTACAGTATGTGTGGGAGATGTGGACATTACAGTATGTGTGGGAGATGTGGACATTACAGTATGGGGGGAGATGTGGACATTACAGTATAGGAGCACATGTGGACATTACAGTATGGGGGGCAGATGTGGACATTACAGTATGGGGGGCAGATGTGGACATTACAGTATGGGGGGGGAGATGTGAACATTACAGTATGGGAGCACATGTGGACTTTACAGTATGTGGGGGAGATGTGGACATTACAGTATGGGGGGCAGATGTGGACATTACAGTATGGGGGGGAGATGTGAACATTACAGTATGGGAGCACATGTGGACTTTACAGTATGTGGGGGAGATGTGGACATTACAGTATGGGGGGCAGATGTGGACATTACAGTATGGGGGGCAGATGTGGACATTACAGTATGGGGGGGAGATGTGAACATTACAGTATGGGAGCACATGTGGACTTTACAGTATGTGGGGGAGATGTGGACATTACAGTATGTGGGGCAGATGTGGACATTACATTAGTATGTAGTGCAGATGTGGACATTACATTAGTATGTAGTGCAGATGTGGACATTACAGTATGTGGGGCAGATGTGTACATTACAGTATGTGGGGCAAATGTGGACATTACAGTATGGGGGGCAGATGTGGACATTACAGTATGTGGGGCAGATGTGGACATTACAGTATGGCGGAGATGTGGACATTACAGTATGTGGGGCAGATGTGGACATTACAGTATGTGGGGCAGATGTGGACATTACAGTATGGCGGAGATGTGGACATTACAGTATGTGGGGCAGATGTGGACATTACAGTATGGGGGGTGTAACGGCACCCCAAGTATGAAAGGGGTTAACGCCGTTTAGGATATTCCCTCTCCTGAACACACATCCACTACCGACACTCCACAATCAGGCGACTGCTTCCCATAGGAATAATTCTTCCAGAAGTACGAGACAACGCTCTGTATGAAGTTTCCAGCTGGTCTGACAATCTTTAATGACAAACTCCAAGTTTTTATACACACAGAGAGGAGGTTCTTACATTCTCCTCATTTTCCTCTGACAATACACCTTTGACCAGACCTAATTTACATGAGCTAATTAACTACAGCTGATGACTCAGACACATGACCTTTATGTTCCCTAGACTGTCTGTCTGCTATTTTACAATGCACACAAGTACAGAGTTAATTATCACAATGAAAGATCCTCAGAAGCCATCCTAGGTTCATTTACATCACAACAGGCAGGTGGCACATCAGCATCTCTCAATTAACTTGTTGAGTTCAGGATCAACAAACAGTAACTAGTTATTTACAGATATCCTGGGGAATATGGTGGATTAATATTACAGACCCATTTTAGGTAGTCCAAGATATATTCTTAATGTCCATTATTTTCTTGCACACCCTGTGCCCAAAGTGACCCCTGTCACAGGGGGAGATGTGGACATTACAGTATGTGGGGCAGATGTGGATATTACAGTATGGGGGAGATGTGGATATTACGGTATGGGGGGAGATGTGGAAAATTGGAAAAACTGTATGTGCGTTGTAATTAATCGAAATTAGTAGATTAATCGATTAAAAAAATCGATTAATCGAACACGAAAATTTTAATCAGTAACAGCCCTAATATATATATATATATATATATATATATATATATATATATATTTACATTTTATTAGAATTTCTATGACTTTTTTGGTGTCTATAAAATAGATTTTGTAAGTTTTTGCACTTTATGTCATTATGAAATTCTTTTGCACTTTGGCACATATGGATGCACAATGGACTCCATTCACGAAGCGGTATCTACTGCTGTAAAGGGGTTGTAAAGGTTTGTTTTTTATTTTCTAAATAGGTTCCTTTAACCACTTCCATACTGGGCACTTAAACACCTTCCTGCCCAGACCAATTTTCAGCTTTCTGCGCTGTTGCACTTTGATTGACAATTGCGCGGTCATGGTACACTGTACCCAAACTAAATTTTTATCATTTTTTTCCCACAAATAGAGCTTTCTTTTGGTGGTATTTGATCACCTCTGCGATTTTTATTTTCTGCAAAAAAATAAAAAAAAGACCGAAAATTTTGAAAAAAAATGTTTTTTTTGGTTTCAGTTACAAAACTTTGTAAATAAGCTAGTTTTCTCCTTCACTGATGGGCACTGATGGGGCTGCACTGACGGGCACGGATAAGGCGGCATGGATGGGCACCGATGAGGTGGCACGGATGGGCAACGATCGGCGGCACGGATGGGCAACGATCGGCGGCACGGGTGGGCACAGATAGGCGGCACGGGTGGGCACAGATAGGCGGCACGGGTGGGCACGGATAGGCAGCATGGATGGGCACTGATAGGTGGCACGGATAGGCAGCATGGATGGGCACTGATAGGTGGCATGGGTGGCCAAACAATAATGCCTGCCAATCAGTGGTGACCATTGTGGGCACTGATTGGCATCCATTGTGGCACTGATTGGCATCCATTATCCCTGGTGGTCTAGGGTGGCATACCTTATATACCTTTATGGTGGGCTTCCCTGGTGGTCTAGTGGCATCCCTGGTGGTCCAGTGGGCATCCTCGGGGGGGCTGTGCTGATAATCGATCAGCACAGTCCCCCCCTGTCAGAGGAGCAGCAGATCGGCTCTCCTCTACTCACGTCTGACAGACGCGAGTGAGGAAAAGCCGATGACCGGCTTTTCCTGTTTACACTGTGATCAGCCGTGATTGGACACGGCTGATCACGTGGTAAAGAGTCTCCGTTGGAGACTCTTTACCTAGATCGGTGTTGCGGGGTGTCAGACTGACACCCCGCAGCAACGATCGCCGCGATGCGCGCCCCCGGGGGCGCGCAGCGGCTCAAAATCCTGAGGACGTCATATGACGTCCTGTCAGGATTTTGCAACCACTTTGCCGACGTCAATCCGCTATAGGGCGGGCGGCAAGTGGTTAAGCTAGTGCATTGTTGGTTCACTTACCTTTTCCTTTGATTTACCTTCTAAATTTTTTTTTTCTTTGTCTGAATTTCTCACTTCCTGTTTCTCCTCACTAAACTTCACACCATCATCCGAGTGGTGTTTAGTCAGCCAGAACAGCTTACTGAACAGCTTACTGAGGAGGAACAGGAAGTGAGAAATTCAGACAAAGAAAACAAAGAAAAAAATCATTTAGAAAGTAAATAGAAGGAAAAGGTAAGTGAACCAACAATACACTAGCTTAAAGGAACATATTTAGAAAATAAAAAACAAACCTTTACAACCCCTTTAAGAAATGCAGTAAAATACTGCATAACATTTTTAAAAACTTTTTTTGCCATTCACTAAAAATCGCTTCTGAAACACTGCATGAAGTATTTTTCTGAAATATGCCGTATTTATCTCATGAAACCATGCAGTATTTTATCTCATGCGATATCCAGTGGGATGGATACAGTGGAGAAGAATTAGAACCCCTGTCCGTTTTTAGTGCTAATAAAGAGATAAAATGGTTTAAACCACACGATCGGATTTTCATTGGACAAAGCGTAGGACTTTTGTCCCAAGGGCGTTGGCCAGGAACTTGTATTGCATACAAACGGCAAAGAATTGTCGGCCAACAAACACGAAACTACGTGGGTTTTCAGCTCTTTAGCGCCCCCGTTTGGGCAACTTCTGCTAATGTTGTGTTATGGTGAGTATTGCTTGCAAGCATGCGTGTTTGTACTTTGGAGTTTTGTCCGATGGACTTGTGTACACACGCTCGGATAATCTGACAACACACATTTGTTGGCAGACGATTTTAAAGCATGCTATTCCACATTTTGTCCGCGGAAAATCCGACAACAATTGTCCGATGGAGCATACAAACGGTCGGATTTTCCGACAACACTCATCACACAATTCCCGTCAGATAATCCGATCGTGTGTACGAGGCTTTAGTGCAGTCCCTGTAGCATACAGTATGTATTAATACAAAAGAAAAAAGGTGACTGGAATACCAGTCAAAGGGAAGCTGCTTTCACACGACACACATGTGGCGTATCAAAAACAACCAAGTTAAATTAAAGTGGTTGTAAACGCAGAAGGTTTTTTATCTCAATGCATTTATAAAGATATAAAGACTTCTGTGTGCAGCAGCAGCCCCCCTCAGCCTCCCTAATACTTACCTGATCCAGCAATGTTGCAAGAGAAACTTGGCTGTCCGGGACTCTCCCTCCTCACTGGCTGAGACAGCAGCCAAGCGCCATTGGCTCCCGCTGCTGTCAATCAAAGTCAGTCAGCCAATAAGGAGAGAGAGGGGGCGGGGCCAGCCGTGGCTCCGTGTCTGAATGGACACACAGCGCTGCGGCTCAGCTCAGGTGCCCCCATAGGAAGCTGCTTGCTGTGAGGGCACTCAACAGAAGGGGAGGGGCCAGGAGTGCCGAAGAGGGACCCGAGGGACCTGAGAAGAGGAGGATCTGGGCTGCTCTGTGCAAAACCATTACACAGAGCAGGTAACATGTTTGACATGTTTGTTATTTTTAACAAAACAAAAAACAAGACGTTAGTATCACTTTACGTAAATACAGAATATCTTTATAAATGTCAAATATTGAATTAAAATAGAAAATATTTTCAAAAAGCACACGCATATATAAATACTGTTCTTTCAGGGGAGAGGAGACATATGGTTTGTTCCTACTAAGTAGGAACAACGATATGCCTCCTCCCCTAGTCAGTCCTATCCCCATACAGTTAGAACACATCCAGGGAACACACATTTAACCCCTTGATTGCCCCTTAGTGTTACCCCTTCCCTACCTGTGACATTTACACAGTAATCAGTGCATTTTTATAGCTCTGATCGCTGCATAAATGTCAATGGTCCCAAAAATATGTCAAAAGTGTCCAATCTGTCCGCTGTGATGTCGCAGTAGTGCTAAAAATCGCAGATCACCGCCATTATAACTTTTGCGCAAACCAATCAATCAATATACACTTATTGCAATTTTTTTTAACTTCAATAAATTTTTATTATAAAGTCAGGTTCATACAATAGACAACGCAATAAACTTTGCCATCAACATTTGGACATCTATGTGATGTACTTATACCGCGACTATATTCAAGGCATAAAATAGAAGGATAAGAGGTAGAATTAACACTCAGAAATTGGTTTATAACTCATAATAAGAACATTGTTGAAAAAAAAATATTGTCTCTTAACTATATATCAGAAATAAGGATTGGCTTTACTCTGGTTTCCAATTTCGTTTAAACCATATTTCCCAGGCAGACCATTTGTCTCTTGTGGATAAGTATTTGCCCTGAGATGCTGCGAACATTAACTCGTACGTGGCGTGGGTGTTAGTCGTCTCTACAATTTCTCTAAATGATGGTGGGATTGCTGCTAGCCAGTGTCGCAGAATCACCAGCCTAGTGCTGAGAAGGATGTGCGTGACTACAGTTCTTATTTGTGGCGCTATTTGTTCTATTCCTAATGATAATACTGCTAGTGCTGCGTTAGGCGCAATGTGTGACCCTGCCAACCTAGAAATGAGATTGAACACTTCGGACCAAAGTGGGTTCAGGGCATGGCAATTCCACAGAATATGGTGCAGAGTACCCGTCTCTCCGCATTTCCTCCAACAAAGAGAGGAGGTAGAAGCATTAAATTTGGACATTCTGTATGGTATAAGGTACCACCTGAGTAAAATTTTATGGGTTACTTCCCAGAGATTGGAGCTTTTAGTCGCGGTGAAATTATATACTAGGGCTTTTTGCCATTGGAGTTCTGAGTACTCTGCACCTAGTTCCCGTTCCTATGCAACTATATTAGTGGATTTTTCAAATAAGGCTTTAGACTGTAAGAGACAGTAGAACAGTGAGATGCCTTTAATAGTGGTGCAACTGTTCGTTGGGTATAACAATGCTCGCCATGGCAGCAACGTTTCAAAATTGGACAATGTTCGAATAAAGTGAACTATTTGCATGTATCTATATTGGTCCCTGTCCTCAAGATTATATTCTATTTGCAATGTTCTAAATGTTTTTGGGGCCGGGCCTACCAGTATATCTTGTACAGTTTTGATGCCTTTGGCCTCCCAATGTGTGACAGACAAGTCTGGGATTATCAGTGAGAAGCAAGAGATATTAAGAGGTAAGGGCTTTAAAAGTTGATCTGGGATGTCTAGAGATGTGAACATTTTCCACTTTTGAAGTGTGGCCTTCATAGTTAGAGATATGTGTGGGTATGCCTGGGGTATAATGTGGCATGTTAGGAGTATATCAGCCAATTTGTGCCCCAAGGTTTGGGCTGCTTCTAGGTCCAACCATTTAGGGCCTTGGCGCTGGTTAAACCAAGCTCTGGTTTGAGAAAGGATAGTAGCCGAGTGATAATCTTGTAATAGGACATGGCCTATACCTCCTGCACTTCTAGTTTTAATTAATTTTTTGAAAGCGCACCTAGCTCTTCTACCCCGCCACAGGAATTTGTTCAGTATAGACTGAGCCTTGGTGAAAAAGGAATTAGGGATCGGGATTGGTAGTGATCGGAAGAGGTATAACAGTTGTGGTAAGACTAACATTTTAAATGACGCTAGCCGTCCCGTCCAGGACAGCTCAACCTTGCCCAGTTCCTGTAACTTGTTGGTCAGAATATTGAGGAAGGGAGTAAAGTTAGCTGTAACTAGGTCTTCTGTAGATGCCGTGAGGGTAATCCCTAGGTATTTTATCCCATCTTGCTTCCATATGTATGGGAACCGTGCGCTAAGTCGCGTTTGGACAGATAGATCAATACCCAATCCCATTATATACGATTTACTTTCATTGACCTTATAGTAAGACAACTGGTTAAACATAGCTAAAGCCGAGTGCACAGAAGCCAGGGAAGTCTCCACATCTGTGAGAATCATTATAATGTCGTCAGCGAATAGGCTAATCGTGTGTGTAGAGTTGGGCATGGAGAAACCTTTAATGTTGGGGTGAGATCGAATATAGATGGCCAGGGGTTCCATTAAAAGATTAAATATTAAAGGGGATAGTGGGCACCCCTGTCTGGTGCCGTTAGATATGGTGAACGGCTTGGAGAGCACCCCTGAGGTATAGACCTGAGCCGAGGGGTTAGAGTATAAGGCTAATATTGCTTGCAGTATATTACCCGAGAAGCCAAAACTTTGTAATACTTGGGTGAGGTACATCCAGTGAATACGATCAAAGGCCTTCTCTGCGTCCAATGTCAACAGCAGAGAAGGCCTTTTGTGCAGTTTAGCTAGATGAATAATGTTAATTAGTCTACGCGTGGCATCGGACGTTTGGCGACCCTTAGTGAAGCCCGTCTGATCAGGGTTAATGATAAGGGGAAGTATGTCTATTAACCTGTATGCAACAATTTTAGCATAAACCTTTAAGTCGATGTTGAGAAGTGATATGGGCCTAAAGTTTGGAGGGGAATCAGGCTCCTTCCCTGGCTTCGGCAAGGCCACAATAACAGCACCCAACATTTCAGGCGGGAATGAGGCCGAGGCGGCGGCAGCGGCAAAGATTTGTTCCATATATGGTGTCAGTAAATGTTTGAAGGATTTATAATAGTCACCAGAAAATCCATCCGGCCCTGGAGACTTGTTAATTGGGAGTGAGTCTATCGCCCTATGTATCTCTGCCATGCTGAACGGCTGATTGAGGGTCAATAGTTGCTCCTGTGAGATGTTAGGAATGTCTAATTTTCCAAAAAACACGTTTATTGCTTCAACATTTGGTTGGGTAGTGTTCGGATCATCTTTCAAATTGTAAAGAGAGCCATAGTAATGGCTAAAGGCGTCCGCCATTTCTTGGGGATGATACAATTTATTTTTGGTAACGGGGTGTATAATATACGGAATCTGAGTTTTTTGTCTCATGCCCTTTACCCTTTGAGCTAGATTCTTACCCGCTTTGTTACCTGTAGCGTAGTATGTCATCTTAAGTTTTTTTGATGTTTTTTCAAAGTTCTCTAAAAGAAGGAGCCGCAACTCACATCTCAGCTGGGTAATTTGACTTAAAATTTTGGGAGAAGATTTTTGCTTATTACTAGTCTCTAATAGGAAGATTTTGTCAGTGATTTCTTTTATTTGCCTGTGCCGCTGCCTCTTGACCCTCGCTCCCTGTTGTATGAAAATGCCACGAATAAAAGCTTTGTGGGCATTCCACAGTACAAATTTATCTTGCACAGAGGATTCGTTATTCTTAAAAAATTCAGTTAGCTGGTTTTCAATGACTGACTTATAGTCCGCTTGCTGTAAGAGAAAGGAGTTCAATCTCCATAATGGACTTGCGGTGTTGGGTGTCCCGTCCACCAGAGACAGGGTAGTAGAAGCGTGGTCAGACCACGTAATGGCATTAATGTTCGTGGCGGATGCATTGGCTAGTGTTTGTTGGTCGACAAGAAAAAGGTCAATGCGGGAATAAGTCCTGTGAGGTGATGAAAAGAATGTGAAGTTTTTTTCTCCCGCATGTAAGCATCTCCAGGCGTCAAACAGATCGTGCTTGTGAATTGAGGGTAGTAAGGACGGGCTATAGCGTTTGGCGCCGGAGGTAGAGTCCATCACAGGATCTGGGGTGGCGTTGAAATCCCCGCATAATAGTAATCTTCCCTTGTGGTGTTTCCTAACCTTTTTCATCAGCTTATTAAAAAAATGAATCTGGCGTTGGTTTGGTGAATAGACATTTACTATGGTATACGTGATTGAGTTAAGTTCACAAACCAGGATAAGATACCGGCCATTTTCATCTTTAATTTCCTCAAGTAGGGTGAAAGTTACAGAGTCATGTATTGCTATGAGGACTCCTTTAGTTTTATTGCGGGCATTTGCGGTAAGAAGATGTGGAAAGTTCCTGTGCGAACATTTGGGTGGTGTTGAAGCAGAGAAATGTGTCTCTTGAGCGCAAAGTATGTCAGCTTTGTTAGAGAGGGCTTCTGACCATAAGGAACGCCTTTTAGCAGGATGATTCAGTCCTTTAGAGTTTATAGAAATGATCTTTATCCCCATACTTGCAGGAGTGTGAAGATTATGTTACATTGCTGCTTTACATTCATTGTTGGTGCAATGTCTCCCTCATGTGGTTGGATTTGGGATAGCGGTGGGAAACTGAAAATGATGGTCAAAAAGTACTTACTATTTGGTGATGCGCAGAGAGTTTGTCTATTTTGGACTTCGGGACAAGTTGAGTGGCATTTCTGCATTGAGGGTCCAGCAGTAATTACTTGAACTCCGTCTTGTAAATCTTTCAACAGTGAAAACAAGAAAACTGAGAGAAAAAAGAAAAACATAGAAAAATATAACCAAGCAACTGATAGAAAACAATAGAGAGGTCCTAGTCCTCAGTGGACACTAGAACCAAGATACCCGTATGCAGCGTTAAGCTGCCCAAAGTGGGTGGGGGTAAAGTTCAGGCCTAATGGCGCTCCTGTACGTTCCTCCAGGGGTTAGTAGTGGAGTGTTACCCATCCGGGTCAAGTGTGCGATTTTGCGTTTTTGTTTGTAACAGTTTTCCAATCTGGTTCTGCAGACCTCCTTGGCTTCACAGCAGGGGAATCAGCAGAATGCTCTGGCAGTATACCCCATTCCTCCAGAAGAGAGAGGCCTTTTCCCAGAGAGTCTATAGTGTATGTTCGGCCATCTTTCACAATAGATAACTTTGTGGGATAACCCCATCTGTATACAATTTTATGATTCCTAAGTATCTTGGTGACGGTATTCAGGGTCTTTCGTTTCTGAAGTGTATATTGCGACAGGTCAGCATAAAACTGTAAATTTTGATACTGTGCAGGTATTTGTTCACCTTTACGCATAGTCACCATCAGCAATTCCTTTGCATGAAAGAAATGCATGCGCAGTATTACGTCTCTAGGGACCTGCTCTGGCAAAAAAGACGGCTTAGGTAAGCGGTGAATTCTGTCAATCGTTTGCTCGAGACCAGATAGATTAGGGGTGAGCAGTTTAAACAGTGATGTAGCATAATCACGCAGGTCAGCTGGCTGGATTGACTCGGGGATAACCCTTATCTTCATATTGTTCCTCCTATTCCTGTCTTCAAAATCTGCCAGCTTAGCTTTCACCCATTCCGTGTCCCCTTCTCTCTCCTCATGTGAGTCTACTAGATCATTGATGGTTTCAGCAAAGTCTCCCATTTTTTGCTCTATATGATCAACCCTCGATTCCACTGCTTGTATGTCAGTGTGGAACCTGTGCATGCACTGTGCCATATCAGATTGTAGTGAGCTCCTTAGTGATAGCAGCATATCTTTCAGTACAGTGTCTATCACAGGCTGGTGCATGGTTGGGAACGATTCTATTGAATCAGGGAGATCATGTGTCTCATCTCCAGATTCTGTGGCATGGCTGGCCTGGGGACTGTATCCCTCTCCATCCAGACTGAGTTTTGCTTTAGCTGGGCTGCCAGAGATAGGGGAGGGAGAGTGCTGCTGTGAGCTTGCAGGGGAGCTGTTATTTGTGAGTTTCTTGCCTTTATCAGGCAAGTTGTTGGCCGTTTTGTCTGCAGGTGTGGATGATGGCCGGGGGCCATCTTGCCTACCTTCATGTGGCTTATGAGGATAAAAGTCCGTCAGACGCTGCGGTTTGCGGGGCTCCTTTCTTTTCCTGGACATGCTGCAGGAGTAATCCAGGTAATCCGGAGGTAGATCGCCTTGTGGGGATGATGTTTTGGGGTCCCGATGGGATGATTCGTGCTGCTATTCCCTGGTTATCACAGGAGCTCCGGTTCTATGCTGCCATTCAGCTTGCAAGCAGGCCACGCCCCCCTATTGCAATTTTTTTTAATCAAAAATATGTAGAAGAATATATATTGACCTAAACTGATGAAGAAATGTGTTTTTTAAAAACATTTTTGGGGATATTTATTATAGCAAAAAGTAAAAAAATGATATATATATTTTTTAAATTGTCACTCTTTTTTTGTTTATAGCGCAAAAAAAAAACGCAGAGGTGATCTTATACCACCAAAAGAAAGCTCTATTTGTGGGAAAAAAAAAGACGCAAATTTTGTTTGGGAACAGCATTGCATGACTGCGCAATTGTCAGTTAAAGCGACGCAGTGCCAAATTGAAAAAAGTGCTCTGGTCAGGAAGGGGGAAAAATCTTCCGGGGCTGAAGTGGTTAAAAGAAAATCACAAATTTTGGGTTGTTCCCAGAAAAGTAATAGAGGGGATATTTTCCAATGGGGACACTAGTTCTGGTGACCTGGGGGTCCCCAAGAGAATCCCTTACTTTGCAGGGATTTTCTCTCACTTCCTGTTTTGGCAATGGGACAGGAAGTAAAGGTAAATCTCCCAATAGGACACAGGTGGCAAAAAATAAAAAGATATCTGACATGGGGTTCTAACCCCTAATTACTCTATCCAAAATGAAAAATAAAGTTTTGCCTTTAGTTACACTTTCAAGCAGCCTTTCTCAACCTTTTCAACACAGAGGAACCCATGAAAAACTTTTTCCATTGTCAGGAAACTTCTCTCTATTTGTAAGCAGGACAAATAGAGCAGATGAATCACCCTAATAGGGGCACAAACAACAATAAAAACCCAACAGGTGTTCTAATACAACTCTATCCAAAACTAAAAAAAAGTTTTTCCTTTAGTTATACTTTATGCAAATCAACCCCAATAATTTCCATATTTAGGCTTCTATGCATTACTGTTGAGAGAACTGATCTAAAAAGGCAGAGACTACTCAAAATTGGCTATTATATTTTTACATTCCTTAATTACTGCATGCCTGGACCACAACTTAAATACTGCATGTATTTAATTATTTCTTTCCATCCCTTAACATCTTTTCAGGCAGTATTTACAGTGCGTTTTCAGCAGTTTGCGGTAGATGCCGCAAAACAGCATAGTGAATTATCAGTTTTTGGATCACATGGGATATGGGAAAATGTGCCTGGACACCTAAGTACCAGATGCCATTTGCTTTAGTGAATGGAGCCCTATTTTTTTTTTTTTTTAAAGCGAAACTTGAGTTTTTGGTGTTCTTGTATTTAAAGTGGTTGTATAGTCTTTTTTTGAACTTTTACTTACAGGTAAGCCTATAATAAGGCTTACCTGTAGGTAAAAAGAATATCTCCTAAACCTGTACGGCTGAACCTGACTTCAGCGGTACATGCGCATCGGGGATTCTCAGCTGAAAGCCCGGCTGATGCCAGACCTTGCCTGGAAAGAAGCCTCCCGTGCGCATGCGCAGGAGTGACGACATCGCCGCTCCAGCCACTCACAGCGCTGGAGCCGCGATACCCGTAAGACACGCCGAGTTAAAATGTCAGCTGCCTCGACGTGGACCGGGTGAGATACGGACGCCTCGTTCTAAGGTAAGTATTTCATAATGAGCTAGTATGCGGGTACCTGGTTTTGACAGGTACCTGCTCCCACTTCTATTCCGATGTGCCGCGGCAAACTGAGCCGGAAGTACGGCCCCCTCCTTTCCCCAGCAGCCTTCTGGGACACATCGATAAAAAGTAGAAAACAAGGGAAGCACTACCTAAGTGCAGTATTAAAAACAGCGTTTTAATGCCAAGATAGATAAAAACAAATCCCAAGATGAGGTGTAAACATGAGCTCATCTGTAGTCAGGTATCCAGGTAACTCCTAGTGTCTGAGTATAACACCTATGAGTGGCTGTAACGGTAATGGGTCCGCAGCCTGTCCTGTGGCCACCAGGAAGACAACTGGAACCAGCGTAGAATGCAAGGAAGTGATGTCACGGACAACGGGGAGTCATCCGGGAGAGCTGTTACAGTCAGAGAAGACGGGCAGGCAGGCTACGCGCTCGGAGCATCAGCTCCTTCTACAGGCCTGGAGTGGCGGTGTTATGGGGGAGCTATTTATCTCAATGTCTCCGCTGTGGGACAACAGGCCCCAGCGTGGCCACCTGATGTTACTGGCCACACAGGGACTACATGCAATAATAATATTTCAATCTGATAGAGGAGATTAAAAGGACATGACTCGATGTGTTTTACATTGAATTGTTACTTTCAAAACATTACATGGTGTAAAACTTCAAAAATTAGATATGGAAAACATTTAGAAAACAGAGAAACCTTTAGAAAACATAAATTAATGCTTAAAAAAATGCCTAATAAAATGAATAGATCATATTAAACAGGACCTAAATAAGGGATTCAAATGGCATATGTTTAGCCATAAGGTGAAGTGTACCCAGTGCTGTTTCTTGGCCTAGGCCGACAAGGCCCAGGCCTAGGGCGGCACTTTGCGGGGGGCGGCAAAAAATCCGCCAACCCTGCACAAAAACATCCCCCTGACCCGTCCTCCCGAGTCCCGGCTCCTGCGGCCTCCTGCCGCTCACATACAGCCTCCCGTGTGCACACACGTGGCGCATCCGCCGCCCACAGCCACTGAGATGCCTGACCAGTGGCGGAGTGATCTGCAGCCTTGTGTGCTGCGCAGAGGTCTGGGAGCCTTCTTCAGACATGGGAAATCCCGCCCGCTGCTTCACCATGCAGCGTGACATCCAGCCCAGACTCAGGTAGGAGGACACCGCTGTAAGTGGAGAGTGGGGAGCCCGAGTGTATGGCAGCCAATGAGTGAGTGGAAGGCTGTTCAGTCTCATTGTGCTGTGTTTGGAGGACTGGTGGCAGCCCGTTTTTGCTGGGACTTGTAGTGCACTGTGTGGGGGCTGAAATATGGCAGCCCCGTTTTTGCTGGGACTTGTAGTGCACTGTGGGGGCTGAAATATGGCAGCCCTGTTTTTGCTGGGACTTGTAGTGCACTGTGGGGGCTGAGATATGGCAGCCCCGTTTTGCTGGGACTTGTAGTGCACTGTGGGGGCTGAGATATGGCAGCCCCGTTTTTCTGGGACTTGTAGTGCACTGTGGGGGCTGAGATATGGCAGCCCCATTTTGCTGGGACTTGTGCACTGTGGGGGCTGAGATATGGCAGCCCTGTTTTGCTGGGACTTGTAGTGCACTGTGGGGGCTGAGATATGGCAGCCCTGTTTTGCTGGGACTTGTAGTGCACTGTAGGGGCTGAGATATGGCAGCCCCGTTTTGCTGGGACTTGTAGTGCACCGTGGGGGCTGAGATATAGCAGCCCCGTTTTGCTGGGACTTGTAGTGCACTGTGGGGGCTGAGATATGGCAGCCCCGTTTTGCTGGGACTTGTAGTGCACTTTGGGGGCTGAGATATGGCAGCCCCGTTTTGCTGGTGGGACTTGTAGTGCACTGTGGGGGCTGAGATATGGCAGCCCCGTTTTGCTGGGACTTGTAGTGCACTGTGGGGGCTGAGATATGGCAGCCCCATTTTGCTGGGACCTGTAGTGCACTGTGGGGGCTGAGATATGGCAGCCCTGTTTTGCTGGGACATGTAGTGCACTGTGGGGGCTGAGATATGGCAGGCCCGTTTTGCTGGGACTTGTAGTGCACTGTGGGGACTGAGATATGGCAGCCATCTATGCTGGGACCAGCAGTGCACTCTGGGGTGGGGGTGGGGGGCTGAGATATAGCAGCCTCCTATGCTGGGACTTGTAGTGCCTTAGACTGTGGGGGGACTGAGGAATCCTCATTCCGCCACTGAGGGCCCTACAAGTCCCAGCAGAGTGGGCTGCCATTCTTCCATCCCCTGTAGTCTAGGACACTACAAGTCCCAGCATAGGAGGCTGCCATATCTCAGCCCCCCAGAGAGCACTACAAGTCCCAGCAGTGTTGCCAACCTACCAGATTGAAATTTACTGACACAACACCCAAATTTTACTGGCATATCCAAAAGTTGCAAAATAACAGTTTTAAGTACAAATTAGAGAATTTAGGCTACAAACAAATACAATCTGCAATTAGCAATATGATTTAAGGTAGATAATAAGGCAAAAAACATATTTCTTATTTTATTTTCAATATAGTAAGTAAGTAGCTCAGGGACAGGAGAATGGAGGGCAAGAAATTAGAATAGGCGGCACACACACATAAAATTGACTCTCCTAGTGACACTGACAGCAGTGTGCAGCACCACAGATGATGATGAGACCTCACTGATACATCACATCCCAGTGACATTCTCTCTCCAAGCCAAGTGGTCCCTCCAGTCCACTCCATTCTAAACAGCACTGATGGTCCTGGTCCCAGCCTGCCTTGCTCTCATACCGCAGACCTGCACACGAGGCTCTGGCCGATACTGCTTGGCTCCATTGCACTATGACATCACACAACATGCTCAGGCACCGCCTCCACCAGAGCCGCCTGATTACACTGTAGCAGGCACTCGGATGGTCTCAGCCAGCTCCGGACCAAGCCGGGTGTCACAGCCATATTTTTTACTGGCAACCTTTTATTTTTACTGGCAGGAGAAAATTGCCTGTTTTTTACTGCCTGCCAGTAAAAATACAGACGGTTGGCAACACTGAGTCCCAGCAGAGCAGGCTGCTCTTACAGAACAGGAGAAAGAGCTGGAGGGGGAGGGGGGGGTGGGGGTTGTACTGGGAGGGGAGAGAAGGAGGCACAGGTTTGAGATGAGGGGGGATTTTTTTTCTGAACGTGAGGATTTATGCTGGAAGGGGGAGATGGGGGAGAATTTGTGCTGGGAGGGGGAGATGGGGAAGGGTTTGTGCCGAGAGATGTAATTTGTGCTGGGCGGGGGAGATGGGGAAGGATTTGTGCCGAGAGATGTCATTTGTGCTGGGAGGAGAGATGGGGGAGGATTTGTGATGGGAGGGGGATTAATGCTGGGAGGGGGAGATTGGGAAGGATTTGTGCTAAAAGGGGGGAATTGTGCTGGGAAAGGGGAGGTTAAGGCAAGGGTTTGTGCTGAGAAGGGGGATTTTCACTGGAAGGGGTTATATGAGGGTGAGGATTTGTGTTGAAAGGGGGTATTTTTGCTGCTAGGGGGAGATGGAGGGGGCGGGGGTCTGGAAGGGGTGTGGTTTACAGGTGATAGGGCGGGTCTTAAATAGGAAGGGGTGTGGCTTTGACAGGAAGGGTGGGTCGTATTTAAATTAGGGGGTGCATGAATTTAGTCAGGCCTAGGGCAGCACAAAACCTAAATACACCACTGAGTGTACCTATTAAAAGGGAAATAGCCCTAGATATACATGTGGGTGACCTGAGCAAGTGCATGCGTCCACATGGACAACCGCATACAATGTACACACATACACCAGTGTATGTATATAAACCCACACATATACATATACACATGGACCCATGATGGAAGGGCATGCATGTGTATGCAAATACCACATGCATATATACTCTTACTAATCAGCACAAATATGCAAGCAATTAACTCACAGAGGCGTGTGATGGGTAATAGTATAAAACGTATCAGTAATCAAAAACATAACATAAAAAACATAAAACACTAATGCCCAGATGCTGTCATTACATGATCTCCGCTGAGCAGGCAGATGACAGGTCAGTGTCCGCTGCGCTGTGCAAAGCCAACACGGAGACACAGTCCATCAGATGGAAACAGACCGTCTGTTTGTTTCCATCTGATCCAATCCACCAGACGGATGGAAAATAGGACCACCATCCGTCAGTTTTTTTGCATGCAGGATCGGATCAGATGGTGGCGGGTGTCAGCGGACCGCTGACATCCGTCGCTTCATAGAGGAGACTGGAGGGTCCACCTGAAAAACTGACAGGTGGACCTGATCGCACCGCCCGTGTGAAAGGACCCTTAGATCTTTTAATAACTGTGAAGAGTGAAGGCCCTTCTGATAGAACACAAATAAAATGAATGGTTTAGACCAGGCATGTCCAAAGTCCGGCCTGCGGGCCAATTGCGGCCCGCGTTCCGGTTTCAAACGGCCCCACTGATAATTTGGCTATATACATCTTTTGTGGCCCCCAACGAATCCCAGAGCGCCCGTATTTATGTATATATATGTGCTTTGGAGGGGACAGGGAGGGGGAGGAATGAGCGCAGACAGAATACATAAAGTGAGAATTTCCTGTTTACACAGCAGCTCTGTAATAGGAAGTCCCATATCCTGGGCTGCCATTGGGTGACTGTTCTGTCTATCATTGGAGGAGGGACTTTGTATTAAAGAGGCCGCTGAGAAAACAGGAGATTCTCCTGTATGTAATCTGTTGGCGCTCATCCCGCCTCCCTCCCTGTCCCCTCCAAAGTTGCAGATGGGCATTGATCAGGCTGCATTCATGCAATGGTGAGGCTGTATTTGAGGCTGCATTCATATCAATGTTGAGGCTGCATTCGTGTCAATGGTGAGGCTGCATTCATGCAATGGTGAGGCTGCATTCATGCAATGGTGAGGGTGCATTTGAGGCTGCATTCATGTCAATGGTGAGGCTGCAATCATGCAATGGTAAGGCTGCATTCATGCAATGGTGAGACTGCATTCATGCATACAATGATGAGACTGCATTTGAGGCTGCATTCATGGCAATGGTGAGGCTGCATTCATGGCAATGGTAAGGCTGCATTTATGGCAATGGTAAGGCTGCATTCATGGCAATGGTTAGGCTGCATTTGAGGCTGCATTAATGGCAATGGTGAAGCAGCATTGATGGGCACTGACCGTTATTTTGCTTCACAGTTCTTTATTTAAAATGTAATTATTTTCCTGAAACTTTAAGTGAAGGTGCGTGCTATATGCCGATAAATATGGTATATCCAAATAACACGTCCAAGCTCATCCTTAGTCCTGAGCGGCGCTCTGGGATTCATTGGGGGGCCACTAAAGATATACCGTATATCTATATCTATATATATAGATATATATATATAGATATATATCCAAATAACATGCCCAAGCTCATCTCTTCACCACACACAGCCCCAAAGGCAAAATAATTTTTGTTGGACAGTGTATTAGTGCTTGGATAAACACACTTAGGCCGAATTTTATTGGTTCAAAGAATGTCAGGCAAAATGGTCGGCCCTCACGCAAGTTCACTTTATCAAATCCCGCCCTCTTTGAAAAAAGTTTGCACACCCCTGGTTTAGACCATCATACACACTAAATCTAAGGAATATTGTAGACGTATGCCGCGTACACATAATCGGACATCCTGACAATAAAACCGTGGATTTTTTTCCGATGGATTTTCGCTCAAACTTGTCTTGCATACACACGGTCACTCAAATGTTGCTCGGAAATTACAAACGTCAAGAACGCGGTGACGTACAACACTACGACAAGCCGAGAAAAATGAAGTACAATGATTCCGAGCATGCGTCGAATTGATTCCGAGCATGCGTAGAATTTTTGTGCGTCGGAATTGGATACACACGATCAGAATTTCCGACAACAACTTTTGTTGTCGGAAAAATTGAGAACCAGCTCTCAAATATTTGTTGTCGGAAATTCCGACAGCAAATGTCCGATGGAGCCTACACACGGTCGGAATATCTGACCAAAAGCTCACATCGAACATTTGTTGTCGGAAATTCCGATTGTGTGTACGCGGCATTAGATTGTAAAATGTTTGGTTAATTTTAAACCTATACTTCCAGATTCACCCCAATACCCCCAGCCAAACTACCTAGGGTAACTGTTTTTTTGTCTCTGAACCTACACAGCAACCATTTACTTGCCCAGATACTCCCATATTCTCACTGTCCATACCCCAATAACCTTATGCCGCATACACACGATCGTTTTTCACGACGTTAAAAATAGCTTTTTTAAAATTGGGCATTAAAAACGATCGTGTGTATGCTCCAGAGCATTTTTAACGACGTGAAAAATGGCCTAAAAAAATGAGAACCTGCTCTATTTTTTCACGTCGTTTTTCACGTCGTTTTTTTTAACGACGTGAAAAACGGTAGTGTGTATGCTTTCACAAGGGGAAAAAAATGCGCATGCTCAGAATCAAGTATGAGACGGGAGCGCTCGTTCTGGTAAAACTAGCGTTCGTAATGGAGATAGCACATTCGTCACGCTTTAACGGACTGAAAAGCACCAGGCTGAAAAGCGCGAATCGTCGCTCAACAAAGTTTACTAACATGAAGGGTGGCGCCAATCGAACGGAACTTCCCCTTTATAGTGCCGTCGTATGTGTTGTACGTCACTGCGCTTTGCTCGAGCGTTTTTTTTTAATGAACGTGTGTATGCAAGACAGGCTTGAGAGGAAACAAGAAAAATCACGTCGAGAAAAACTTTGTTTTTGAAAATGACATTAAAAACGATCGTGTGTACGCGGCATTAGATCTATACTTAGGATCGCCTTGCTCCAGCTTTTTCTGCCCCTTTCCGACACCTTCCTTTTGCTCCAGCATTTCCGACACCTTCCTGTTGCTCCTGAACCTACCTCCGGTTTGGGAGACACTGGCCCCTCAGATAGTCACGGCAAAGGTGCAGTTTACGGCATTTTTCCTCCTCCTCTTCCTCGCCCTTTGGGTGCAGGTAGTTGGTGCAAATCCTCAGGGGGCTCCGGGCCAGTACAAACTGGGAACTCTGTGGGAATCTAAGCAGCTCTTCTTGCAGGATCTGCTCAATCTGCTTTTCTGAGAGATCCAGTAGATTGGCCACCTCATTTCTCTCTAGTCGACCGCTGTGTGAACAAAGCAGCTTGGTCAGGTAGGCAGTGACTGCAGGGTCCGACATGCTGCCAGGGACCCAATACAGACTAATATTTGAGGCCCCTGATATGGCTTAATGTCTGCTGAACTTTCCTTGTTTGTATCTTTGTGAGTTTAACGAGTTAGGACAGAGAAAAGCAGAGGGAGGGTCATCCACATCATGTCTGAGAATAGAAACTAAAAGTGAGCAACATTGCCATCGTACACAGGACAGCCTATTTCTTGTGGTCAGGGGGATGGTATTGCCATTGCCCAGCTCTGAAGCTGGGAAGATAGAAAATGTCTCTTTCTTCCTTGTCCTTTTTATTTTCTCTTTCTCCCTCTCTTCATTTCTTTCTCTCTCTCCTTTCTCTTCTCTTCCTTCTCTCCCACTCTCTTTCTCCTTTAAAGGCTAAGTTCACCTTTGGGGAAAAATAAATAAATGTACATGGCCAATTTGAACGTGACAGCGGTTGCAGGGGAGAGGAGCCCCATGCTCGCTGTTAAGGTGTGCGGGGGGATTTGCTGGAGCCTTTGACATGTTACACCCTAAATGTGGGTTTAACATGTAACATGCTCCAAAAGTAGACTTGGCCTTTAAGCTGGGTACACAATAGAAGTTTTTTTCATTCAACCAAGTGGGCTGAAAGAAAAAAACCGATAGTTTGGCTACTTTCACACTGAGGTGCTGGATGCACTGGCGGTAAAGCGGCGCTATTTTTAGTGCCGCTATACCGTATTTTTTGCCACGCTAGCGGGGGGATTTTAACCCAAAGAGGCTTTATTGCAGGCGTTTTGGAGGCGCTACCCCATCGATTTCAATGGGCAGGGGCGCTATAGGAGCGGTATTTTTACCGCTCCTATCGCGCCTCAAAGATGCGGCTTGCAGGAGTTTTTTGACCCTCCTGCAAGCGCAATGCTCCAGTGTGAAAGCCCTCGGGCTTTCACACTGGATACAATTGAGTGGCTTTTTTGGGGCGCATTGCAGGCGCTATTTTTAGCGCAATAGCGCCTGCAAAGCGCCTCAGTGTGAAAGGGGCCTTTGTCGCAGTGATCTCCCTCACTGTGCTATTGTATTCTGACAGCAGGAACCCCCGCCCAGCCAGAACACACTGATCAGCACTGGCAGCCTTTGGCTTTACTCTCCCTCTCCATTCCCTCTCTCCTCCATCTTTCTCTCTAAGCCCTGGTTCACACTGGTGCGATTTGACAGTTCAAAATCACATGACAAGTTGCCCCATTGCTGGCAATGGAACTGTTCAAATCATTGATTCCTGCACTACTTTTTGGGGATTTCATTGCGACTTGCATAGACTTTTGTTAAATTAAGTCGTAAGCCACAATGAAATCAGAGGTACCAATTGCACTGATCTGCAGCTTTGAAATCGCACTGAAGTAGCGTGATTTCAAAGCCACATCAGTATGAACCAGGGCCTACTCTCCCTTCTCTCTTCTTCCCTCTCTCCCTCTTCTCTCTCTCTCCCTCTCCTTTTCTCTTTCACTTCTCTCTCGCTCACCTTCTCTTGCACTCTCTCAGATTCAAATAAACTGTATTGGCAGAACCAAATAAATTTTAACATTGCCAAGGCAATCGATTCATTATTGTGGTTTAGATTTGGGGGAACTTCAAGATCTCTGTTGATGTCTGGGTTATTGTGATTCCTTTAAGAACAAAAAGATGTATTGGACAGCCGCACTCCAAACCAACAAAGTTTTATTTGTAAAAAATGGAAACAAGCACTACAAGACGCAGCAACGGAAACCAGGACTGCTGACGCATTTCACACTACACTTAGTGTTTACTCTGAGCTATGAGTAAACACTAAGTGTAGTGTAAAACGCGTCAGCTGTCCTGGTTTCCGTTGCTGTGGCTTGTAGTGCTTGTTTCCATTTTTTACAAATAAAGCTACGTTGGTTTGGAGTGCGGCTGTCCAATACATCTTTTTGTTCTAATTGCTATGTGCATTGCTGGCACCCTTGGTTCCTGAGAGGAAGACAACAGCCAATTAGATCTGCCTGGAGTGGCAATTTCTTTGCTCTCTTATCGTGATTCCTTCATATCAGACCAGATGGCTCCTATATAACGAATGGTCCAACTCAGAGAGGTTCTATTAAAGTGTTTGTTAACCCCCCAAAAAAAGTACTGGTCCCTTAAAGCAGATTAAACTGCAGTGCTTGTGCTGTGTAATCTGCCCCTCTCTAAACTGTAAAAAAAAAACTCCCTGATCCTGCCACTTCCTGTATACCCCTCTCTGTACTGACCATGATAATCAGGGCTGCTGAGCCCTGACCACCGTGGTCAGAGTACATCCCTCCATCATACGCAGCTGTCCTCTCAGCTCTCCTCTCTCCTCCTCACCCCCTCCTTTCTGCCTGTCAGCTCCTTGTTGTGTGTCTCCATCTCAACCTCCCCACCACTATTTGTAAAATAAAAAATTTGAAAAGATCACTGCCAGCCCTGTATTATAGGCAGGCATAGCACACTGTGTTATTCTTTTCTAAAAATGAGGCATGTAAATACCTGTTTAGCACGATCCTCAGGCCAGTCACGTGACTCTCGGTCAGTTTCCAAGGCTACTGCAGGAGGGGCTGAGCGGCCATGTGATCTCCCCGGCTGACGTCAGAGGGAGATCTCGGCCCCTCCTGCAGATGCCATCCATCGGAGCTGTACAACCGCCGCAAGTGACCAGCCTGAAGACAGCTCTAAACAGGTATTTACTGTACATGGCTCGTTTTTATAAAAGACATGTACAGTGTGCTATGCCAGGCTCTAATAGAGGGGCTGGCATAGACTTAAATGATAGGGTAACCAACACTTTAAGGGCATTCCCTCAATTAGAATTAATTTGACAGGTTTTGGAGACTCTTTTTAAAGCCCTCCTTTACTGTTGCAGGTCCTGCCATGTAATAAATGTAGCACCCTCTACCATAGGTAGGTGCTAGAGTGAGGATTTTTGTATGGTAGCTGCCAGAGCAGGTGAATTTAGGCAGGCCTATGCTTCAGGCTAGGCCTGCTTGTTTTGATCTGGGGGCAGGGAGTGGTTAGTGTAGCAGTGGGTGTGTCCACCTGTGCTTAAGTTCTTGGGCGCCTCCCCTGCTTCCAGGGAGAATGTTCTGGAAGAGGGGCAGGGCTGAGGACTGGAGTGACAGGGAGCTCATGTGAGGAGCCCTGACCAATCCCCAACTGGAATTGGCAGGGGGCAGGCCTCCCATATAAGCTCAGGTCCAACCCACTGGAGGAAAGTTGTCGGCTGGGAGACGTGGAGAATGGAGTGCTAGATAGTCGGCGGAGGAGCCCGGGAGATCTGGGAGGCAGCCTCATCCTTACACAGTCATGGAGGAGGTGTCCTGGAACAGAGGGGCTGGAGAAGCTATTGGAACACATGTCCAGTTAAGTTCTCCATCATGGACCCAGGGCAGGAGAAGATTGGTGAGTGTGACACAGTGGATTTCTGGAAGAGGTATGCCAGGGGAGCTGGGTGCGAGGCCAGAGGAGAGACTGTGGGTTTTTTTGTCAAATCGGTGCGGCCTGCAGGCGCAGGATTTGCAAGTCAGGCTAGCTGGGATCAGTAGTCCACCAACTAAAGCAAGCTGCTAAACAACCAGGCCGCCGGGGAGGGGTACTGCAGACCCCTGGCCTGTTAACAAGTCAACAAATACAGCCAGCATCTGGAATTATTCAGAGTGATCTCTTTTGTAAAGTGAAGATGATGGGACAGGAAGACTAATGCCGCGTACACACGATCATTTTTCCCGTCTGGAAAAATTACATTTTTTCCTTTGGACGAGAAAAACAATCGTCTGTGGGCTTTTTGTCATTTTTCCAGACGGGGAAAACTGCATTAATCACGACGAGAAAAATTAGAACATGCTCTAATTTTTCTCGTCGTGATTCACGGCATTTTTTTCCGCTGCAGTGTTCCCATAGGGAAACACTGCTGCGGAGCCGACACACGGTCGTTTTTCTTGCCAAGAGAAAAAATGACAGGAAAAACGGCCGTGTGTGGGGGAACAAGCCGTTCCCTCGTTTTTCCTGTCGTGATTCACGGCGGTGTTTTCACCGCCGTGAATCACGATCGTGTGTACGCGGCATAATAGTTTACAGTGGAAGTTTTGTGCAGGAGGAGAGAAGTCCTGGAAGCAACAGTCTGCAAAGTTGATGCAGAGGAGAAGTAATAGTCTGCATGAGTTATGCAGGGGAAGTGACTGTAAATGTTAGAGTCCATCAGTTCTTCAAGGCTCAACCTATTCTACTAATTCTTTAAATATGATGGCAAAGTAAACCGTTCTCTGGGCATCCCATATTCCCTTTCCCCTAACCAAGTTATATCCCCCAATAAACAAAAACAAAACAATAGAAATGACTGTTCATTGTCTCTGAGAGTGATATATGGAAGTCTGGCAGCAGGGTGATATGGTGGATGTTAGTAACTAGTAGCAACCATCTGCTACATTTGGAGGTCCCACCGAGATCTGCCTTCACAGTTAACCTGCTGGCCGTCGCTCCTAGCAACCGTCAGAAGCCAGGGGGGACTTTGCCTGTTTTGCCATGTTTGGGATGTAACAAGGAAAGGACTGTGTGTTTGCCTTTAAAAATGACTTTGCCAAATGCTGTTGCCCATAGCAACCAAAACCAGCTTGTTAACAAGTGCCGTTGTCCATAGCAACCATCCAGGATCAGTGCTGCCATCAAGCCCCCGCACCCAGTTGCCTCAATGGACACTCACAACAGTAATAAGCCCTGCAACCAGTGACTGTAACCATGTGCTACCACCCGTGGCAACCACGGCGAGCGATCGATCGCGCTCTTGGATTACAAATATGTCCAGCGCTCTGTAAGGCGCTGACATTACACACTGCATTGCAGAAATTACAAGTGACTTTATTATTCCTGCCTGACACAGGGAAATGAGTTGAAATGTCTGCTGTTACTCCTAGTAACAGAACGCAACCAGGGGGTGTCTATGACGGGATGTTGCACGGTCAGCCCCACACAGTGAGATGTTACAAGAGAGACTTTGCTATTTCAATGGTGATCACTGTACAGTTTGCCTGCCTTCAGTTTCCAGCCTCTGTGACGCAGTTTCTAAAACTACATGCCTGGACAGAGCCTGCAATCATCAGCGCCTGCCACTAAGTGTCACTACAGCGCACACTATCTGGAGCCTGCTATACAGTTCCTTGCACGCTGAACCAACGTGCGTGGGGGCGGAGTTACGCCCCGGCGGAGGACAGTGAAGGAGACCAGCGTGCTGCGTGCTACACGAGGCTGCTGAAGATGGAGGAGGGTGGTCGGAGGATGCCCGCTGTGCAGTGGTTGCCTGAATTGCAGGATCGGGTGCTGGTCGATACCAGCATCCGGCTGGAACTCTGTGGTGGACTCGCCTTAGTGGTTATAGGAGGAGTGGAGCGGCTGTGCCTGCTGTGTCCCAGGTGCCACATTCCAACTGCTGGAGTCAACGCCTGGGCCTGGTGCGGCCATTGTGGGGAGCCACTAACTCGGCTGGGGATGGTGCAGCAGGAATCAAGGTACTACTCTGCCAACCTGCTCACAGGACTATGCATACCACAGCCGCAGGAGGCTCGGAGGGCTGGAGAGTGCTAAAGATCACCTGCCAGAGATGGGGGGGAGCTGCCATCAGGTGTGTTACCCGCAGAGATCCCGGACATACAGGGAGAGGAGGATGCTGCGGAGACCCGTGGCCTTCGGTTGATATCCCTGAAGAGCCGGCCTGCTCTAAGTCCCTTGCTGTGCTCATCCAGAAGGAGCCCATGCTGGAAGAGGGAGAACCACCAGGTGAGCTGGACAAGGTGAGCGAGGGCCTGGTCATTGATTGGGGTTTTAACCAGAGTACTGGACAGATTTGGGTCTGTGGAGCACTTACTTTCTTGGTCATCCCCAGAAGAAGGCTCCAGTGAGGAGGAGTGGGAGACAGGAGATTCCCCCTCAACAGAAACCCAGTCAGAGGCAGTGGAGGAACCACAACCCCCAGTATGGACCCCAGTTTAAACCAGCAGACTTTTCGTCAGTCGGCCTTCCACTACCCAGACCAGGGCACCCACATACAAACAGTGGGTCATCAAGGCCCAGGATGCTTGTGTCCTGCCTGGCAGAGGGAAACCCAAAGAACTGCCCAGGCTCTCCTGTTTCCAAAGGGAGGTCAAATGCAGGGTTGCTCTGGAGTGGGGCCTAGACTACCCTTATGTCCCATCCCAAGTCATGGACGTCATTGAGGACTCACGGGAGAGTTGGAGGATGACCTGATTTGGGATTATTTGCATGTCCCCAAACCTTTGAGGGTGCCAGAAAGCAGTGTCTGGGCCTGCTTCAAGGACATTCGGGAGGAATATTAATTAGGGGAAGGGAAGCACTCACAATGCCACGTCCGCAATGGTATTTAGAGAAAAAATGTAAGGGTAAACTCAAGGAGGAGAAATACCCAAAGAGGCCGGACTTTAGAGGCAATGACACGGTAGATAGACAAAAAATAAAAATGTATTTATAATAGACAGAAAACACAGTAACTACATGATTGAGAAGAGTTAAAAAATGTCACAAGATGGAAAATGTGGTCCCTTTTGCGTCAACGCGTTTCGCCGCAAGGCTTCTTCAGGACGACTCAAGGATAGCAAGAGAAAACAGGACTTGCTATCTTGGGACTGGCGGGGTATCTATTAACCCTTATTTAGAAAAGGTGCAATTATGCACAGATCCAATATAAAAAATGAGAATGATTCACATCTCAATGGTGCCAGAATGAAGTTCAGGGTGCTTCTTATAATGGGGGGTGGCTATACAAAGGAGTAATTTGACTCAGCACACCGATAGAGCACCCAGTAGTGGATATATGAAAGCGTATTGTATGGGGACAATTGTAGATAGACCAGAGCTATCAGCATGAAATGCAGCCAGGCATGAGGGTAGTTAGGTCCTCAAAATCAATCAGGTATATGCCAAATAAGCAGGAAAGTAGCCATGCAATTATGGCCGCAACTGATCTAAAACAAACAAATCGTCCCCGGAGACAGCTACATTCGGGAGGAATGGAAGTTGGGGCATGCCATTTACAAAGACCGGATCCTGGTTGTGAAGGCGGGTCGGCCTACCAGGAGCCACTCGATCTCCGTCCGAGGAGAAGGGGATGGCCGGAGGAGGTTGCCGGATCCACGTTTCTACCTGTGAGAGGGACTGCTGTGTTGTGTAGCCCACAGGTAGGAGTGGCCACCAGGACTGCAAGGACAGGGCAGGGCTTGGGTGGTTTTCTCCAGAGACAAACTTTCAGCAGGGAGAGTGATTGCCTGCTGCCCAGGGTGCCTGATGGGAGGAAGAATCATTATGGACACTAGGGTGTACTTTCCCTGTCAAACCTCTTGCTACCTGCCACTTCAGGAGGGGCCCCTCCACTCAGAAGCAACAAAGAGGTTTCCACTTGCCACCTGCATGTATGTCTGGCTGTGCTCTCCCGGGGGTCCCCTTAGATCCCTCCTGGGTGAGTGACAGCGGACAGGGAAAAACATGCTCAATTGTAAATTTGGAGAAAATGTGTTTTTCTTCTTTTACCAAAGAGAGGACTGTAACCCCCTCTCAGTGGTGAAGTGTTGTGCATAGTTAGTGTGTATAGTTAGGTTGTATCTGTTGTTTGTGTCTTCTTTTAGGAACGCCAGAGGTGAGGCTGTCCATCTCCACCGTGGGAACAGATGAAGACCTGTGAGAGGCAGAGTATTCCAGGAATACTCTTGCTCCACTTGTATGCACCTAGCTGCTGGGACCTGTAGTTAGGATGTCTATGCTCAAATTGTACAGTGTAAATATGTGACCAGAATGTACATATTATATTTTTGTACTTAATTTATTTGTGCATAGCCCCGTCCAAGTTTTCTCCCTTCCCCCATCCAACCTATTTTATGGGATGCCCTTTACTCCTGGGCCCAGAAGGTATTTTTGTAAATTTGCATTTTTTTCCACAGCTGGGGACCAGCTGTGATTTGGTGGGAGGTGAATGTAGCACCCTCTACCATAGGTAGGTGTTAGAGTGAGGATTTTTGTATGGTAGCTGCCAGAGCAGGTAAATTTAGGCAGGCTTATGCTTCAGGCTAGGCCTGCTTGTTTTGATCTGGGGGCAGGGAGTGGTTAGTGTAGCAGTGGGTGTGACCATCTGTGCTTCAGTCCTTGGGCACCTCCCCTGCTTCCGGGGAGAATGTTCTGGAAGAGGGGCAGGGCTGAGGACTGGAGTGACAGGGAGCTCATGTGAGGAGCCCTGACCAATCCCCAACTGGAATTGGCAGGGGGCAGGCCTCCCATATAAGCTCAGGTCCAGCCAACTGGAGGGGAGTTGTCGGCTGGAAGATGTGGAGAATGGAGTGCTAGATAGCAGCAGGAGGGCCATCCCCATCTGGGAGGGGTGCGCGCCTCGGCGGAGGAGCCCGGGAGAGCTGGGAGGGAGCCTCATCCTTACACGGTCATGGAGGAGGTGTCCTGGAACAGAGGGGCTGGAGAAGCTATTGGAACGCATGTCCAGTTAAGTTCTCCATCATGGACTCAGGCCAGGAGAAGATCGGTGAGTGTGACAGTGGATTTCTGGAAGAGGCATGCCAGGGGAGCTGGATGCGAGGCCAAAGGAGAGACTGTGGGGTTTTGTGTCAAATCAGTGTGACCTGCAGGAGCAGGATTTGCAAGTCGGACTAGCTGGGATGAGTAGTCCACCAACTAAAGCAAGCTGCTAAACAACCAGGCCGCTGGGGAGGGGTACTGCAAACCCCTGGCCTGTTAACAAGTCAGCAAATACAGCCAGCATCTGGGATTATTCAGAGTGATCTCTTTTGTAAAGTGAAGATGATGGGACAGGAAGACTTATGCCGCGTACACGTGATCGGAAATTCCGACAACAAAAGTCTGATGTGAGCTTTTGGTCGGAAATTCCGACCGTGTGTATGCTCCATCGGACTTTTGCTGTCGGAATTTCCGCCAACAAAAGATTGAGAGCAGGTTCGTCTTTATGCAATTCCGACGCGCAAATAAACACGCATGCTCAGAATCAATTTGACGCATGCTCGGAATAATTGAACTTAATTTTTCTTGGCTCGTTGTAGTGTTGTACGTCACCGCGTTCTTGAAGTTTGGAATTTCCGACAAGATTTGTGTAACCGTGTGTATGCAACACAAGTTTGAGCCAACATTCCGTCGAAAAAAAACCCACATTTTTCTTGTCGGAATTTCGGATCGTCTGTACGCGGCATAATAGTTTACAGTGGAAGTTATGTGCAGGAGGAGAGAAGTCCTGGGAGCAACAGTCTGCAGGAGTTAAAGCAGAGGAGGAGTAATAGTCTGCATGAGTTATGCAGGGGAAGTGACGTATGTAAGAGTCCATCAGTTCTTCAAGGCTCAACCTAACTCTACTAATTCTTTAAATATGATGGCAAAGTAAACCGTTCTCTTGGCATCCCATATTCCCTTTCCCCCAACCAAGTTACAGTATATCACCCAATAAACAAAAACAAAACAACACAAATGACTGTTCATTGTCTCTGAGAGTGATAGATGGAAGTCTGGCAGTAGGGTGATATGGTGATATGGTGTATGTTAGTAACTAGTAGCAACCATCCGCTAAATCAGCTATTGTCACCTTCTAAGTTGCCCAGACTATGGTAAACTGAATTGGGGAAATTATTAATTAACTTTCTCTATATATAGATAATCCCAATCTTGCTGCAAGATTTTATATCTTGTCCTCTGCAATGTTCTTCTGCGTGGACGCCATGGAGAATGTGATTAGTCAAATCTCTAGAATGTCCTTCATTTCTGTACATACAGTATCTCACAAAAGTGAGTACACCCCTCACATTTTTGTAAATATTTTATTATATCTTTTCATGTGACATGAAGAAATGACACTTTGCTACAATGTAAAGTAGTGAGTGTACAGCTTGTATAACAGTGTAAATTTGCTGTCCCCTCCAGGCCCGGACTGGCCATATGCCCGGTGGGCCACAGCGGCCCACGGGCCGCTGGGCCGCATGTCACATCTCCCCCCAGTGCACTCTCAGCTGTGAGTCGGAGCCGCACTCGAGTGACAGTGACACCCGTCGGCACATCAGGGGGCCGGGACCCGCAACGATCCCCTTCTCCCTGGCAAGGTGGCCGCGGCACTGATGATCTGATCAGTCTTGGCTGTCTCACACAGCCGAGCAGAGTGAAGCCGCCTCCCCCTCCTCCTTTATGTCCACACTGGGGAAGGGGACCCGACATGCAGTCCCGCTCTGATCTGAGGTACATTATGGGTCTGAGGGGGGGTCTGTATTGTAGGGGGGGTTCTGTATTATAGGGGTGGTCTGAAATGTAGTGGGGGTTCTGTATTGTAGGGGATCTGTAATGTAGGGGGGGTTCTGTATTGTAGGGGGTCTGAAATGTGGGGGGTTCTGTATTATAGGGGGGTTCTGTATTGTAGGGGGGTTCTGTATTGTAGGGGGTCTGTAATGTAGGGGGGTCTGAAATGTAGGGGATTCTGTATTGTAGGGGGGTCTGAAATGTAGGGAAATTCTGTATTGTAGGGGGGTCTGTAATGTAGGGGGGTTCTGTATTGTAGGGGGGGTCTGAAATGTAGGGGAGGGTTCTGTATTGTAGGGGGGTCTGAAATGTAGGTGGGTTCTGTATTGTAGGGGGGTCTGTATTGTAGGGGGGTCTGTAATGTAGGGGGGTTCTGTATTGTAGGGGGGTCTGTATTGTAGGGGGGGGGGGTCTGTATTGTAGGGGGGTCCTGTATTGTAGGGTGTCTGTAATGTAGGGGGGTTCTGTATTGTAGGGGGTTCTGAAATGTAGGGGGGGTTCTGTATTGTAGGGGGGGTCTGAAATGTAGAGGGGGTCTGTATTGTAGGGGGGGTCTGAAATGTAGGGGGGTTCTGTGTTTTAGGGGAGTCTGAAATGTAGGGGGTCTGTATTGTAGGGGGGTCTGTATTGTAGGAGGGGGTTCTGTATTGTAGGGGGTTCTGTATTGTAGAGGGGGTCTGTATAGTAGGGGAGTCTGTACTGTAGGGAGGGGGTCTGTATTGTAGAGGGGTCTGTAATGTAGGGGTCTGTAATGTAGGGGGGTCTGTATTGTAGAGGAGGGCTATAATGTAGGGGGGGTCTGTATTGTAGAGGGGGTCTGTACTGTAGGGGGGTCTGTACTGTAGGGAGGGGGTCTGTACTGTAGGGAGGTCTGTGTAACATGCAGGGGGTCCAGAACTGTTAGGGAGGTGTCTGTGTAACAAACTGTGGGGGGGCTGTGTAATGTAAAGAGGTCCAGAGGTGCGTTGCTATGTAATGTAAAGGGGTCCAGAGGTGCAGGGTGCTGTGTAATGTAAAAGGGTCCAAAGGTGCAAGGTGCTGTGTAATGTAAAGGGGTCCAGAGGTGCAGGGTGCTGTGTAATGTAAAGGGGTCCAGAGGTGCAGGGTGCTGTGTAATGTAAAGGGGCCCAGAGGTGCGGTGCTATGTAATGTAAATGGGTCCAGGGTGCTGTGTAATGTAAAGGGGTCCAGAGGTGCAAGGTGCTGTGTAATGTAAAGGGGTCCAGAGGTGCAGGGTGCTGTGTAATGTAAAGGGGTCCAGAGATACAAGGTGCTCGAACCCCACATCCCATCATTAACCGCCGCCACGAAGCGCCGCCTGATTTAAAAGTGCGTGGTATGAGCAGCAGGGGCTGGCATGTAAACCCAACATGTTTCGTCTGCAAAAGGCATCAACTGGGGTACACCAGGTACAAAAGGCACAGCACTGTATTGGTGGTTCAACCCTAGCCTACGGTGGCAGCGCCACCTGTAGGCCACAGGGAACTGCACACCAACACTATCCCCTGAGGACAAAATGGTCCATGAACCCTAACAAATTAAGGTGTCTGAGCCTAATTACCACTCAGACACTTCCCTTAAATTGACCACCCCGCTACACTTTCCCCCTACTAATGGGGTACACCAGTTGATGTCTTTTGCAGACGAAACGCGTCGGGTTTACATGCCAGCCCCTGCTGCTCATACCACGCACTTTTAAATCGACTATTTCTGATGTTATTTTTGGTTCATTTGTTTGAACTTTTTACCGAATTTTTTAATAAATTCCAAATCATTTTGGATTTACACTATGTGGAGGATCTTTTCCTGTTTTTTATTTTCATGTTTGGTGCAACCCACATTTGGAGATCTGGTTTTTATATGCTGACTTCTACACACTTGGAGCTGGTGTCCTGGCTGAAAAGCGCCGCCTGTTGGGAGAGGACAACAGCCTTGGATTTCCATTCTGTGAGTCCCTGAAGTGGACACAAGCTTGGCAGATCCACCGCCATACGGTGAGCTGGATCCACAATGCTCGGTAAGGCTGCATTCACACCTGAGCGTTTTGTAGCCCTAAGCCTGAAGCTACAAAACGCTAGAGGGGAAAAAATACATTATTCTCTATGGAGATGGTTCACATCTCCACTCAAAAACGCCTGAAGCCGAACGCCTGAAGCTCAAACAAGTTCCGGACCCTTTTTTGTGGCGTAAATCGGGCAGATTTGGGCGTTTTAGGAGTCATAGAATGTAATGGAAACACCCGATTCAAGCGTCTAGCGCGACAACGAGCGTTTCGACGGGCGCAAATTCGCGCGACAAAACAACGGTAAAAACGCTCGAAGCGCTACGCTCAGGTGTGAATGCGGTCTTAGAGTATTCATTACTTTCCCCACTGACCCAACGGTGAAGGCACTCCCGGGTGTTGTGTCCAGAACGTATATCTTATTGTGTCCATCTTAAAGAATTATTTGGGACAAGATCTCCATCAATCTATATGTGATGTGTATTTGATGTGATTTTCAGCCTTGGTGCCCATTTAAGGACATTTCGGAGTCAAGCATTACTGAACTGTGCGGACTATATGTATATACAAATATATTTTTCCCATAGGTGATCTATTATCATGATTTTTTCACTGTGGGTTATTTTATATCACTGATTTGTTTCCTCACAGAATTTATGATTATTTTTAGGTTTATGTTTGTATTCAGTTTGTGATTTCATACGTCATTATTCCACTATGAATGGATGATACTTTTTCATTATTGAGATTCACTTTAAAGCGGAGCTCCACCCTAAAGTGGAACTTCTGCTCATCGGAACCCTCCCCCCCTCCGGTGTCACAATTGACACCTTTCAGGGGGAAGGGGGGTGAAGATACCTGTTTAAGACAGGTATTTTCACCCACATCCGGGAGTCCTCTCTGCGGGAAATCTGCGGGAAGCACGTCACTTCCTGCAGAATACCCGTAGTGTTCCCAGAACACAGGAGGACCAGTCAGAACGGCGCAGCGCGACTCGCGCATGCGCCGTAGGGAACCGGGCAGTGAAGCCGCAAGGCTTTACTTCCTGGTTCCCTCACCGAGGATGGCGGTGGGGGCAGCAGAGTGACGATCGATCGCTCGTCCTCTGCTGCGGACATCGCTGGACTCCAGGACAGGTAAGTGTCCTAATATTAAAAAGTCAGCAGCTGCTGTAGCTGTAGCTGCTGGCTTTTAATTTTTTTTTTTTCGGCGGAGCTCCGCTTTAACATCGAGCCTCCAGCTTGATGTATGGTACTTTTTTTGAGTCCACCCATAATAGGATATCTCATTCCTATTCACTTCAGCGCCACATTTTATATACATATTTTTCTTTTTTAATCCTGTCTGATTGTTGTGTTTCTCTGCTAGTTTTTCAAATTTTTTTATCACTTGAGTTTGGCGCAGTATTACCCCCCCTTTTTTGCTCAGTCTAAAATGCCCGGGCCTATTTTTTGTCCCAGTCCGGGCCTGGTCCCCTCAAAATAACTCAACATACAGCCATTTATGTTTAAACCGCTGGCAACAAAAGTGAGTACACCCCTAAGTGAAAATGTCCAAATTGGGCCCAAAGTGTCAATATTTTGTGTGGCCACCATTATTTTCAAGCACTGCCTTAACTAGAGTTGCCACCTTTTCTTCAAGTCAAACCCGAAAACTTTTTTTTTTTTTTTTAACAAGAAAACTCGAACACTTTAGCGGCGCACAACAATTTTTTATAATATAAACTATACATATGTAGCACACACACCTCACTCCTACCTGCATTAACTTGGCTCCTCGCAGGAGGAAGAAAGGCACACCGCACCACAAGCCCGTACCCTCCTGTGTAAAGAGGTTGAGCGGTGTTGTTTTTGGGTCTTGTCTGCAGCCAGAGTCAAAAATCCTCCTGAGAATGATTCTCACCTCTACCGTGGGTAGAGACAAGTCCTTGACTTCCCCAGTAACGTGAATGTCCACACCAGCTGAAACTCCAACTCAATATTTATTCTCACTTTGCAATAAACAGTCTCTTGGATAGAGGAAAGGTTGGAGCAAGGAAACAGGACAGCTTAAGGTGTGGAGGAGGTCCAGGCACAAACGTAGCTCAAACTCTTGGCTGTTCAGATTTCTCAAACAGTTTATTTGGCACACGGTCTCTGCCACAGACCTTGTGGATAAGATCACTGCCACTGACCTGGAGAACAAGGTCACTGCCATGACCTGGTGAACTTTGGTTTCTTCCTAGAACATGGCCCCTATCAAGGAGAAGATGTCCCCCCAGAGAGTCAACAGACCCTTCCTTCACCGTGACTCCCGCATCGGTCCCTTCTCATAGGGTGCGGGTCCCCTCGCAAGGCGGCACCCTGGACTCCTCAATCCTTAGTGGGCCCCAGCCGAAGGTGCTGGGCCCCGGGCCTCTGCTGCAACCCCTGGGTCTTCATACCCAGGCGAACAGGACGGCAGGGTAGTACCTCATCCCAGGCCAAAGGTGTCTGGGATGGAACAGGAACACAGCCTCCGGGCCTAGGACACCCGGAGATGACCACCCACACACCCAGGCTGAAGGTGCCTGGGCGTGGACGAACGACGACACCAATCAGGAGATGTCTGCCCCTTTTTTATCCTCTCCCAGCATGCACAGCGGGTTCCCCGCCCCGCTGCACGGCTGCTGAGAGGGGTCACAAAAGGCACAGCACTGTATTGGTGGTTCAACCCTAGCCTACGGTGGCAGCGCCACCTGTAGGCCACAGGGAACTGCACACCAACACTATCCCCTGTGGACAAAATGGTCCATGAACCCAACAAATTAAGGTGTCTGAGCCTAATTACCACTCAGACACTTCCCTTAAATTGACCACCCTGCTACACTTTCCCCCTACTAATGGACACTGGTCCCCAGTGTCTGGAGCAAACCCATGCCTCTCGAACCTGAGTCAGCATAGGCCTAGTCCAGAGACAAAAAAAACAAATTTAAAAACTACTTGTTTGTGCCGGAACCTAACATGGAGAAAAGGGGCTGAAATGCAGAAATGAAAGAAGAGCAATAGAAACACATGTGCACATTACAGTCTCAAATGACACATCTCTCAACATTTACATTTCCCTCCCGACTTTGAAAATGCTCCCTGCACTACTTTGGTCCGACTTTGATCCTACTTCAGCCCATTGAATATCACTGAAGTCGAATCAAAGTCGGATCGCCGTCTTGCATGATCCGACTTTGGCATGTGATTTGTGCTCTGATGATCTTGAGGAGGAACTCCACGGCAAATTTTAAATACAAAAACGGCATGGGTTCCCCCTCTAAGAGCATGCCAGGCCCTGGCATACCAGCGTGGGGGTCCCCCCAAAATCCATACCAGACCCTTATCCGAGCACACAGCCCAGCCGGTCAGGAAAGGGGGTGGGGAAGAGTGAGCGAATTGTACCCCTACCAATTCACCTGAAAAACACACTACACAGGTTTTTAAAGTCATTTATTAGGCAGCTCCGGGGGTCTCTTCCGACTCCTTCTGCCCTCTCCGGCTCTTCTCCGTGCTCTCTGGTTCTTCTCCCTCTGTCAAGTGTCTTCTGCCGAGCCTCCTCCGCTATCTTCTGCTCTTTTGCTCGCTCTTTTGCTAGCTCTTGCCCGGTTTTCTCCGTCGTCTTCTTCCCTCTTCTCTTCTTCCGATGTTGACACATCACACCACGCACACGGCAATACAGCGGGAGAGAGCGTTGTGTCAACATCGGAAGAGGAGAAGAGGGAAGAAGACGACAGAGAAGACCGGGCAAGAGCTAGGAAAAGAGCGGGCAAAAGAGCAGAAGATAGCGGAGGAGGCCTGGCAGAAGACACCGGACAGAGGAAGAAGAACCAGAGAGCATGGAGAAGAGCCGGAGAGGGCAGACGAAGTCGGAAGAGACCCCCAGAGCTTCCTAACAAATTACTTTAAAAACCGGTGTAGTGTGTTTTTTAATGACACTTTTTTATTGTCTCGTCCCCACCCCCTTTCCTGACCGGCCGGGCTGCGTGCTCGGATAAGGGTCTGGTATGGATTTTGGGGGGACCCCCATGCCGTTTCTTCGGCGTAGGGGATTCCCCTTAAAATCTATAGGGGGAACCCATGCCGTTTTTTTTTTTTCATTTGGCGTGGAGATCTTCCTAAAGATTCATACCAGACACCCTGCCTGGTATTGTCGGGGATCGAAGTCAGATCCCTGTTCATTGAAGTCGGATGCATGTCAGACTTCAAGTCGCAGGGCAAAGTCGGATCCAAAGTAGTACGACTGTCGTGTCGTACCAGTGTGAACCCAGCCTGAGGAAGAAAGAAATTGATTGCAGACTTGAATCCAAAAAGATGCTGATGAAATTTTCTTTATTGTCACATCAGACAAACTTGCAAGAATATTAGTTGATGCGTTTCACACGAAAGGAGCCGTGCTTGTTCACAACATTTGAAGTGCATTAAGTACATGTTATTTATAGGCATGTGTTAAATCGAATGTCAATACAGAACACCTGTGACTCAAGGGTAGTCCACAGAAAGCATCACCAATCATAAAAGCATTTCTTAAAGCGGTTGTATACCCAAAAATATGAAATGCACCTACAGGTAAGCCTACATTAAGGCCTACCTGTAGGTGCTTGCAATATCTCCGAGACCTATACGGTCTCCGAGATATTTGCAAAAAAGACTGTACCGCTATCTACGGCGCATGCACGCTGTAGATAACAGCACAGGTGCACTGAGCGCGGCGGCTCTTGAATGGGAGCCCGCCGGACACTGCCGGAATTCGTGCATGCGCGGGGATCGTGCCGTTCCCCGCGCATGTGTGGGAGTGACGTCATCGCTGCTCAATCACAGCGCCGGAGCGGCGATACCCGGAAGTCACTCCGGGTATCATGGATGCGACGGAGGACGTGTCCGAGGACCGCTGCGGGGGCTTCGATCTAAGGTAAGTGATTGATAATGAGCTAGTATGCTAGTCATACTAGCTCATTATGCCTTTGCCTTGCAGGTCGAAAAAAATAAAGTTTTGCGGTATACAACCGCTTTAATTGCTAAAAAACATCTTAGTATAATGTCAGATAAAGAAAAAATACGAAGTATAAACAAAGAGAAATATAATAAAAACATTTTGAGAGCAAAAGAGAAACTAAAACATATGATATATATCATTTTTAAGTGAATAAATGGATAAATCATGTATGTCGTTTTATATATTAATATTATAAAGATTATATCCAGAAAAAGGCCAGGGCACCAAAGATAAAGCTAAAAACCGAGGCATAAAGGTGCATATGCAATACAAAACATTAGCATATATCCTAAATGTCTAATGTAAAAGCAGCTAAAGCCCAGAGTATGACCTATGCAGTGGCCCATTGATAAATAAACAAAAAAATCTGTGAGACCAAAGGAAACTCAGATCCATTGATACTAGGGATTGACAACATATATATAAATAATTGATTATTGATGACCTATACAAAAGTGTTTTATGTATATATACAAATGTAGTCAAAAAAGAAGGACAGAGTTCAACCAAAAGGAAAAGCGATCCCAATTTAAAACACCCTTCAAAACGGGAGGGGTGTAGAGAGACTGAAATTAATGGGGAGAGAACAACCTTAAAGAGGAAAACTTAGTATATGCTGAATAGACTCAGAGGTTGTCAAGTAAAGACATTGAGTAGGAAAAACAGATTAAACAGGGAAGAACATGGAGTGGGAAACAGTGGCGGCTGGTGCTCAAAATTCAAATTTTTTGGGATAGGCGTCCAATCACAGCGCCTGTCCTTTCAGCCAATCCAGATAACACAGACCCGGTGCATCTGATTAGCTGAGAGGCGGGTCAGTGTTAGCAAAGCGGAATTCCTTCCCTTTGCTAACACAGCTGAGTGAATAGCGAACGCACAGCATTGCGCCCGCTATTCACATTTTTGGACGCCTATTAGAGCCAATTGCTCTAATCAGGTGCTTCCAAAAACCACCCCCGGCGCTGTAATTCAGGCGCCCAGCGCTCGAAAAGGGGACGGGCACCTGAATAGGGGGTGTCAGCAGCGACCATAGATAGATTCATGCTATGCATGAATCTATCTATGGTAATTAAAGCGGTGACAGGAGAGGGGGGGCGGCGCTCCTGCGCCCTTTATGGACGCACCGCCACTGGTGGGAAACAAATCAATCATAATAATGTGTAATATCCCACACAAAATTCATCCCAAACGGAATGCGAGTCTTAAAATAAAAAATCCAAAAAACTTCTCTTTTACAGAGAAGTTTAAAAACATCTCCACCCCGTTTTGGTGTGTGGGTTTTTTCTAAAATCTGCCCCCCAACTGCCGAGGTACAACCTGCATGGTGTAAATTAAAGTGTTTGGCGACGTTGGTAGAGAGATTTGTTTCTATACTGTAAAGATCAGACATGGGAGTAAGTCACACATGTGCAAGTCACAAGCAAGTCTCAAGTCTTAACCTTCAAGTCTCAAGCAAGTCCCAAGTCACTGTGACGAAAAGCAAGCAAGTCAAGTCGAGTCCCGGCTAGAAGTCAAGCAAGTCAAGTCAAGTCATTTATTTTGGTCAAGTCACAAATCAAGTCAAAATACTGATCTACCCCATACTGTATAAAAATAATAGGAGGGATAACAATAAATAATATTGGTTATGTGCCCATGCCTTACTGTGCCTCACTGTGTCCATGCCTCACTGTGCTTCACTGTGCCCATGCTTCACTGTGTCCATGCTTCACTGTGCCCATGTTTCACTGTGCCCATGCCTCACTGTGTCCATGCTTCACTGTGTCCATGCTTCACTGTGTCCATGCTTCACTGTGCCCATGCTTCACTGTGTCCATGCTTCACTGTGCCCATGCTTCACTGTGCCCATGCTTCACTGTGCCCGTGCCTCACTTTGCCCGTGCCTCACTTTGCCCGTGCCTCACTGTGCCCGTGTCTCACTGTGCCTGTGCTTCACTGTGCCCAATGCCTCACTGTGCCCGTGTCTCACTGTGCCCGTGTCTCACTGTGCCCATGCTTCACTGTGCCCAATGCCACACTGTGCCCATGTCTCACTGTACCCAATGCCTCACTGTGCCCAATGCCTCACTGTGCCCGTGTCTCACTTTGCCCATGCTTCACTGTGCCCGTCAGCCGTGTACCTGATCGGCGGCATCCCGGCGGCCATTCCAGTATTCAAAAGCCACGCCTCCTCCTCGTCTGTGATAGGCGGAACACTCAATTTCCCAGCATTCAGTGTTCCGCCTATCAGGGACATCCGCTCATCCTCATAACACAGACGAGGATAAGAGGATGTCCGTGATAGGCTGAACACTGCCTGCTGTGAAATTGAGTGTTCCGCCTATTACAGACGAGGAGGCGCGGCTTTTGAACACTGCAATGGCCGACGTCTGTCTGCATGACACGCTGATCAGGTAGGCAGACGGCGGCTTGCGGTTAGTGTTAGTGGTGCCAAGTCATTGCAAGTCATATAGCCCAAGTCAAAGTCAAGTCGCAAGTCATTAGTGACAAGTCAAGTCGAGTCATTTATTGAATTCTGTCAAGCAAGTCGCAAGTCCTCAAACAGGTGACTCAAGTCTGACTTAAGTCAAGTCATGTGACTCAAGTCCCCCACCTCTGGTAAAGATGTTCTTGAAACCTGTCTCTAAGACGTCTCGTAGTACGGCCAATGTATTGTATATTGCAAATGGTACATGTAACAATAAAAATTACATAACGAGTATTGCAATTGTAAAAGGATGTTATTTTGTGTGTTTTACCATTGGAATGCGAATTTATACATTCCCTTTTATGATATGTGTGCAACAGGAACAACCGGTCGCTCCACATTTGTAATTACCTTTACATTGTAACAAAGTATGAGATCTAATTTTACTGGATTCAAAGAGACTGGGTGATAAGTGATTACCCAGGGTAGGGGCGCATTTAGAAACAACGTTTATTCCTTCTCTAAGTAGATCAGCGCATGTACGGTCCTCAAATAGAACCGGTATATACCTGTATACAATTTTCCTGATGTCATTGAACTCATGGCTGAAAGGTGTACTAATTGTCAGTCTCTCCTTATTAAAGTGCTTGTTTGTGCTACTGCTATGACTATATTTCGTCCTTTTTAGAAGATCGTCCCTATTTTTGGAGTTGGCAATAGACACTGCCCTTTCCAAAAAATACCTAGGGTATCCCCTCTTTAGAAAACGGGCATAGAGAGCCCGTGCTTTTCTCTCATATGTACTAGAATCATTGCAGATTTTACGGATCCTAAGAAACTGCCTGACGGTAGGGATGAGCTCGGTGTTCGAGTCGAACATACGTTCGACTCGAACATCGGCTGTTCAATCGTTCGACGAAGATCGAACGATTTGGGCCGTTCGCGCCTAATTCGAGTGACGCGAACGGCCCACAATGCACTACGCCATCGCAGTGTCATCCAGGCGCTGTGATTGGCCAAGCATGCACTGTGACCCCGCATGCTTGGCCAATCACAGCGCCGGCAGCGAGGAGAGCAATGATTGGCCACAGGCAGGATGCCTGTGGCCAATTATTGCTGAGGGTGTTTAGTACACGCCCCACACTATAAAAGGCCGCCAGCACGGCGGCCTAGTGTAGTGTGTTCCGGAGCAGGGAAAGAGAAGCATAGGCAGGGACAGTGACATTTTTTTTTTCTTGCTTAACCTGGATTCCTTTAGTTTAGGGAAAGAGAAGGATAGGTAGGGAGAGTGTCAGTGTGTTTTACTGTGCGAATCCTTGTTTCTAGGGACAGGGAAGGACAGTGAGGGAAATTCTCCTTGTGCTATAGTGTGCTAAAGCATTGATCATCAACCATCTTTAAAAAATCATTTTTTCTAGGGACAGAAAACTATAGGTAGGGAGAGTGTCAGTGTGTTTTACTGTGATAATCCTTGTTTCTAGGGACAGGGAAGGACAGTGAGGGAAATTCTCCTTGTGCTATAGTGTGCTAAAGCATTGATCATCAACCATCTTTAAAAAAACATTTTTTCTAGGGACAGAAAACTATAGGTAGGAAGAGTGTCAGTTTCTTTCACTGTGATAATCCTTGTTTCTAGGGACAGGGAAGGACAGTGAGGGAAATTCTCCTTGTGCTATAGTGTGCTAAAGCATTGATCATCAACCGTCTTTAAAAAAACATTTTTTCTAGGGACAGAAAACTATAGGTAGGAAGAGTGTCAGTTTCTTTCACTGTGATAATCCTTGTTTCTAGGGACAGGGAAGGACAGTGAGGGAAATTCTCCTTGTGCTATAGTGTGCTAAAGCATTGATCATCAACCATCTTTAAAAAAACATTTTTTCTAGGGACAGAAAACTATAGGTAGGAAGAGTGTCAGTTTCTTTCACTGTGATAATCCTTGTTTCTAGGGACAGGGAAGGACAGTGAGGGAAATTCTCCTTGTGCTATAGTGTGCTAAAGCATTGATCATCAACCGTCTTTAAAAAAACATTTTTTCTAGGGACAGAAAACTATAGGTAGGAAGAGTGTCAGTTTCTTTCACTGTGATAATCCTTGTTTCTAGGGACAGGGAAGGACAGTGAGGGAAATTCTCCTTGTGCTATAGTGTGCTAAAGCATTGATCATCAACCGTCTTTAAAAAAACATTTTTTCTAGGGACAGAAAACTATAGGTAGGAAGAGTGTCAGTTTCTTTCACTGTGATAATCCTTGTTTCTAGGGACAGGGAAGGACAGTGAGGGAAATTCTACTTGTGCTATAGTGTGCTAAAGCATTGATCATCAATCAGCTTTAAAAAAACATTTTTTCTAGGGACAGAAAACTATAGGTAGGAAGAGTGTCAGTTTCTTTCACTGTGATAATCCTTGTTTCTAGGGACAGGGAAGGACAGTGAGGGAAATTCTCCTTGTGCTATAGTGTGCTAAAGCATTGATCATCAACCATCTTTAAAAAAACATTTTTTCTAGGGACAGAAAACTATAGGTAGGAAGAGTGTCAGTTTCTTTCACTGTGATAATCCTTGTTTCTAGGGACAGGGAAGGATAGTGAGGGAAATTCTCCTTGTGCTATAGTGTGTTAAAGCATTGATCATCAACCATCTTTAAAAAAACATTTTTTCTAGGGACAGAAAACTATAGGTAGGAAGAGTGTCAGTTTCTTTCACTGTGATAATCCTTGTTTCTAGGGACAGGGAAGGACAGTGAGGGAAATTCTCCTTGTGCTATAGTGTGCTAAAGCATTGATCATCAACCATCTTTAAAAAAACATTTTTTCTAGGGACAGAAAACTATAGGTAGGAAGAGTGTCAGTTTCTTTCACTGTGATAATCCTTGTTTCTAGGGACAGGGAAGGACAGTGAGGGAAATTCTCCTTGTGCTATAGTGTGCTAAAGCATTGATCATCAACCGTCTTTAAAAAAACATTTTTTCTAGGGACAGAAAACTATAGGTAGGAAGAGTGTCAGTTTCTTTCACTGTGATAATCCTTGTTTCTAGGGACAGGGAAGGACAGTGAGGGAAATTCTCCTTGTGCTATAGTGTGCTAAAGCATTGATCATCAACCGTCTTTAAAAAAACATTTTTTCTAGGGACAGAAAACTATAGGTAGGAAGAGTGTCAGTTTCTTTCACTGTGATAATCCTTGTTTCTAGGGACAGGGAAGGACAGTGAGGGAAATTCTCCTTGTGCTATAGTGTGCTAAAGCATTGATCATCAACCATCTTTAAAAAAACATTTTTTCTAGGGACAGAAAACTATAGGTAGGAAGAGTGTCAGTTTCTTTCACTGTGATAATCCTTGTTTCTAGGGACAGGGAAGGATAGTGAGGGAAATTCTCCTTGTGCTATAGTGTGCTAAAGCATTGATCATCAACCATCTTTAAAAAAACATTTTTTCTAGGGACAGAAAACTATAGGTAGGAAGAGTGTCAGTTTCTTTCACTGTGATAATCCTTGTTTCTAGGGACAGGGAAGGACAGTGAGGGAAATTCTACTTGTGCTATAGTGTGCTAAAGCATTGATCATCAATCAGCTTTAAAAAAACATTTTTTCTAGGGACAGAAAACTATAGGTAGGAAGAGTGTCAGTTTCTTTCACTGTGATAATCCTTGTTTCTAGGGACAGGGAAGGACAGTGAGGGAAATTCTCCTTGTGCTATAGTGTGCTAAAGCATTGATCATCAACCGTCTTTAAAAAAACATTTTTTCTAGGGACAGAAAACTATAGGTAGGAAGAGTGTCAGTTTCTTTCACTGTGATAATCCTTGTTTCTAGGGACAGGGAAGGACAGTGAGGGAAATTCTCCTTGTGCTATAGTGTGCTAAAGCATTGATCATCAACCGTCTTTAAAAAAACATTTTTTCTAGGGACAGAAAACTATAGGTAGGAAGAGTGTCAGTTTCTTTCACTGTGATAATCCTTGTTTCTAGGGACAGGGAAGGACAGTGAGGGAAATTCTACTTGTGCTATAGTGTGCTAAAGCATTGATCATCAATCAGCTTTAAAAAAACATTTTTTCTAGGGACAGAAAACTATAGGTAGGAAGAGTGTCAGTTTCTTTCACTGTGATAATCCTTGTTTCTAGGGACAGGGAAGGACAGTGAGGGAAATTCTCCTTGTGCTATAGTGTGCTAAAGCATTGATCATCAACCGTCTTTAAAAAAACATTTTTTCTAGTGACAGAAAACTATAGGTAGGAAGAGTGTCAGTTTCTTTCACTGTGATAATCCTTGTTTCTAGGGACAGGGAAGGACAGTGAGGGAAATTCTCCTTGTGCTATAGTGTGCTAAAGCATTGATCATCAACCATCTTTAAAAAAACATTTTTTCTAGGGACAGAAAACTATAGGTAGGAAGAGTGTCAGTTTCTTTCACTGTGATAATCCTTGTTTCTAGGGACAGGGAAGGATAGTGAGGGGAATTCTCCTTGTGCTATAGTGTGCTAAAGCATTGATCATCAACCATCTTTAAAAAAACATTTTTTCTAGGGACAGAAAACTATAGGTAGGAAGAGTGTCAGTTTCTTTCACTGTGATAATCCTTGTTTCTAGGGACAGGGAAGGACAGTGAGGGAAATTCTCCTTGTGCTATAGTGTGCTAAAGCATTGATCATCAACCGTCTTTAAAAAAACATTTTTTCTAGTGACAGAAAACTATAGGTAGGAAGAGTGTCAGTTTCTTTCACTGTGATAATCCTTGTTTCTAGGGACAGGGAAGGACAGTGAGGGAAATTCTCCTTGTGCTATAGTGTGCTAAAGCATTGATCCTCAACCATCTTTAAAAAAACATTTTTTCTAGGGACAGAAAACTATAGGTAGGAAGAGTGTCAGTTTCTTTCACTGTGATAATCCTTGTTTCTAGGGACAGGGAAGGATAGTGAGGGAAATTCTCCTTGTGCTATAGTGTGCTAAAGCATTGATCATCAACCATCTTTAAAAAAACATTTTTTCTAGGGACAGAAAACTATAGGTAGGAAGAGTGTCAGTTTCTTTCACTGTGATAATCCTTGTTTCTAGGGACAGGGAAGGACAGTGAGGGAAATTCTCCTTGTGCTATAGTGTGCTAAAGCATTGATCATCAACCATCTTTAAAAAAACATTTTTTCTAGGGACAGAAAACTATAGGTAGGAAGAGTGTCAGTTTCTTTCACTGTGATAATCCTTGTTTCTAGGGACAGGGAAGGACAGTGAGGGAAATTCTACTTGTGCTATAGTGTGCTAAAGCATTGATCATCAACCGTCTTTAAAAAAACATTTTTTCTAGGGACAGAAAACTATAGGTAGGAAGAGTGTCAGTTTCTTTCACTGTGATAATCCTTGTTTCTAGGGACAGGGAAGGACAGTGAGGGAAATTCTACTTGTGCTATAGTGTGCTAAAGCATTGATCATCAATCAGCTTTAAAAAAACATTTTTTCTAGGGACAGAAAACTATAGGTAGGAAGAGTGTCAGTTTCTTTCACTGTGATAATCCTTGTTTCTAGGGACAGGGAAGGACAGTGAGGGAAATTCTCCTTGTGCTATAGTGTGCTAAAGCATTGATCATCAACCGTCTTTAAAAAAACATTTTTTCTAGGGACAGAAAACTATAGGTAGGAAGAGTGTCAGTTTCTTTCACTGTGATAATCTTTGTTTCTAGGGACAGGGAAGGACAGTGAGGGAAATTCTACTTGTGCTCTAGTGTGCTAAAGCATTGATCATCAATCAGCTTTAAAAAAACATTTTTTCTACGGACAGAAAACTATAGGTAGGAAGAGTGTCAGTTTCTTTCACTGTGATAATCCTTGTTTCTAGGGACAGGGAAGGACAGTGAGGGAAATTCTCCTTGTGCTATAGTGTGCTAAAGCATTGATCATCAACCATCTTTAAAAAAAACATTTTTTCTAGGGACAGAAAACTATAGGTAGGAAGAGTGTCAGTTTCTTTCACTGTGATAATCCTTGTTTCTAGGGACAGGGAAGGACAGTGAGGGAAATTCTCCTTGTGCTATAGTGTGCTAAAGCATTGATCATCAACCATCTTTAAAAAAACATTTTTTCTAGGGACAGAAAACTATAGGTAGGAAGAGTGTCAGTTTCTTTCACTGTGATAATCCTTGTTTCTAGGGACAGGGAAGGACAGTGAGGGAAATTCTCCTTGTGCTATAGTGTGCTAAAGCATTGATCATCAACCGTCTTTAAAAAAACATTTTTTCTAGGGACAGAAAACTATAGGTAGGAAGAGTGTCAGTTTCTTTCACTGTGATAATCCTTGTTTCTAGGGACAGGGAAGGACAGTGAGGGAAATTCTCCTTGTGCTATAGTGTGCTAAAGCATTGATCATCAACCGTCTTTAAAAAAACATTTTTTCTAGGGACAGAAAACTATAGGTAGGAAGAGTGTCAGTTTCTTTCACTGTGATAATCCTTGTTTCTAGGGACAGGGAAGGACAGTGAGGGAAATTCTCCTTGTGCTATAGTGTGCTAAAGCATTGATCATCAACCGTCTTTAAAAAAACATTTTTTCTAGGGACAGAAAACTATAGGTAGGAAGAGTGTCAGTTTCTTTCACTGTGATAATCCTTGTTTCTAGGGACAGGGAAGGACAGTGAGGGAAATTCTCCTTGTGCTATAGTGTGCTAAAGCATTAATCATCAACCGTCTTTAAAAATCCATTTTTTCTAGGGACAGAAAACTATAGGTAGGAAGAGTGTCAGTTTCTTTCACTGTGATAATCCTTGTTTCTAGGGACAGGGAAGGACAGTGAGGGAAATTCTCCTTGTGCTATAGTGTGCTAAAGCATTGATCATCAACCGTCTTTAAAAAAACATTTTTTCTAGGGACAGAAAACTATAGGTAGGAAGAGTGTCAGTTTCTTTCACTGTGATAATCCTTTTTTCTAGGGACAGGGAAGGACAGTGAGGGAAATTCTCCTTGTGCTATAGTGTGCTAAAGCATTGATCATCAACCATCTTTAAAAAAACATTTTTTCTAGGGACAGAAAACTATAGGTAGGAAGAGTGTCAGTTTCTTTCACTGTGATAATCCTTGTTTCTAGGGACAGGGAAGGACAGTGAGGGAAATTCTCCTTGTGCTATAGTGTGCTAAAGCATTGATCATCAACCGTCTTTAAAAAAACATTTTTTCTAGGGACAGAAAACTATAGGTAGGAAGAGTGTCAGTTTCTTTCACTGTGATAATCCTTGTTTCTAGGGACAGGGAAGGACAGTGAGGGAAATTCTCCTTGTGCTATACTGTGCTAAAGCATTCCTCATCAACCATCTTTGAAATCCTTGTTTTTTGGACAGTCAGGGAAATTGTCGTTGTGCTATTCTGTGCAAAAGCAATCATCCTCAACCATATTTAGAAATCCTTAAGTAAAGGGACAGAGAAGGACACCTGAAGGTAGCCCTTATTGCTTTTTTCCCATCTCCCTGCAGGCCATCTATTAGAATGTCTGGAAGGCAAACAAGGAGAGGCAGACAGTCAGGAGGCAATAAAAGAGGGCAAGCAGGCTCTGTGTCTGGGGGCAACAGTGCTGGTCGTGGACGCGGTGCATTGTCATCAGCACATGGCCATGGGACACGCTTGTCCTTCTTTTCGGCAGCTGGACATGTTGAGCCACATCATGCCGAAGACTTGGTAGAGTGGATGACCAAGCCCTCCTCCTCCTCCTCATCCTCTCTCACCCAGGCTCAGGGTACTGGCAAAGCAGCTGCCAAAGCGTCCTCTTCCCTGGTATCAATGTCAGACTCATCATCAGTCACTCCTTCCCTAGACCCACCATGTCCTCCTCCTGAGGAGTCCCCCGAACTGTTTGAGCACAGTGTTGGGTACATGCTCCAGGAGGATGCCCAGCGTTTCGAAGGGTCTGATGATGAAACCCAGCTACAGGAAGGCAGTAGCGTGAGAGCAGACAGAGGGCATGCTCAAGAAGGACACCAATCTGGCAGTCATGTTCCAGCAGCTGCAGCATACTGCCAGATTGGCTCCAGTGATGAGGAGGGAGGGGATGATGAGGTCACTGACTCCACGTGGGTGCCTAATAGGAGAGAGGAGGAGGAGGAGGATGAGGAGGAGGCACATCTCCAACGAGGCAGGATGCCCTTTGGTGGCCAGCGTAAGGGCAGTACACCGACGGAATCACACCGCAGAGCTCCGCCTGTGCAGGGCGCTGCCTCTGCCCGTCATTCAAAAAGTTCTTTGGTGTGGGCCTTTTTTGAGGCTAGTGCATCAGATCGCACAGCTGCTGTTTGCAACATATGTCTCAAGCGTATATCGCGTGGCCAAAACATCAGCCGCTTGGGTACCACATGCCTGACCAGACATATGTTGACCTGCCATGCAGCTCGTTGGCAAGCCTACCTCAAAGACCCACACCAAAGAACAAAGCGGACCTCTCCTTGCACCGCATCAGCTGGGATCTCCAACCCCACTATAACTTCAGTCCTCTCTGAAACATGCACTGAGAGGAATGAAGGTGTAGAATTAGGTGTGTCACAGCCAAGTACTTGCGGCCACTCTGCTAGCAGTACACCGACGTCCGATTCTAGCAGGCAAATTTCCCTGCCCCAGCTGCTGGACCGTCGAAAGAAGTTTACTCCCAGCCATCCACATGCCCAGCGGTTGAATGCTAGCTTGGCTAAATTGCTAGCGCTTCAACTGCTGCCTTTTCAGTTGGTAGACTCGGCCCCCTTCCGTGAGTTTGTGCAATGTGCGGTTCCTCAGTGGCAGGTTCCCAAACGCCACTTTTTCTCACGGAAGGCTATTCCGGCTCTCTACCAGCATGTGGAAGGCAATGTCTTGGCCTCGCTGGACAGGGCGGTCAGCGGTAAGGTGCATATTACCGCTGACTCATGGTCCAGCAGGCATGGACAGGGACGTTACCTTTCTTTCACGGCCCATTGGGTCACTCTTTTGGCAGCTGAGAAGGATGCAGGACAAGGTGCAGTAGTGTTGGAGGTTGTTCCACCGCCACGCCTCCAAAATGCTACTACTGGTTGTGACACACCTCTCTCCTCCACCCCCTCCTCTTCTTCTTCCTCCATGGCCTCTTCCTGTGGTTTGTCCTCTGAACCAGCGGTGCTCCGTAGCCGTTCAAGGGGCTACGCAAGTACGCAGGCAAAAAGATGCCATGCCGTGCTTGCGCTGGTGTGTTTGGGGGACAGAAGCCACACTGGGGCAGAGGTCCTGTCTGCTCTGCAGGGCCAGGCCGAGAGGTGGTTGACGCCACGCCAGCTTAAGCCAGGAATGGTGGTTTGCGACAATGGCACCAACCTCCTCTTCGCCCTCCGACAGGGACAACTGACCCATGTGCCCTGTGTGGCTCACGTCCTTAACCTGGTGGTGCAGCGGTTCTTGGGCAGGTACCCGGGCTTACAGGATGTCCTGAGGCAGGACAGGAAAGTCTGTGTGCATTTCCGCAGATCTTATAATGCCAGTGCTCGCCTGGCTGAGCTGCAAAAGGAGTTGAACCTGCCCAAGAACCGCCTTATATGTGACATGCCCACCAGGTGGAACTCAACGTTGGCCATGCTGCAGCGGCTGCACACGCAGCAGAGGGCCATCAATGAGTACCTGTGCGACTACGGCACCAGGACAGGGTCAGGGGAGCTTGGTTTTTTTTCTCCACGCCAGTGGGGCATGATCAGGGATGCATGCACTGTCCTGGCACCATTTGAGGAGGCCACCCATGTCCCACCCATCGCACAGGAAGAGGAGGAGGAGGAGGAGGAGGAGGAGGATTGTGTCAGCATGGAGGTGGAGGCTGGCACTCAGCATCATCAGCAGCAGTCTTTTAGGGATGATTTACAGTCCCAAGAAACCAGTGGACTTGTACGTGGCTGGGAGGAGGTGGCTGCGGATCATGTCGTCCTTAGTGACCCAGAGGACTCCGGAGCGAATGCCTCAGCAAACCTACGCTGCATGGCCTCCCTGATCCTGCAAAGTCTGCGGAAGGATCCTCGTATTCTTCGGATCAAGGAGAGGGACCATTACTGGCTGGCCACTCTCCTTGATCCACGGTACAAGGGTAAGGTTGCGGACCTTATGTTACCGTCGCAGAGGGAGCAGAGGATGAGACAACTCCGGGAGGCCTTGCAGAAAGGTCTGTGCAATGCGTTCCCAGAGACTGGGAGGTTACAAACTCCTGGTCCTGGACAACGAGTTGCTGAGGCTTCGGCCAGTCAAAGAAGGAGCGGTGGGGAAGGTGGCCGTCTGACCGATGCGTTCAGACAATTCTTTAGTCCGCAGCCCCAAAGTATGATCGGTTCCAGCAACCATCGCCAGCGTCTGATAAACATGGTGCAGGAATATCTAGGGGCAAGGTCAGACTTGGACACCTTCCCCACCGAAAATCCTCTGGCTTACTGGGTCTTGAGGATGGATCACTGGCCAGAGCTTGCACAGTATGCAATTGAGCTACTGGCCTGTCCTGCATCCAGCGTTCTTTCGGAACGCACATTCAGTGCTGCTGGAGGATTTGTCACGGATCACAGGGTGCGCCTGTCCACCGACTCGGTTGATCGACTGACTTTCATCAAGATGAACCAGTCTTGGATCACCACCAGCTACCACACACCTGATGCTGATATAACAGACTAATTGATTTTAACATGTCACATCCCTTCAAGACTGATGCTGATGCTGAGTGCCTGTGCTGTTATGTTGACTGGCTATCCTCCTCCTCCGAGTCCTCAATGATACGATTGATGATGATAGCTTGGAAGATCATTTTTGTTTATGGGTGCCGCCACCAGTGGCTAAGGCCCAATTTTTCAGCCCCTGTTTAACAGGGGCGTGTAATTACAATTTTTGAAGCAATAATTTGCCATAGGGCTCATTGCTGTGCTCCAAGTACAGTATCTGTGAGGGGTTGGAGTGTTGTGCCACCAGTGCCTAAGGCCCAATTTTTCAGCCCCTGTTTAACAGGGGCGTGTCATTACAATTTTTGAAGCAATACTTTGCAACAGGGCTCATTGCTGTGCTCCAAGTACAGTATCTGTGAGGGGTTGTAGTGTTGTGCCACCAGTGCCTAAGGCCCAATTTTTCAGCCCCTGTTCAACAGGGGCATGTAATTACAATTCTTGATCTAATAATTCACAGCAGGGCCCATTGCTGCACCCACCAAGAGTAACTCTGAGGGCTTACAGTGTTGTGGCAACGCCACCACCACCACCACCACGAAAGGCCCAATTTTTCAGCCCCTGTTCAAAAGGGGCATGTAATTACAATTCTTGATCTAATAATTCACAGCAGGGCCCATTCCTGCACCCACCAAGAGTAACTCTGAGGGCTTACAGTGTTGTGGCAACACCACCACCACCACCACTACCACGAAAGGCCCAATTTTTCAGCCCCTGTTCAACAGGGGCATGCAATTACATTTCTTGATCTAATAATTCACAGCAGGGCCCATTGCTGCACCCACCAAGAGTAACTGTCAGGGCTTACAGTGTTGTGGCACCAGCACCACCATCAAAGGCCCAATTTTTAGTACCACTGTTCAACAATTATATGTAATTAAAATTCCTGATATAATAGTTGACAGCAGGGCGTTCCAGCACCAACCAAGAGTAACTGTGAGTGCTTACAGTGTTGTGCCAACACCAACAACTAAGGGGCCTATTTCTGCAGAGTATATACGGCAGGTCCCTACTTTCAAACATCCAACTTACAAACGACTCCTACTTGCAAACGCAAGAAGACAACAGGAAGTGAGAGGAAATCTACCCCTTGGAAGGAAAATTCTCTCCTGTAAGAATTAATATGGGAGAAAGGTGTCTCCTCTGTACTGATGCTTTATCAGCAATCCTTGTTTCAAGAAAAACACCACATTTCAAAAACAGTTGTCATTGGGACGGAAAGTGAGGTGAAATGTTCTGAACAGGGGCACAGACAGCAAAACAAATGTTACAGGGGTGATAACCCTTACCTATGTTTTCCAAAAAGTTTAAAAATAGATTTTTGGGCTGAAGCTACACTTAAACAATGTACCTGTTCAAAATTACAAACAGATTCTACATAAGAACAAACCTACAGTCCCTGTCTTGTATGCACCGCCTGTATACGGCTGTTCAGAGTATATAGGGCCTTTTTTATTTTATGTGTGGGGTTCCCCTTAATATCCATACAAGACCCAAAGGGGCTGGTAATGGGCTGGGGTAGGGGGGGGGGTCATGGGGTAGCTATGCCATTTTTCTTAAAGATTTTCATCCATATTACCGGGACCAGACATTACATTAAAGCCGCAAGCAGTTTTAAATGGCTTTTTTTTCCTTTAGAAGTGTCATTTTGTGCAGGGACAGTTCTAAACACGGGAAACACGTGGCACTTCACAGGCATACTTTAGACACCCCCCAGGTACGATATTTAAAGGAATATTTGACTTTTTTTTTTTCACTTTATGCATCATTAAAATGACTGCTCCCGAAAAACGACCGTTTTTAAAACTTCTTTTTGCATTGATACATGTCCCCTGGTGCAGAACCCGGGTTCCCAAACCCTTTTTAGGACAATAACATGCATAATAGTCGTTATAATTAGCACTTTAGAATTCGAACGTTCGCATCCATTGTATTTAATAGGGTTCTAATGTTCGTACGAACTTTCGGTCCGTTCGCGGGTTCTGGTGCGAACCGAATCCGGGGGTGTTCGGCTCATCACTACCTGACGGGAATACCCTTGATGGTATGTCGGGGATGACCCGACTCTGCCATCAAAAGAGTATTACCCGAAAGGGGTTCCCTGTATGTGTCAGTATGTATACAAGTATCTCGACCACTCAAATGGACATCTAAGAAATTAACCACATGTTTATCTCAAACACCCGTGAATCTCAAATTCATATCATTGCAATTGAGATAACTTAGAAATTCATTCAGGGTGCCAAAATCTATATCCATGATAAAGATTAAATTGTCTATATAGCGAAAAAAGGTTTTGATTAAAGGTCTGTAGGGATTACGGGTGCCATAGATGAAAAGATGTTCCCACCACCCCATATACAGGTACAAATTGGCCAGAGAGGGCGAAAATTTAGCGCCCATCGCAGCCCCACATTTTTGAAGGAACCATTCATCATTGAAGGAAAATAAATTATGCTTTTTTTTTTATATCAAAAAACGCGTTTATTGAAAAAACTTGGCAGATATACATACAGTAGAAATACATATACAGCAGGAGACTCAATGAGGTATCCTCAACATTTTTTCAGCAAACACATGTACAGACACTAAGAGATAGAAACATTACAGTGATACTCAACACCTGCATTGAAATGGCCTGAGGTTGGAACATTTACCCTGATAAATGACTAGTAGTATACATAAAGTATGGCATTTGAAGAACAGTGAAACTCTCACGAACCAACTTGAAAAATTGAAAAAGAGAGTAATAAAATTAAAATAAAAATTATTATTTTTTTTTAAATAAAACGGGCACTCCCTTAAGGGGAGTAATTAGCCAGTCTACCAGACAAACAAAACAACAAACAAAAAAAAAAAGAAGATAATAAGTGCGGATCACCCATTGAAACATTTCCCCCAGTCCACCACTGACATCTACAGCATCACGTCCCAAATCTTATCCGAACCATTACATCTACCATATCACATTTGCAGAAGCCTGTGTTTTACCAATTGAGTTGGACCCAGTCCTGGGGTATCCAACCATGGTCGCCACATGGAGTAAAATTTCTTCGGGGCATTACGATGTTGATAAGTGAGCTTTTCACGTATCAGCAGGCTGTTCACCAATCCCACCCATTGCCCGCCCGTTGGTACCCTCGGAGTTATCCAAAGCCTCGCAATTGCCTTGCGGGCCACATATAATAAGCGCAAGACTGCTGTGTGTTCATTTGGTGATAACGTGGGTACCTCCAGGGCACCAAGCAGGCACACAACCGGATCCTGCAGGATCGGGAATTGATACACTTGCGAGATAGTGGTAAGAACATACTGCCAGTACCTGAAGAGTTTTGGGCACTTCCACAACATGTGTAAGAGATCACCTGTGTGGCTATTACATTTTGGGCACAGTGGAGAGTCTCTAATCCCCCACTTATGTAGTCGGGCCGGGGTCCTGTACGCCCGATGCAATAGAGAGACAGTCTCTGCGAGGCAGACACCGAGACTAAAGGTGCAGATGTTAGACATAGTTCCCAGGTGTCTCCATCAATGGGACCCAATTCTCGTTCCCAACCCCCTCTACAGGGAAGCTTACTAGCGTCGTGTGTGGTGTTAAGCAGTCTCACATATAATCTAGATATCATGCCCTTTCTATCGTCTATCAATAGCACATCATTCATCAGGGGGTGCGTTGTCACCACCAGTATAGACAGTCTGCTCTCACACTGAAGTGCGTGTCGCAGCTGGAGATACTTAAAAAATTGGTGTCTGTGGAGGGAAAATTCTTCCCTGAGATCTGAAAACGATTTTAGAACAGTACCATTGTATAACTGCGTGATGTAATGAATGCCTGCTTCCTCCCAAGTGCGAAATTCCTCCAGTTTGAGGAGTTCCCTAAAATACTTGTTCCTCCAATTCAAGCTGTTTTACCACCCCAGATCAAGTCCCTGAACTGACTATCAATTTGGGTAAACCAACTGTGTTTTATCCATATGGGGGAGTTATGAAAAATATAGAGGAGTTGGGGGGCCCAGACCATCTTAATTAAATTTACTCTGCCAGTAACAGACAAAGGCAGTTTTTTCCAAGCAGAGCTCTTCAGTCGGAACTTCTGAAGTAGCGGAGTCAGGTTCAGCTCAAGGTATTGGGAGGGGTCCGTGGTCACCTGGATGCCTAGATAGCGAAATTTTTTAACTACCACCACGTCCCGCGCACAAACAGGCAAGGGCCGTGGCAGGGGATCTAGGGGCATAAGAACCGACTTACTCCAATTAATGCTGAAACCCGACAGCTTTCCAAAGTCAGCTATCAGATTCATCGCATTTTGCAGTGATCTATCAGTATCCCCTAGGTAAAGCAGGGTATCATCTGCATAAAGTGAAATCACATCCTGTCTAAGTCCCCTCTGGAAGCCAGTAATGAGTTGCGAGGCTCTGAAGTGTATAGCCAGAGGCTCCAAGGCCAGGGCAAACAACAGGGGCGACAAAGGGCACCCCTGACGCGTGCCCTTATGAAGTTTGAAGGACTCTGACACATCCCCGTTGATGCGTATTCTTGCGGTAGGGGAATTATATAGCAGTTGGACCCATTTCAGAAAGGACTGACCCACCCCAAATCTAATCAGGACCTCCTATAAATAGGGCCATTCAACGCTATCTAACGCTTTTGCCGCATCCAAAGAGAAGATAGCCCTATTACCTGTATTGTCAGTGGGGACCTGTAAATTAAGGAATAGTCTCCGTAAATTTTGTGATGTGGATCTAGTCGGTATAAAGCCCGACTGGTCTTTGTGAATCACTTGACGAATACATTTGGCCAATCTGTTCGCCAGAACCCTGGCCAACAGCTTGACATCAAACGTGAGCAGAGAAATGGGCCGATATGAGTCCGGAGACATGGGATCCTTACCGGGTTTCAACAAGACCACTATAATGGCTTCATTCATAGTGGGGGGGAGAGTCCCAGATTCAAACGCCTGGTTATAAACTTTTAGGAGAATCGGCAGAATTTGTGTAGAGTACCGCCTATACACTTCAGACGGAAGGCCGTCAGAACCTGGCGCCCGTCCGTTTTGTGCATGAGCCAATGCTTCCAGTAGTTCATCTTCTGACAGAGTTGCATTGAGCAGGGCTGAATCCGCGTCAGACAGGCAGGGGATGGGATACCTATCTAAGAATGTACAGAGCTCATCCTGGGAGGGTCTGACTTTGGAGGAATAGACATCATGAAAAAATATTTTAAAAACCTCCATTATAGCGGGAGTGGAGTGACACGGTGCACCATTTGCATCAGCCACAACTAGTATATGTGAGGAAGATTGCTGTGATTTGGCCAGCAAGGCCAACATGTGACCAGTGTTTTCCCCCTCCTCAAAGTGGCTTTGTGTTAAGAAGAAACGTTTATTTTCCGCCAACTACAAGGACAAGTCCTTGAGCAGAGACTGGGCAGCTAGCCAGGACCGCTTGGTATCCTCCGTAGGGTCATCTATATATTTAACCTAAGAGCGCCGGGCCTTCTCCAATACCGAGACCTCCCATTCTTTAGTAGCCGTTTTAATTTGGCGTATTATTCTGATGAACTGGCCACGTAAATACGCTTTTGCAGTTTCCCAGACCACCCCTATAGTTGCAGAGCCTATATTTTGTTCAAAAAAGAGTGTGAGTAGTTCGGGTATCGGATCAGGGGTTGGAATGAGTGATAACCAGAAGGGATTAAGTTTCCATAAGGTGTTTCCTCTGACCGCCCCCATCCGTAAATCAACCGAGAGGGGAGAATGATCCGAGGTCTGTCTAGGATGATATTGTGAGGAGTCCAATAGTGACAGAAGAGGATCGTTCCCCAATCCCAGATCAATTCTGGATAGGCCTCCTATTGATTCTGACTGGCATGAGAAAACCCTGGCCTCCGGGTTTCGCAGCCTCCACACATCTGTCAGGCCCATCTCTAACAGGAGACGAGTGAATGGAGTGGGCCCCTGCCGTCCCTGTGTAGCATTCCCAATTCCGGCCCGAAGTTTGTCCTTCTCGTGGTCCAGATAATTATTAAAGTCCCCTGGGACCAATACTGGTACCCCCGAGAAGCGGGACATAAAATCTGCCAATGTTTTGAGTAGACCGGCTGAAAATGGTGGCGGAATGTACACTCCTACCAAGATGCATTTTGTGCCGTATACAGAGCATAGTAGAAAAATAAAGCGACCATCTGGATCAATCTTAACTTCTATAGCTGAGAACCGTGTGTCCCGTTTAACCAGAAGACTCACTCCCCTCGAGTACACCGAATAAGTGGCGTGATATTGATGGCAGAACTGCCTTAGAGCAAATTGTGGGGTAGAGGTCGAGGAAAAGTGAGTCTCCTGGAGGCATATTATTTCCGCGTTGATACGCTTGATTGTGCGCAACACAGCCAATCGTTTAACAGGATTATTCAAACCCCTGACATTCCATGATAAAAATCTGGTTACCTTAGACATTGCAGCAGCATTTCAATAACATCAAGGGTATTACATAGTGTTATAGGGTGCATTAAAAGCAATAGAGGTTGACACATAGGAAAATATGGCAAGTCCCAGTGGGCTGGGGGAAAAAATTGAAAAAAAACTAGGAACAGTAAAATATGCAAGTGACTAGCAATCTGTCCATATACCGTAGCAGGCATGAGTAAACCATATAAAGAGCAGTGACCGTAGTGGGCAGTGGAGACATCAGCAGTGGGGATTCTTCCGCATAGCAAAGAGAGAAAAAACACAAAATAAAAGTAAAAAAAACAATAACCAGCCAACATGGCCAACTTGTATTGCCTGAAAGCAATGGAAGGTCTAGACCAGACCGTTTTGGGGGCAACAGTGGAAGCGCACGTTAGTGTCTTAACAACTTCTCAACAGCGAGAATACCACAACAGCTTACTCCGCCTTGGCAAGTAGAAACGAATGATCATGGGTGTTCACTAAAGAAATGCACTACACCTCCGGGGATGCAGGGCGTTGGTTGCGATCTTCCCGAATCAGTCTTTCTTCCCGATCCAGCCATTGTGTAGCGGCCGATGGAAAATCAAAAAAGTGCACTGAGCCCAGTGCTTCCACCCTAAGGTGGGCAGGATACAACATGGCATATTTGAGGTCCAGGGACCGGAGGCGACGTTTGATGTCCATGAATTGTGCGTGTTGTCTCTGCAACTCAGCAGAGAAATCCGGGAAAAATGATATTTTAGCATTATCAATTCTAAGGGCCTCTGGTTTGGTCCTGGCGTTCTGGAGGACAGCGTCCCTGTCCTTTTAGTGCAGGAGCTTGAGGAGGAAAGGCCTGGGGGGGGGGCTCCCGGCTGCGGAGACCGGGACGGAACTCTGTGGGCTCTCTCCACAGTAAACATGGGGGTGAACACTTCTCTGCCGAATGCTGTAATCAGCCATTTCTCAATAAAGTCAACTGGGTTCTTTCCCTCAATTCTTTCGGGGAGCCCCACCACCCTAACGTTATTCCTTCTCATTCGGTTCTCTAATTCCTCCAAACGAGATGCATGCTGTGTAAGGAGATGATTATTGTATGACAAATCTCTTTGCATGGGCGCCATGTCATCCTCCACAGAGCTCACTCTCCCCTCTAATGCACAGGTCCTCTCTCACAGTTTTTGAGTGTCCTGCCTTAGAAATGACAGTTCTGCCCTCACCCCTTTAATCTCGGCGGCCAGGGACACATTACAGTTATTCACTGCTGCCAGAATGTCACTGAGCGAGGGTTCTCCCTCAGAGGATGGGCTGGTGGGGATGTGAGGCCTAGCTGCTCCCCTCTCTGGAGTACTCACTGCGTCCCACGCTAGTCCCGATCCACTGGCATCCTCCAATGGCACGGTGTCATCAGCCTCAGATGTTCCACCGGACGAGTCCCCCGGAGCATCGGAGTGTGTGTTAGGCTCCAGATTAAGTGAGAAGAGCTTGGTAGCAGCAGCCTTGTATGTCTCCTTAGCCGAGCGCTGTGCCTGGGCGCCATTTTGAGCCATGTTGTCTGCAGTCCGGGCCGTGTTCTGTCTTCTCGCGGCCGACATCTAGCAGGTATGTAACGGAGAAGCAGCTAGGGACACCCGGGGAGGCTTACGGATACTTATAGCCGTTTCTTGCAGCGATGTAGGGTGATCAGTCAGGATGTTAGAGCGGATTTTCGGCGGAGAGACCTGAACGTGCGACCGACTACATCCGCTGCCTGGCCACGCCCCCCAGAAATTATGCTTTAAAAGGTATTCTAGAACATCCAAAATAAAAAAAATTCTCTCAGGGCTGCAGGAAACAGCTAATAGCTTCTAAAGCCATTCTGTGGGGAATGCTGGAGAAGAGGCTAGTCACATCACATGTGACCCATGTGGATCTATCGTCCCATCTGGTGTCATCCGCGATGTTCAGTAAATGGTTGGTGTCCTTGAGGTGACTAGGAAGATCAACAACTAGAGGTTGTAAAACACCGTCTAGCCATTGACCCAACTTTTAGGCAAATGATGGAAAATTGGTGCTATGGGATAATCCGGAATTAAATTGGCTGCAGTTTCCTCTTCAAAAATACCTAAACATACACCTTCATTTACTAGAGAGGTCAACATCATTTTATATTTTTTGGTGGGATCACCCTTAAGTTTTACATAATTATCATCATTAGAGAGTTGTCTCTCTGCCTCCAATCTATACGAGTCTGCACTCAAAACCACTACAAGACCCCCCTTATCCGAGTTCTTAATAACAATGGAGGTGTCATTTTCCAAATCTCTCAGGGCACCTTCTTTGACGACCCAAAAGGTTGTCTCGATCAGTGCACGTATCCACTGATGTTTTTAACAATAGAGATGAAAGATCTCTTTCAATTAATTTTTTTAACTTATCCATCTCGGGACAACGATGGGGTAGAAATTAGAGCTTTTCTTGAAACAACCCAAAGTACTGTCAGGGAGAATAATCATGTTAGGAGCCCTGCCAGAACCTTCATATGACAGATCCTCCAAATCACCCAAAGCACACAGCTCCTTGAACGAAAACTAAGTGGTAGTGTCCAAGGAGCAGTGTTCATCTGCTCCATTTGAAACCCCAATTTCAACATCACAGTTATCATTAAAGTAATGTTTCTTTATTGTCAAATTTCTAATAAATTTGTTAATGTTTAAAAGAGTCTCAACAAACATTAAAATGTCTTTGGAGGCAAAAATTGAGACCTCTGGAGAGTAGGGAGGTTTCCTGGGGAGATGGGCACCTATCACAGTACATGTTGGCATTCATGGTTCCCTCAATGATCTGTAGCTCCCCAGTTCTGGCACCACTCAAGCAGCCCAGCCCAGACCATGACCCTCCCACCACCATGCTTGACTGTAGGCAAGACACACTTGTCTTTGTACTCCTCACCTGGTTGCCGCCACACACGCTTGACAAGATCTGAACCAAATACGTTTATCTTGGTCTCATCAGACCACACACAGGACATGGTTCCAGTAATCCATGTCCTTAGTCTGCTTGTCTTCAGCAAATTGTTTTGTGGGCTTTCTTGTGCATCATCTTTAAAAGAGGCTTCCTTCTGGGATGACAGCCATGCAGACCAATTTGATGGAGTATGCAGCGTATGGTCTGAATACTGACAGGCTGACCCCCCACCCCTTCAACCTCTGCAGCAATGTTGGCAGCACTCATACGTCTATTTTACAACAATCTCTGGATATGATGCTGAGCACGTGCCCTCAACTTCTTTGGTCGACCATGGCAAGGCCTGTTCTGAGGGGAACCTGTCCTGTTAAACCGCTGTATGGTCTTGGCCACCGTGCTGCAGCTCAGTTTCAGGGTCTTGGCAATCTTCTTATAGCCTAGGCCATCTTCATGTAGAGCAACCATTTATTTTTCAGATCCTCAGAGGGTTCTTTGCCATGAGGTGCCATGTTGAATTTCCAGTGACCAGTATGAGAGAGTGAGAGCGATAACATCAAATTTAACACACCTGCTCCCCATTCACACCTGAAACCTTGTAACACTAACGAGTCACATGTGCCCAATTTTGACATTTTCACTTAGGGGGTGTACTCACTTTTGTTGCCAGCGGTTTAGATATTAATGGCTGTGAGTTATATTATTTTGAGGGGACAGCAAATTTACACTGTTATACAAGCTGTACACTCACTGCTTTACATTGTAGCAAAGTGTCATTTCTTCAGTGTTGTCACATTAAAATATATCATAAAATATTTACAAAAATGTGAGGGGTGTACTCACTTTTGTGAGATACTGTACATGCAGAATTTCAGGGTTAAAAGTTTGGCTGATGATTTTCCCTTGTAAAAGGTACCTTCTGTGCGAGCCTTTCCAAGGGTAAGCTTCTCTTGGGAAATTCCCTTGAGGAATACATTAAGGCAGCTTCCTGAGGGAAGGGGGTTCCTACTGTTGCAGCAAACTGCTCAATTTTTGGGATACCAGGGATAACTCCGGACAATAGACTTGCAGGAAAACAAACTCTTTATTTTTCGCTAGCGAGACACCCAACTCAGACTAACGCCAGGAAGTTAAGTGCCCTGTCTATGGGCGTTGGCAGCATATATATATATATATATATGTTAGCAATTACGTCACAAAATACATTTCCTTTTACAACAATTAACACTTAAAACATCTATAGTCAGTGACACTTGCTGTTTCTCACTTCCGTGCATCAGCTATTTAGTTGCAGAACATCCTGCCCATAAATCCTGTGTTCAAAGCCAGCGGGGGAGTTCATTTTAGAAACAGGTGTCTGGAAATTCCGTTATATATATCCGAAATTTGCTATAACGTATGATGACGCATACGGAAATGCGAAACGCGTAGAGGCTGCTGGGAGATAGCTTTTCGTCACTTCCTGCCAAACTAAAACGAGGCTTGGAACGCACGCCGTTTGTAGGAAACATAGGGGCAGACACGCTGACATTCCCCGCTCCACATACACGGCTGGATCAGCTTGGTGCCGGCTCAGAGGCACTACAGCATGTGAGTTTAATGGTATTTTTTTACTTTTTAATAAAACAATAGTTACATACTACACCATGATGGCTATCTATGTGTTTTATGAGAATCTATAGAGAAAGAGATATTAACACATTGCTTGGAAAGGCTGCTGATGGATCCATTGAAACTGAGTGGTTATCCTAAATTAATGAACCAAAGGCGCATACTCTTTTATATCTGGTGAGTGGCCATTTCACTAGATGGTGGTACAGTCACTATACCGGTGGAAGTAGAAGCACTTTATCACAGACAAGGGACGTCGCCATTGAAAGGAGTTGATTACTCACTGAGGATATCCATTGTACTTTTGTTGTATTTGCACTTTATTTGATTTATGGACTAAATGGACTGAGTTGCACATAGCAGCATTTGCACTTTTATTTATTTAATATTTGATATATATTTGGCATATGCACTTTGATTATTGCACTTTAATTATTGAAAATAATTTGGTGTATAGTTGTTTTCACAAGTATTTTGTTCACATAGTTTGAGTTGGCATCTTTTCATAGGAGTATGTTATTGTGTTGAAGTTTGTGTACACATAAAAATTCAATTGTTGTCACAGAGAGGAATATCCGCAGGGATCCCCCACTGAAATAGAGCACAGTATACACACCTATACATATTTATATATATATATTTCTTATCATATATTTTTATCGGCAAAATAGGAGTGGTATGAGATTTCATTCAGGAGTTAGTGCAATTCACACACTAATCAATATTTTCAAAATCCAACCTTAGGGTGGCATGTATTAATGATTGCAGCAAACCAGATTAATAATTATACATTTTTTTTGCTCCGGTAGCACACCTTTTCATACAAACTTAAAAAACATGTTTGTCAGAAAGTTTCATGTTGTCATAGCTTCCATTTTGCCTTAAGTTCAGCCATTTTGCCTAAACTGGGCTGCTATCACATTCCCCCCTTTGATGCTATCGTAGCGAAAGCATCACAAAGCATTATATAGCTCCCTTAACAGACCGCTGGGCCTAGGGGAGACCTCTGGAGCATGCAGAGGCCTAAGGTAGCCTTGTTCAGTCCTGGGGAACTAATGGTTGGTACTTCCACATAGACATTACAGGGATTGCAGACTTTCTTTCTACAGTGGCCTCAATGAAACTCTGGATCATTCTAGTCCCAGGAGGGATTAGACAGGGGAGGATGAGACAGGCTGCCAGTATTATCACAACCAGGGCTTTTTTTCAGCAGGAACGTGGGGGAACGCAGTTCCGGCACCTCCTGGACTGACTGTATGTAATGGCAAGGGGTGCTGGGGTGTGCTGCAGGGTATTGATGCTTACTGCTGGGAATCTATTTTTGCAGGGGGGTCTATTGTTGCTGGTGGGGGACCTATTGTTGCTGGTGGGGGACCTATTGTTGCTGGGGGGTCTTATGTTGCTGGAGGATCAGTTGTTGCTGAAAGATATCTACTGTTGGGGGAGGGGTCTATTGTTTATGGCAGCCAGTGAGACTATTAATGCTGGCTGTGCAGAAATCTGTTGATGCTGCTGGGAGTCTATTGTTGCTGGTGGGGAAATTTTGTTGTGGGGATCTATTGTTGCTGGCTGCAGGGGATCTATTTTACTGCTTTTTTTGATATCATTACCAAATTTCATACAAATTTCTTAGCACCACAAAATGATACTTGGTCCTATATTGTCTAAAACAGACGGTACTGGGAGGTGGGTAGGGGCGGAGAAAAGGGGTGATTCGGAAAGGGGGAGTTCCAGCACCTATTGTCTGAGAAAAATAGCCCTGATCACAACTATTCCTAATATGGCCTTCAGCCCATATGTACTTGGGAACCAGTCCCCAAATCAGCTGCCGGCATTGAATCCATCCCATGTCTGCACAGGTACGTGGGCTAACTTTCTCATCCTGTCCGTTAGGTCCTCTATGGCCTTCCATGTGTCATCTATCTTTAAACAGTAGTTACTCATATTAAACTTTCCACACACCCCTTCCTTGGCAGCTAATAGATAGTCTAAGGCAGTAGTTCTCAACTCCTGTCCTCAGGACCCACTAACAGGCCAGGTTTGCAAGATAACTGAAATACATAACAGGTGATATAATTTTATGCTCAGTGATTGCAGTATTCTAGTCTGCATCTCCTCAAGGTAATACTTAAAATCTGGCCTGTTAGTGGATCCTGAGGACAGGAGTTGAGAACCACTGGTCTAAGGCAAGCCTGTTCTGGTAAATACTGTTGCGTAATTAAATTTCCTGTTTAGCAAGCAAATTAAAAGCGTAAGCAGACTCATTGGTAATAATTTGGTAATAATTTCTAATACAGCCCATAGCCTTATAATTCGGTTAAGCATGTACATAGGGGTTCTGTAACCATAGGTTCCGTCTTCTGCCCAATGAGCAGGACCATAATACTGGACAATACATTCAGGGGGCCATTCATTATCTTTCCAATTCCCTATCTGTAGGCCAGGTGACCTTCTTTTTCTCTTTGACCCTGCATACACAGGGACTCCCAGCTGTTCTCCGCTTCCCAGGGCAAGAACAATGAATAAGGGTTTCAGGGTTCCTAGGACACACGCTCCTAACCAGTCTTGGGGAAGCTCTGAATAAGCTTGGGTACAGGTTCTCTGGGGCCTTCCAGTCAGATTATTTTGTAAGATCCTCCCATACCCCTTGTAAGTTGGTGAAATTAGTAAAGGGGTGTGGGTTAGGCATGGGTACATCTTTATTGCTCCACCAGGAGGTATTTTTAGAAGTGTCATTGTAAAACTGCTGCCGGACATTTCTCCTACATGAGTTTTATACAGTGGGCCTAACCTAGCTATACAGTTGTAGCGCCCTCCTCACTCCCCTCTTTCTCTCAGCTCGTCTCGTCTCTTGTCTAGGGGTATCTTAGAGGGGAGGACCGGGGACACCACGCCTGGCTTCCACCACATGTGTCAGTGCGGTATAAGCAACGTTCTTGTATTACCTTCGGGTCAGTGCTGTGCACCTGGATCCTCCCTCCAAGAGTCACCTTGAACAATGTCTGTCAGGAAATGAGCCCCACACCATTAAAGTTCAACACTCCTTTATTCTTCTTGAATGAACACAATCAGTTGAACTCCCTTGATAGAAACAGAACAGGAAAGGAGGTGTGGATGCGAATAGGCCCAGACACAATGTAGTTCTCCACTTTCCTTCCTGAAAGTGGGTTACGGTCTCCGAGCGAGGGGGAATTTCCTTCCAGGCGGTCTCCGACGAGAGGCTCACCTGTCACCGGCAATATGCTGCACCAGGTCTTCAAGTGAGGAGCTCCCCCCGGTCCATTGCGCCTTCCGGATTCAGGTACCCACTCCCGGGGTTCCCTAGGATCTCCTCCCCTTGCGGAACTCAGTGTTGGGCTCTGAGCTCCGGACCTCCATCCGAGTACCTCACCCCAGGCTAAAGGTGCCTGGGATGGAACACGACCTCCGGTTGTCCTCTAGGCCTAGGCCACCCAGAGGACCGACACGAACCACCGTCCACAAGCTGAAGGTGCCTGGGACTTCGACCCCGTGACAAAGATGGCCGGCCCCCTTTATACCCTCTCCCAGCAAGCACGGCGGGTTCCCCGCCCCACATACCGCTGCCGAGGGAGGACAAAAAGGAGGCACAGCACACAGCAATGATTCAACCCCAGCCCAGGGTGACAGCGCCACCCGCTGGGCTGCAGGGAATTACACATCACCAATGTCTCTGTCAGGTTCAAATTTACACCCGGGAAAGTACATACCCGCTACACAGTATTTACCATGTTTGCCATGTTTTCAGATGCCATTCTGATTTTACTCGCTTGGAGGATTTCTCAGATGTGGCATTAAATGGCACATCGTAATCTATTTCTCGGGCTTCCCAGGGCCACTGGTCCCCCATATTAGTTCCCCCACACACAAAAACAACTAGATACCTTTAAATTGTCAGCTACTCTCTCCGCCAGTTCTATGAACAGGTTCTTGGTACTAGGGGGTATTTCTATGCTGGTGGCAAGTTCTTCATAAAGGGAGTGGAATAACTGATAAGTGGCGCTTTTGGTATTTTCTGTTTCCATTGATATATACACAATTGTTCCGGGGTCTGATCCCTTCCCATATAGGCTTACCCCGAACTTATTACCCCATTGTGCCAAAAATCTGTAAGGATTATATATGGTGAAATTTACAAGGGTGCAGCTCCCCACTGAGCAGCTGGATGAACTGGGCAAGGACTGCAGGGTAGTATCCTGGTTTGCCCTTGCCCAAGCAACACAAATCCACTGGGAACAATAGTTGCATTCTTTCCCAGAGCAACCATTTCCTAGCTTGCCTGAACAGATGTATCTGTCATTTGCCAGGTACTCTCTTTCCCATTCTAACCCCCCGCAATTTCCCCTTAGGAAATGGTTGATGTTAATGGCAGAGCAGTGAGCACACATCAAAAATTAGGCTCATTGCTGTATTAGGGTTGGTTATCATGGTGCGGTTTACCAGCTTGCCTGTGGAGCCAGGTTAGCCAGGTTTTGGTGGGTGCATAGTTGGGGTCATAACAGATTACCTGATTCTCTACGGTGCACATTGAATGGGTAGTCTCATTATGCATGCAAGTACCAGTTACTGTGCCCTTGCATTGATAGTGAGAATGCCACAATAACATTCTAGTGCTTATGGACCCTACTCTAGTGGTTTTGATACACGCGTCCCCCCTTTTGGGTCTAGCCAGTATCACTACTATGGCTACCAGTAATCTTATTAAAACCTTTTTAGTAAGCATCATATCGGTGAATATCCTCAAGCTTCAGCTGTGCGTCGACCAATCAGCTTCCGGTGTGTGATTGGAGCAGAGCTAGCAGATATCAGATGTGTCCTTTTCTTCCGCTGTGCGTTGACCCAACAGCTTTCCCGGAATGTGCTGGGAGCAGGGCTGTAGTCCAACTATTTTCCCCTGTGCGTTGACCTGGCAGCTTCCATGGGTGTGCCATGGGCAGGGCTGGAGTTCTTCCCTCTAATTTTTCTGCTCAGTCTTAGCCTTAAGGGGTCTTGAGGGTCTACTGTACATTGCCAGGAGTCTGTGTGGTCAGCAGCTCGCTTTGCCCTGGAGTTGTGTATCTAGGGGGTCACCTCAGCCTTAATGCCTGTTGGGGTAGACTGCCGAACAGTGTACTCCATCTGGGCCCTAGAGGGGTTAGGATCCACTCTTTTACCCACACTGCATCTCCTGGTACAAAGGGGTGGACTGGGTTGGACAAGCTTATGGGCAGTTTCTCCTGAACCCATTTCCCTATGTCCTGCATATTCTCCCCTAGTCTCTGTAGTAGTTCACGGTTCACTACCCCCCCCCCCACCTATCTGGTGTAAATCAATGAGCACAATTGAGAAAATGCACTACTTCACAGGCAGACTAAGGGGAGCCCCCCAGGCACGATATTTATAGGAATATTAAATTTTTATTATTTCACTTAAAGCATTCTTAAAAACTTTTTTTTTGCATTGATACATGGTACCCGGTTCCCCAAACACTTCTTATGGCAATAAATTGCATATAAGCCTTTAAAATTAGGACTTTTGTTGTTTCATGTTCGTGTCCCATAGACTTTAACAGTGTTCGCATAAATTTTTTGTCTGTTCGCATGTTCTGGTGCAAACCGAACTGGGGGGGTATTCGGCTCATCCCTAGAGCTCATAGGTATGTATGCATATGTAAACGATGTTCGCACCACACATGTAAGGTATCATTACAAACGTTATAGTGAGAGCAATAATTCTAGTACTAGACCTCCTGTGGAACTCTAAACTGGTATAACCTGTAAAGGCTTATAAAGTGTGGCCTATGAAGATTTTTAAGTACTGTATTTTGGCGCCTTTCTTCAAATGTGTGCAATTTTAAAGTGTGACATGTTAGGTTTCTATTTACTCAGCGTAACATTATTTTTTAACACAAAATTGCATCTAAAAAACGCTGCGCACATACCGCAGACATAAAAAATGACAACACCCACCATTTTATTCTGTGGGGCCTCTGTTTAAAAATATTTATAATGTTCTAAGAGGAAACACCTATCTACCCAATCACTCTGTATCCAATCAGACAGGCCCTTGCACTACATAGATGATGGTAGATCTAAAGGAGATTGTACAATCAGATTGTATAGTGTAAGGCTGGCCACAATTTTCTTGTACAATTTTCCTTTAGATTTACCAAAACCAGACAACATGAGGTCAAACCTAAACACTTTCTATTTTTATGCAATCAGGCAGGCCCTTCCACTACATAGTTGAAGGTAAATCTGAAGGAAATTTAACAAGAAAATGGTATAATGTATGGCCAGCCTAAGGTGAACCCAGAGCACACTTCTCCTGTTTTCAATACTACAACTCTATCTACATAGGCTGTTATCTCATCTCTCATTTCCTGCACACTTAAACATGCAAATGAACAATCTATGCAAGATTAAATTTAAGGTAGGAAAAAAGAAAATTAATGCCTGTGTATTTAGTAGAGAACAGTGATCAATGATTGATTGCATTTCATTTAAAAAACATGCATCTGGAAGTGGGTGGGTAGGTAGAAGGGTAGACGATGCAGGGTGTGTGCTAAGGAGATCAGCTGGTCAACTCCTTCCTGTGTCATGACCTATAGTCTGTCCAGGAAGTAAGGCAGAAGTAATGGTTATGTGTTTTGAAACAGCCATGGGAAGAGTGAAGTAAGCGTAGAATAAATGGAAAGCTGTTTTATTTTTGCAAAAGAAGTACACTAGAGCTGGAATTTAGAAAAAAATAAGTTTAAACAAGGTGAACTTAGTCTTTAAGCAGTTACAGCAACATTTTTTTTTTTTTTTTTTTTTTTGGGGGATAAAAGTTTAACATAAAAAAAGCTGATCATTGCAAGAACCCCTGTCAATAGTGAATGTCTGAAAACCTTTTACCGTACAGTGACAGCCCTGGCAGGGAGCAGTGTGATGTATGTTTCAGCACATAGTACTGCTTGTTTTTTTTTCTCAACTTTACTTTAAGTGACACAAATGCATGCTGCATTTTCCTACACTGCACATTAAATCAGCATTGTGGTGTGAACAGGGCACATAGAAGACAATTGTTTTCTTTGTGTCCTAGCAGTGTCCTGCATTTATGCAATGTGAAAAAAAAGGGTGCACTCACACTGTGCATGGTTGAACTAAACCCTGTCCAGTTTCAATTGTTCCCCCTCCCTACTCCTGTGCTGGTCTCCACTCACACTGGGCACTAAGAAAGTGTTCCCATACACACTTCCACCATCACCTCTGCCAACCACAGTGGGCCTATGGCCAGGAGTTTGACACAATATGGCAAAGGGCTACAACTACCAGCAGGTGGGTAGCTGTCCTATCCAAGAAGATGCGGGGCAGAGACTTGCACCATTTGGCCGCAACACACAGCCAGCCGTGAGCCCCCTTACAAACAGATGAAGGCATTGTCAGGAGAAGTGCTGTGATTTCTGTGAGAGACAGTAAATACCTCGAAGTGTTAGAATGACACATTACTAACTGACCTGAAAGTAGTATGAAGCCCATAAAATCAGAACCTGTTTTGGGTCAGTGACTGAAAAAGAATTGAAGCTACTAGAAACAGTCCAATAATTTGAATTTAGGAGACAATTTAAAGTATCAAATAGAAAACTCTTTATTGAACAAACAATATAACATTTCATACATTTAGCTCTCCTCCAATCACGGAGTTGCTACAGTGAATGTAGTGCCAAAGAAAATTTGTGATACAGTAAAACTAAAGTTGGTCATAGATTGAAACGAAATTCGGCCAGTTCAGCAGGGATCAAGCTAATTTTGATCCATCTATCGGCAGGCTGGTTGTACAGAAGTTGATCTCTTGACCGACTTTTGTACAACTAGCCTCCTGGAAAATCTCTGTTCGAACGGTGCTTCTGGCTATATCCAGCAGTGCTCATGAGTACATTCTCAAGACTCCCCGTTGTCAGAATACAAAAGCTCCGTATGAAGGATTCCCCCATCCACTTCCAATGTGTGGATAGGGGAATTGATTCGTTTTCTTTCGTTTAGTTGAACAAAAGAAAATTAATCATGCATGGGTTGCCAAAAAGTGCAGGAGGGCTTCTGTGCTGTTAGATGCAGCCAATGAGATTTACACTTACCGTATATACTCGAGTATAAGCCGAGTTTTTAAGCACAATTTTTTGTGCTGAAAATGCCCCCCTCGGCTTATACTCGAGTCACCTTTTTGCGCCTGATCTCCCGGACTTTGGGGAGCCGGTACTCTACAAGTGTGCAAAGTTTCTTGTCCGGGGGACCTACGACCGGGGAGCACCGATTTTTCAAAACCGGGCACCTCTTCCATAGACTCCAATGTTAAACGGTCATTTCTCTGGTGAATTTGGGGACCCGGTACCAGACGGTCGTAGGTCCTCTGGACCCCAAGCTTGGCACACATGTAGCTCCACTCTTCCTCTACAAGTTTGCAAAGTTTCTTGTCCGGGGGACTTACGGCCGGGGAGAACCTATTTTTCAAAGCCGGGCACCGTTTCCATAGACTCCTATGTTAAACGTCAGACTAGTAATGGACACAGTGAGGCATGGACACAATGAGGCAAAGTGAGGTACACCCTAGGCTTATACTCGAGTCAATACGTTTTCCCAGTTTTTGTGGTAAAATTAGGTGCATCGGCTTATATTCGGGTCGGCTTATACTCGAGTATATACGGTAATTTCCATGTAAAAAAAAATACAATAATCTTATTGGTTGCTGTGCAATCACGCTTACTTTTTTTTGTATGACAGAAAGTGACAAGTGCAAATGTTTAGAGAAAAAAACAAAACATTGTGGTTGATTTACTAAAAAAAGTGTCAGTTAGGTGTCCGATTTGTCCACTGCAATATCACAGTCCCACTATAAGTCGCTGATCCCCACCATTACTAGCAAGCAAAGGGCCACATCCGGCCCGTGGGACGTAATTTGTAGACCCCTGATATAGAGCATGTAACAGGAGAAGCTGAAACACACCAAATTTGATGGAACACCCAATACAACTGGGGAGACAGGAGGAGAGCCGAGAGTTATGACAAGGAGATCTCACCAGAGTGGGATATAAGCAGCAGGCAGGAAGCTATAACCATTACACTCCACCTATAACTGGAATATCACCTATGGGTATACTGGCCCTGAAAACTAGACACGTATCAGAATTCACATTCATTTAGTGACTAGGAAAGAACGCGACCAGCGGAACAAATCATTGTCCTTAATTTTTTATAAATTGTTTTCATATTGCACAGACCTATAACCTGATCAGAAACACCAAAAAAAGGAGAAAAAAAGCCAAATCCTTTCATTTAGGAGCTGCAAGGGACCTCCGTTAGTAAATATTAGCACTGACTCGAATAAGTCTGATGCCGCGTACACACGATCATTATTCATGGCGGTTAAAAAAACGCCGTGAATAATGTCATTTAAAACGGGGGAACAGCTTGTTCCCCACACACGGTCGTTTTTCACGTCATTTTTTCTCTTGACGAGAAAAACGACCGTCTGTGGGCTCCGCGGCAGTGTTTCCCTATTGGAAACACTGCAGCGGAAAACATGACGAAAAAAACGACGAGAAAAATTAGAACATGTTCTAATTTTTCTCGTCGTTTTTAATGCCGTTTTTCTCGTCGAAAAAAAACGACAGAAAGCCCACAGACTATCGTTTTTCTCGTCGAATGGGAAAAATCTTGTTTTTCTCGACGAATGGGAAAAATCTCGTTTTTCTCGACGAGAAAAACGGCCGTGTGTACGCGGCATCAGAGAGCTCTGTGCTGCTGAACGCACTGCATGTATATTTTTCAGCATCCTGGGAAATTTCCAAGGCCATCACAAAAGGTTTTCATAGACCAGCCAGTTCCCCAAGCACTTGTCTAGTACAGTATATACCTGGTCAACGGTTACACTACAATTAGATGGTGATTCTTTACAAGCCAAATGCTTCATTCATAATATTTTTTTTGCATTTGTTTAGTGAATATTTGTTTTGCCCACACATTCCCATGAAGACAGTAGAAATTTGAACCCCCCCCCCATTTTATGATGGGGATATAACAAACTGTACACCAAGAACCCATGCAGTCCTTGGCTGCTGCATTCTTAATCTGCCCCAAGTTGCCTCTTCTATCCAGCAGCAGGGGATGCTCTAAATCAGGGGTCTCCAAACTTTCTAAAGAAAGGACCAGTTTACTGTCCTTCAGGCTTTAGGGGGACAGACTGTGCCCAGTGGGAGTAAACAATGCCCAATCTTTGGTATTAGGGGGAGAAATAGTTGGTGTCAGTGGGAGGAACAGTTATGCCGCGTACACACGATCGGACATTCCGACAACAAAACCGTGGATTTTTTTTCCGACGGATGTTCGCTCAAACTTGTCTTGCATACACACGGTCACACAAATGTTGTCGGAAATTCCGTTTGCCAAGAACGCGGTGACGTACAACACTACAACGAGCCGAGAAAAAGGAAGTTCAATGATTCCTAGCATACATCAAATTGATTCCGAGCATGCGTAGGATTTTTGTGCTTCAGAATTGGCTACACACGATCGGAATTTCCGAGCAAAACTTTCGTTGTCGGAAAAATTGAGAACCAGCTCTCAAACATTTGTTGTCGGAAATTCCGACAGCAAATGTCCGATGGAGCATACACACAGTCGGATTTTCCGACAACAAGCTCACATTGAACATTTGTTGTCGGAAATTCCGACCGTGTGTACGCGGCATTACCCTGTTTTTGTTGTCAGTGGAGGAAATAGTGCCCCATAGTTGGTGTCAGTGGCAGGAACAATACTTCAAGGGCTGGATAAAGGCAAACAAGGGGCTGCAGTTTGAAGACCACTGCTCTAATGGAGCATGAGCGCTCACAGCAGAAGTTTTTTGTAAGTCGTACTTTAGGTACTCAGCTGCTTCATAAATGTTTTTTTTTCTTTAGAAAAAATCTGTAGTCTTTTTTACTTGTACATGGGGGGCAGCCATATTTTCACATATGCAGATTCTGCTGTGTGAGGAAACCTCCTCTCGGTTTCCGATGATCACACAAGTAGCAAAAAATAAATACCTGAGAAGATAAGCCTTTTCCACTCAAGCCAGAATCACAAAAAATAGAAATCCCCCTTAAAGTGAATGTGCATTCACATAAATTAAATATTTTTACAATGCAGACCCAAACCCCATACATTATCCGAAAGGGATATAACAAATTATACACCAGTAACCCATCCATCCCATTGCCTTCTTAATCTGCCCCAAGTTTCTTATTTTGTCCAGCAGCAAGATATGCTTCAAACTGGGGAAAGAGCTCACATAGCAATAACCAAACAAATTGAGTCATTTGTTTCCAAGCAACTGTAAAAACTCTTTGGAAGCTGAAGGAGGTGGTGATCTAAACAGCCACCTTCTGTTATGTGTCAGGCTCATGTATTGGTCCAGCACTGGAAGCCATAAAAAAAAGCTAGCGGCTCATTTAGCTGAAAAATAACATGAGAACCTGAAGCAACCAAAGCCTTTTACATGTTCTGAAGTTCAGGGTGGAATTGACAAAGTCATACAGTAGAACAGAAAATCCTGTTAACTTAGAGATGTCTAAAATAAAATAAGTAGCCAAGGGGATATACAGTAACATTGGACTGATTTTACTTTGGAACTGGATTGTGAAGATACGGTTCCCTCTCAGCTAATGACACAGGAAGATTTTTTCACCTCCTCATACTCCAAGATGTACTCTGGGTAGACCTGGAATTTCTCGAACACCACGAAGATGGACGGAGCATGGGTGTTGTCCACACAGGAGTCATAACTCTCGGTTTTGTTGTATTTCTGAGGTGGGCGTCTCATGTTGGAATCCCCTACAACAAAGTCACCGACCAGCACATGAGCCACAAACATGGTTCGTGTTCCTGCAGGGGTGGGCACAGAGTAGTTGTGGGAGTAGGATGCGTCTCTTGCAAAGTAACTTCCTGTTGGGAAAAAGTTTACAAGTTTTATGTGTTGCTATTAAAAAAAAAAGAAAATCGTGTCCCCTCATTTACAGGATAGGAGAGGCTCCTACTGAATTATGAGAACAAAACTTACTAAAGTCTATCTAGAGCAAAACTTTTTTATTTTTTTTGGATGGAGTGGGAAAAGATGAGTGCCACCTTTTTATTATCAAAAACCCAGCCTCATGCTGAAGTCAGTAAGGTGCACTCACCCCAGCAGTTTTTTTCCTCTCTCCTCCCTTAGCGGCGCCAGCCTCACAGCCGGGTGCCCACTGCACATGCGCGAGCGGCGCTGCGCTCTGTGATTGTTCCCGAAGTCTTCTAGGACATGTCCTGTGTCCCAGAAGACTTCAGGAGGGAGGGGGAAGGATAACTTCCACTTTCGATCGCCTAAAGCCACCCAAACAGAAGTGGCTGCGGGTACCTATCAAAATCGGGTATCCGCTCCCCCCCCCTCCTCCCCAAAAGCTCCAATTCCCCATCAGGAGATGGGGAGGAGGTCTTAAAGCTGAAGTTCCACTTTTGGGTGGAACTCTACTTTAACATCCCTTAACTACATATACCCAGAAAATACCTCATCAATGGGACTTTAAAGGCAACCATAGGGGAGAATGTAGAACCTTAGACAGTGATATATAAAAATGATACAAGATATATTGGTATAATCAATGTAAAAATGTCCAGAGTATTATAGTGGCTAATTGCCATGTACATATGCTATATAAATAACAGTCCAATATTCCCACGGTTGTTAGCCACCAATTGGATAATTGCCATGATGTTGAAATTGTAATACACTGAACATTTTTTACATTGTTTGTACCAATTAAGATTGTATAACTTTTTACAAAACATTGTCTAATGTTCTATATTTTCCCATTGATGAGGGTTTTCCTGTTTATATGAAGTTACAGGGTGAGAGGCTGCAACAGGGGCTGATCTGTGTCAGGCATTTGTGAACACAGCCAAGAACTACACAGGCACTTGGATTAACATTATTGCTCTCTGAGCCGACATTCCAGTCCAGGAAATAGATAGTTATCCTGGGGAATGCCTGAACAAAGATTGTGCCTTCCTTCTGGAGAGAAAATCAGATTAAGGCATTTTCAAGGAGAGTACTATAATCTCTGTAAGAGGTAATAAATTCCTGATACATAACATCCTGAATGCACTTAATATAACAAAATCAGTGATGATAGGGTCACTTTAAATTCAGTCTCTCTTTGCCTGAGCCCTTAACAATTGATTTAATTACAGGGAGCCAGTAAATGTTCTTTTTTTTTTTTACAGAACTGGTTTTTGTGTTTTCTAAAAAGGGCATTTTTATGACTGACCTTGTCCATACACAGTTCCATTAGTGCCGCAGACACGCCAATCAAAGTTGTCCCTGCAAATGGCTTCAACATTGGCTCCGTCCGTTCCGTGGAACAACTGACGTTCATCCACGTTGGTACCCGAATTCTTCTTCTTCTTCATCTGATCCTTCTGCCTATAAAGAAAAAAGCAACAAGGTCTGAGTTACAGAAAAGTATGGGGGTGGGGCCTACTCATCCTGCACGCAGGGGGTACCTTTTTCGTGTGTGTGCGCTTATCAATGCCCGGGACCAGGTAAAGTCAACATTAGGGCGGTACCCAGGCTTATAGTTGAGCCATACAGGGCTCTGTAAAACGTCCCTCTGTAAAACATGCTGTCCCATGTTACTACACACCCTGCTCAATATATGTTGCATTTAGTAAGGACACTGCTGTGCCTTCTCCACCGATCCAGCTCACTCCCAGTGACAGAATGGGGTCCCACCTTGGACTAGCATGGACCTCCGGTCTCCACCTCACCCCCAGTGACAGAATAGGGTCCCACTGTTCACTACGTGGATCTCATGCATGCACTTCCTTAACTCCTTCTCTCTTCCGTACCATGCGACTGGATAAATGGGGTCTCTGTACTGCAGGTTTGGTTCCGGTTACTTTTGGGGGAGCCGACTGCTAGGGAGAGAGACAGAATACCGACTCCTCACTAACAGAGGACCTGTCACCTTTGCCAGGTACCACCCTTATTTACCTCCTTTTTTTAACTTCCCACCAGTTCTTGGTTACTCATGGCAACTGCTCTCATCCTCCAACTCTCCTGCTGAGTTAACCCTTGTAGTGGCCTTGCTTTCATACCCTATGTGTGCTTTACTGGCCCTGTTCTTCCGATACGCCATGCACCCCTTGAATATCTTCAGACCAACCTCAAGAACAGTTCAAGAACTTTACTTAAAACATTTCAGGAGCATTACAACAGTAAGTGCATCTCAGTCCAACTTCTAGCTAGCAATTCTGTGACTGCATAGGCGTACCTGTAATGGTGTGAGTCCATCTTGGTAGTTTCAATGACTGGTGTGTTCCCTTGGGGTGGCAGGTGAGGGCTCCCATGTGATCACAAAACAGAAACCCTGCAAGAGCCCCAAAAGCCTCCCTCTGTCGACCCCCCCCCCCCGCCTTTTATATATAAACCATGCAGGACCCAAAAAAGCCTGGGAAAACGGTGATCAGAACTTAACCCTACCTGGCCAGACTAATCTAGCTTGCTACACAGGACAATCCCTTTGTTGGCACCTGCCTACATGTAACTCTGCGATTATTGGTCTGTGTTGCCATTGATATTTTAGTGATTTTTAAAGCATAATTATACCACCCGGGGAAAAAAGGTTAAAAAAAATAGGTTCATTTAGGTTTGAGAGTAGCTTGGCTTCTTCAATTTAAATACTGATTAACTTAAAGTGAAGTTCCAGCCCAATTTTTTTTTTTTTTTAAGACACCCGAGATGTTCATCTTACTCAATATTATGTTTTTTATAAAACTAACCTCTATATTAGTTTGGCAGCGCGCTCCAATCTTAATTGTGGGCATGTGAAACTTACTAGTGTTTTCTTCCGGGAATAGGTGCTGCTGGTTACCCAGCATGCACCCCTGGATATCGCGCATGCGCATAAGACACAAGGCGCCGCACACGATTGTGTCTCTGGTTGCCACCACAACGGTGGCGTCGTAGGAAGGTCCCGCCCTGTTGCTATGGCAACCAAATGTAACCTAGACAATAGACAGAAGTAATGTAGCCTGACACGCAGATGAAGCTGCTGCTGTGCTGGGCTGAGGTGAGATTTGAAATCTCCCTCATCATATCACAATGCTCAGTTTTACATGGTTTGAGGTCCTCCTGGATAATTAAACGTCAAAGTGCAGTAATCCCCTTCTAAATATGAACAGATTTCTGCTCTAGTCGCCTCCGCCACCGCCGCTGTCTCTTCTATTGACAAAACACTAACAATTGCAACAAGCACCTGATTGCCCTTTTCAAAAATTGCGCTTAGCACTGCCGTGCATTGCGTCATTTCCTGTTTGGAAATAACGTGATGCTAACAGGCGGCAATGCCCACTGACTCTTGGGAATAATAACACACATCTCCCAGGAGCCAAGGCGTCGCAGGATATGACGTACCTCGCTGCGGCGCCGAAAGAGGAAGAAAGAAGCATGTACCCTAGCAAGAAGGTAAACCGAGCTAGAAAAATAAAAAAAACCCAATGTTGTTTTAACTTCCGGGATTGAATTGAAGCGATTCATGGAATGATGAAAATGTGGGTGGAACTCTGCTTTAACTGGTTGAAAAAGACTGGTTAAACAGGAAGTGATGTTGGCAGTAAATAAGGGGGGAAGCAGTAAATGATAAAACAAGTAAAAAATGTGCAAGAGTCCAAAGTCACTGATATCTCATAGGTATATGATCAGATGGCACATGTACAAAGGTGTACAGTCAGTGAGCATGGGGTCCAGGCTCCGGGAGTAAAAAAAGGGGGGAGAGAGGGGTAAAACCAGAGGCTGGAAAGATAATAATAGGGGAAGCCCTGAGCCCTGAGATTGTATATGTGACTTCCCCTAATATTATCCTTCCAGCCTCTGGTTTTACCCCTCTCTCCCCCCTTTTTTTACTCCCGGAGCCTGGACCCCATGCTCACTGACTGTACACCTTTGTACATGTGCCATCTGATCATATACCTATGAGATATCAGTGACTTTGGACTCTTGCACATTTTTTACTTGTTTTATGTATATCTTTGAAACCTCATTTTATGCTGCAGACCAATCTCCTATCTTTTAGTATCTCTCAATTAAATCCCTATATTATGTTTTATGTATTACATCATATATTATATACTACGCTTATGTCCTATCTATCTATTGTCACCATATTTTATCTTTATATATATGTCCAGATAAAACACTATCCTGCTCGCCATCCTTCCCACGGGATAGTCACTACTATACATACATTTTTCTTATATATACTTTTATCTTTATAACAATTACCCTTTATCATCACCCACATTCAGCTACTATGGATATTATTTCCACTGTTGAGAGTCATAGATACATGGTTTTAGAACAGATATATTCCACATTATCTACCATTACTTTCTCTATAGACGCTAGACTCACAGGCAAAATACGCCATAACTTATGTGGCAAATTTAAACAATTAGAAAGAATTACCCAGACCACCAATCAACAGTGGTGGGACAAATTCTTCCTATCTCAATATATTGACACTAAGATCTCGCCCAGAGGTCTACGTGTGATGAAAGAATGCCCCATGTTCCTAGATACCAGTAATTCTAATGAATGGACTAATATTGCAGAATTCTGCACAGCTAAATGGATGGGAATACTCATTTCCCACAGGAACAACAGATACAACTATTTCAAAGACCAACTCAAAACCATCATAGAGGATATCTCTAACCAATCAGTGCCTATTCCCTCTAGTTGGCTTGAGATCCTCAAACACAACACCAAAAAAGAGGAGGACTATATTGTCAGCACAAAAATGGGCAAATTCAAACGTGATCTTGACGACTACAACTCAAACAGAGTCTTTTCTTGGAATAAAAACATTCCTCACTCTGATGCAACTATATCCACTACTCATGCCAACCTATCCACTCCGCACATACGCTCACAGATACTTCCCCCTTCCTTACCTCCCCAGCCCCTGATGGACATTCAGTTCCACAACTGTCCACTGTTGGGTAGACATTATGAGAAACCTCTCTCTTCTCGCATCACAAAACCACCACCCCTCTGGACTAACATTAACACCACCAGAAGTCATTCATATCAGAACAAAAATAGAATATACAATAAATATAATTATAGCAAGAAGGATGGCCTCATCACCGCCCTGAACTTGTTCTACAACAGATCATCCACCACAGCCTCTACTGCTGTGAATATTAACCATAGCCATGTAAATGATCAAGAATTCAATACTGGCACCCCTACTACTATCTCGGATCATCTCCACACAACAAGTATAGTGGACATACTGGCCACCTCCACCAGTATGGTCACCAGCTGCACACCACCCATGCCCGTGGAACCAGCAGACACACATACTCAATTTCCCATTACATCCACTTCTACACTCCCTCCCATTGTAGATCCTACACTATCTTTTTTAGTGTCCAGTCCTCCTCTGCCCTCAGCCTCAAGAAAAAGAAAACTCACAGGAGAGGCTGTAGAGGAGGACGAGGAAAACAACTATCCACAAATTCAAAAATACCAGAAACGGTAAAAATATTCAATCTTTCTTCTCATACTCTATCTGTCACGTACCTGGTAGGTGAGCCCGACGTGCAGGGAGTGGCCTCTCGTAGACCTCTGGCTCGAGAACCCCTGATAGAGCAGACAGAGGCTCAGGAGGGCAAAGGAGCACAAGTGCCTGGCAGGAACTGAGGCAGGTGGAAGTAGAAGCAGCAGACTGCAGCGGTGGGTAACTGATGGGAGACGTGCAGTGGTCCGCAGCAGGCACTAGAGGATCAGGAAGCAGACTTGGTGAAGACAGGCCGGGTCAGACACAAGCGGGCAGATGAGTACAAAGCAGGATCCAAGAATAGTTAAAGTCCAGGCCGGGTCAGTGTATCAGGCGGGCAGCAAACTGGTTAGAGGAGAAGGCAGAAGAGAAGTCGGGACGAGCCGTGGTCAGAGGCGGGCAGCAGACAGGAGAAGCCAAGGGAAGCCGGGTCAGGTACCAGAGCAATTAGATCAGAGGTTCAGGTAACAAGGGTCTTCAGGAAACGCTGTAGACCGGACAGCAAGGATGCAGAGTGACAGCTCTCTTTAAATAGGCAGTCTTTGGCGCCAAACTGCGTCATAGGCGCGCGCTATCGCGCATCCGCGCGCGCCCGCTCGCCACTATCGCGTGCCCGCGCACGCTCGTTTGCCGCTATCGCGCATGCGCCGAACGGGTCTGCCTGTGCATAGAGATTCTGAGACCCCGATTGCTGGGATGAGTGAGAGAACGTCTTTCCTGACATTGCCCCCCTCCTACGGGCAGCCTCCGGATGCCCAACTGAGCCAGCCTACCTGGGTGAGACCTTTTGAAGGCCGTGATCAATCTTTTGGCATGAATGTTGGTTTCCGGTTCCCAGGAATTTTCCTCGGGGCCATAGCCCTTCCATTTAACCAGATATTGGGTTTGGTTGCGTCTCTTCCTGCAGTCCAGGATAGACTCGATTTCGAACTCTTCCTCACCATTGATGAGCACGGGCTCAGGAGGGCCAATACCTCGATTGGGAAAGGGATCTGGGACTGCAGGCTTGAGTAGCGACACATGGAATATCGGGTGTATCCGAAAAGATTCCGGTAATTTCAGCTCGTATGCCACGTCATTAATTTTCCTTGTTACAGGGAAGGGACCCACAAATTTGGGGCCCAGTTTCTTAGAGGGGCATGTCATTTTTAAATTCACTGTGGACAGCCAGACTAGATCTCCGGGTGTAAGGTTAAGTTCCCCCCTCCTCTTTTTGTCGAACACCTCCTTATTATGCGCCTGAGTCCTTGCCATTGTCTCCTGAAGCAACTTACTGTTGGTACTGAGGAAGTTCAGGGTCTCCTGGGCGGCTGGGACCACACACTCTGGAATATTATTAGACAGGAACAGAGGGTGGAAGCCGTAGTTCGCAAAGAACGGTGACTGCTTGGTCGCTGAATGAACGGAATTGTTGTAGGCGAACTCGGCGAGGGGTAATAGTGGTACCCAGTCGTCTTGAGAGAAGGAAGAGAAACAGCGCAAATATTGCTCCAGGGTCTGATTTGTGCGTTCCGTCTGACCATTGGTCTGGGGATGATAAGCTGAAGAGAAGGAAAGGTCAATCTTTAAAGATTCGCAGAGTGCCCTCCAGAATCTGGATGTAAACTGCACCCCCCGGTCAGATACAATGTTCACAGGAATGCCGTGCAGTCTTACGATTTCTTTGATGAATAGTTTTGCGGTCTCGGGGGCAGAAGGTGTACATCTCATGGGCAGAAAGTGGGCCATCTTGGAAAGTCTGTCCACTACCACGAAAATGGTAGTGCAATTTTCTGATGATGGTAGTTCCACAATAAAGTCCATCGAAATCATTCTCCAAGGTCTGTTTGGAATGGGTAAAGGCCTCAACAGACCCCAAGCTCTGGTCTTGCTGCCCTTGCTCTGAATGCACGTAGTGCATGATTCCACATAGTCCTTGCAGTCCTTAGACAGTTGAGGCCACCAAAACGTGCACTGGAGAAGTTCAGATGTTTTGTGCACCCCAAAGTGGCCAGCCAGTTCATGATCGTGACAAGATTTGAGAACGTTAATCCGTAATTGTGGAGGTACGAAGATCTTTTCCTTGAACCACAGCAGGTCGTCTTTCAACTGTAGGGTAACATCCGGTGGGTAGGCCTCATTGGTAGAAGCCTGCTTAATCTGAGAAAGTAGGTCTCCTTGCAGCAGAAGGAAATTTCCGGGAGTCAGGATGGTGTCTGGGGGTGAGAGAGCTTCAGCTCCGCTAAACATCCGTGAAAGCGCATCTGGCTTGGTGTTCTTGGACCCGGGCCTGTAGGTTATATGGAATGAAAATCTGGTGAAAAAAAGTGCCCATCGGGCTTGACGTGGTTTCAGTCTTTTGGCTACTTTCAAGTACTCCAGATTTTTGTAGATGTAGATCAAAATAGGATGTGCTGCCCCCTCTAGTAAGTAGCGCCACTCTTCCAACGCGGCCTTAATTGCGAGTAGCTCTCTGTCCCCCACATCATAGTTCCTCTCAGCTTCGGACAACTTCCGAGAGAAGAATGCGACTGGATGCAACTGCGACTTGGGACCCTGTCTCTGGGAGAGCACCGCCCCCACTGCGATCTCAGAGGCATCTACTTCCAAAATGTAAGGCAGAGCGGGGTCTGGATGTTTCAGGACTGCGGCCGAGACAAACTGATCCTTTAAGGTGGAGAAGGCAACTTGGGCTTCCGGGGTCCAATGGAATCGTATGCCTTGCTTCGTCAAACTGGTGATGGGCGAGATGATGGTAGAAAATCCCCGGATAAACTTGCGATAAAAATTTGCAAATCCTACAAAGCGTTGGATCCCTTTTTTGTCTGTAGGGATTGGCCAATCCAAGATGGTGGAAACTTTTTGTGGGTCCATTTTGACACCTTCTATGGAGATAATTAGTCCCAAAAACTGAATGCTCTGTTGTTCAAACTCGCATTTCTCGGGTTTCGCGTAAAGGCCATGCTGACGGAGTCGGGTTAACACTTTCCTGACATGCTCTCGGTGAATGGACAAGGACGAGGAGAAAATCAGGATATCGTCCAGGTAAATTATCACAAACAAGTCTAGGTAGTCTCTGAAAATGTCATTCACAAAGTGTTGGAATGTGGCAGGGGCGTTACACAAACCGAAGGGCATCACGAGATATTCAAAATGCCCGAATCGGGTACGGAAGGCAGTCTTCCATTCGTCCCCATTACGAATCCGGACCAGATTGTAGGCCCCACGAACATCCAATTTAGTGAATATGGCTGCAGCCCCGAGTCTCTGGAATAGTTCTGGCACCAAAGGGAGAGGGTACCGGTTTTTAATTGTAATCTTATTTAGCGCACGGTAGTCTACGCAAGGGCGTAGGGAATGGTCTTTTTTTTCGACGAAAAAGATTCCTGCTCCTGCTGGTGAAGTAGAAGGGCGGATGAACCCCTTCTCCAGGTTGTCGTCGATATAGGTCTTGAGGGTCCCGAGCTCTAGTTCGGTTAGAGGGAAGATCCTTCCGAATGGCACCTCTGCCCCGGGGAGGAGCTCAATCGGACAGTCATAGGATCGGTGCGGGGGAAGTGTTTCTGCACCCTTTTTGCTGAATACATCCAAAAAATGATGGTAAACTTCGGGAACGGACTGGCGGGTTTCAGAGTCAGCGTCTAAGCAGAGCAGTGAGGAGGGAGCGTTAGCGACTTCTGGCACACAGTGCTGACGACAGTAAGGAGAAGGGAAGCTGATCTTACTCGTGGTCCAGTCAATTTGTGGGTTGTGTGCCCTCAGCCAGGGCATACCCAGTATGATGGGAAACGGGGGATTCAATGATGTCCAGGCGAAGTAACTCCCGGTGATTACCGGAGATGGTTGCACTTAAAGGGACGGTTTCCAGTATGACTGGCCCTGACTTAATAGCTGATCCATCGGCCAGGTGTACAGAAAGTCCCTTAGCTCGGGGTTGCAAGGGGACCTGGAATCTGTTGGCAAAGGAAGCGTCCATAAAACCGCTGCATGCTCCGGAATCAATTATTGCGGTAGTTAGTATATTCCTTCCTGGAAGCTGTAAGGAGACAGAGACAGCCAGATGAGTTGAGTTGTCAAACGAAGTAGGTGAGTAGGTAGAAAAGATAGAGGAACACTTACGGGTCTTAGCAGGACAGGTCCTCACAAAATGACCTGGTTCCCCACAGTAGAGGCAGAGATCGTTGAATCGCCGCCGTTGGCACTCTTCGGGGGTGAGCGAGGGGCGAAGCAGGCCAAGTTGCATGGGTTCCGAAGTATCAGCAGACGGGTGAGCGGGAGCCAGAGGAGCGGAGTGAGCAGGGTTGAACACACGAGGTAGCATCCATACAGGACGAGAGGGACCAGCGGTACGTTCAGCTCTTCGTTCCCTTAACCGCCTGTCAATTAAGGTAGACTGAAGAATTAGAGCGTCCAGTGTTGCTGGGATGCCAACTCGAGCCAGTTCATCCTTAAGGGGCTCGGAGAGGCCCATACGGAACTGGTGGCGCAGGGCAGCATCGTTCCAATTTGTGTCCGAACTCCAACGTCTGAATTCGGACACGTAGTCCTCCACGGGCCTGCGACCCTGCTGCAGGGAACATAATGCTGCTTCCGCGGTGGCTGCTTGTTGGGGATCCTCGTAGAGAAGGTCCATGGCTTCAAAGAACGTGCGCAGGAGGTTGAGGCAGGTGTCCTTATGCTCCAGAAGGCGGTGGGCCCAAGACTGAGGTTCGCCTGATAGTAGGGCGATGACGAAGCCCACCTTGGTGGTTTCAAGGGAAAAGGTCCTGGGTTGAAGAGCGAAAAAGAGCTCACAGGCGTTACGAAAAGCTCTGTATTTACTACGATCTCCAGAAAACCTCTCGGGAGGAGGAACCCGGGGTTCAGGTGGTAACATGACGACCGAGGGTGCGGGAGAAGCTCCAGATGCGGCAGGTGCCGTGTTAGACAGGGTCTGGACACGCTCCTCTAGGCGGGTATAGCCTTCCTGTAAGTTCCTGACTGCCGTAGTAAGTCCATCTAGGTGACGGCAGAGTTCCTCCATGGGAGAGGCTCCCTGCGTGGGCTCAGACATGGCTGTCCGGTACTGTCACGTACCTGGTAGGTGAGCCCGACGTGCAGGGAGTGGCCTCTCGTAGACCTCTGGCTCGAGAACCCCTGATAGAGCAGACAGGGGCTCAGGAGGGCAAAGGAGCACAAGTGCCTGGCAGGAACTGAGGCAGGTGGAAGTAGAAGCAGCAGACTGCAGCGGTGGGTAACTGATGGGAGACGTGCAGTGGTCCGCAGCAGGCACTAGAGGATCAGGAAGCAGACTTGGTGAAGACAGGCCGGGTCAGACACAAGCGGGCAGATGAGTACAAAGCAGGATCCAAGAATAGTTAAAGTCCAGGCCGGGTCAGTGTATCAGGCGGGCAGCAAACTGGTTAGAGGAGAAGGCAGAAGAGAAGTCGGGACGAGCCGTGGTCAGAGGCGGGCAGCAGACAGGAGAAGCCAAGGGAAGCCGGGTCAGGTACCAGAGCAATTAGATCAGAGGTTCAGGTAACAAGGGTCTTCAGGAAACGCTGTAGACCGGACAGCAAGGATGCAGAGTGACAGCTCTCTTTAAATAGGCAGTCTTTGGCGCCAAACTGCGTCATAGGCGCGTGCGCGCTATCGCGCATCCGCTCGCCACTATCGCGTGCCCGCGCACGCTCGTTTGCCGCTATCGCGCATGCGCCGAACGGGTCTGCCTGTGCATAGAGATTCTGAGACCCCGATTGCTGGGATGAGTGAGAGAACGTCTTTCCTGACACTATCCACTGCCGACACTTCTCTTCTTAGCCATGGATTGAACTTCGCTCCTATCAACAAACCCAACCCATTTCTCCTTTTCAAAGACCTAAATCATTATATACGCAATCTAACTCTCAAAAGACATTTTCATATCCAACAGGAAAAAGACAATAATAGTAACACCAGTAATGTACTGGTTAGTTCCACCACCCCTATATCACTCAATCATGATCCTCTTGAATCTCTTCTTGAAAATTTTGAAATCAACACCGACTCCCTCACTGAGGACTCTTGTGATGATCTAGATAGCATCTTAAAACTTTATACCCAACATTTTGTCACATCACCCCCGGTAGTTCACTCCTCTCTTAAACCCAAATCCATTTTCTTTCCTACTCACTCAAAAGGTCCATATATTGAAAGTTTCTATAGAGTGGTCTACGCAGACCTGGTCAAATTCTGTAACTCTACTTCTTCTTCCGAACACAACAACCTCTCACCATCAGAAACCAAAGCACTAGACCTATTATTACATATGGACAGCATTGTAATAAAACCTGCTGATAAGGGAGGAAGCATCATCATCTTAGACAAAACCGATTACCTAAAGGAAGCCTACAGACTTTTGTCTGACAGCACCACCTACATCAAACTCAATAAGGATCCAACCATAGAATTTGCTAAAGAAGCAGATGTCTTAATATCCTATGCTCTCAAAGACAACATTATCTCCAAAACAGAAAGTGCGTTTTTACGCAAACATTTATATCACATTCCGTACTTCTATTACTTGCCGAAAATCCATAAAAACCCAGAAAACCCACCAGGTAGACCTATTGTAGCAGCCATGAACAGTGTGACTACAGGATTCAGCATGTATATAGATCTATTTCTCCAACCCATTGTTCGCCAACTACAATCTTACATACGTGACAGTACACATCTTCTGGAACTCCTTTCCCCCTACAGGTGGGAATCCTCTTATTCCTGGCTGTCACTTGATGTATGCTCACTGTACACATCCATCCCACACACTTTTGGGCTCATGGCACTGGAACAATTTCTTCTCTTGGAACCACTCATTAATCCCCAGCAGGCCAACTTCATTAAACTAGCCACCCAATTCTGTTTGACCCACAACTATTTTAATTTCAATGGAGACTTCTACCTGCAGTCACAAGGCACGGCTATGGGGGCCAATTTTGCTCCCTCATATGCCAATCTAGCCATGGGCTTCTGGGAGACCCACCATGTCCATACCAATAATCCATTTGCAGCAAATATCGTCTTTTTCGGACGTTATATAGATGACATCATTATTATTTGGGATGGCCCCCTTGAGCTTATCCACCCCTTTGTACAACATTGTAACAGCAACACCTATGGGTTGTCTTTTACGTCCGTTTGTGACCCCTCCACCATAGCCTTTCTAGATTTGGAACTTGGACATGACAACGACACCATCTTTGCCAGAAACTATATCAAACCTACGGCTGGAAACTCATATCTACACTATAACAGCTGCCACCACAAAAAATGGATCGACAATATCCCCAGGGGTCAATTTTGTCGACTTAGACAGAATTGCACCAGAGACGCTGATTATATCCAACTTAGTACTAACTTCAAAAAGAAATTTATGGACAAAAAATATCCCGAAAACTTAGTTGATGATGCACACAAACTCTACCTTCAGGGTAAGCCACCAAAGACCGAGCAAACCACAGGTGACTGTTCAATCAGATTCGTAACCACGTTTCATTCCAGACACAAGAACATGGAAAAAATACTAGTCAAACATTGGAACATCCTCCAGCAGGATCCACACTTGAAATCTGAACTGCCATCCCATCCCAGAGTTACCTACCGGAGGGCTCCGAATTTGAAAAACAAACTCGCCCCCAGCAAACTCAAACCAACCATTACTTCATTTACACCCATACCTGTTCTCATACCCATTACAGGAATGTATCAATGCCGTAAAGCACTTTGCAAAACGTGCAAATTTGTCCAACATGGCCAAAAAAGTTTCAGTACAAAAGGGAAAACATACCAGCTGAGGGAATTTTTCAACTGTTCATCAGACTTCGTGGTATACGGCCTTAGACCCGGTTCACACCAGGGCGGCGCGACACGGCACGACTTGTGGGGGCGACCTCGGCGGCGCGATCTCAAGACGACTTGAGACGCCCGCCGAGGCGATTTGCATAAGATTTCTGTATAGAAGTCAATGCAGGTCGCCTTGGGTCGCCCCCAAAAGTAGTACAGGAACTTTTTCTAAGTCGGAGCGACCTGAGTCGCTCTTACTTAGAACGGTTCCATTGAAAAGCGTGGGACGCGACTTGTCAGGCGACTGAGTCGCCTGACGAGTCACCCTGGTGTGAACCGGCTCTCAGTTGCCCTTGTGGCTTAATGTACGTAGGCCGTACCATACGTCCATTAAGACAGAGATTTGGGGAACACCGCAGATTTATAGAGGGTGGTATAGACCCTCACAGTGTCCCCAAACATTTTGCCAAAGTCCACCAAAAATCCACTGCAGGACTCCAGGTGTGGGTCATCAAACAAATCGATAAATCCCTCCCTGCAGCTGAAAGATTCAAGAAACTATGTGCCCGCGAGACGTATTGGATTTATAGCCTAGATGTTCTCTCACCTGGAGGTATCAATGAGAGCATCGAAATACACACCATTTTATAATATTTTATAATACTTTAGAACATTTCATATATTTTAATATTTTAATATTTTAATACTTTCTTACACTATAATTGTTATTATTAATTTTAATTTAACAATCTTGATAACATTTCCAATATTTTTAATATTGAGAAAATTAATCCTGCCAATATGTAATCCCAGTTCTAATACTATATGTGTTTCACAGGTTATCATATATCGTATATTGTTATTTCGATACTTGGGGGTGGCGGGTGTGTGTAAGTATAGTCCAAACCCCCCCCCCCCCTGTGGACCTCCCTCTATCCTTCCCCTCCATTCCTACCCATTTCCCATTCCCCCCCTTTTCTTTTCCTCCCCCCTCTTTTCCTTACCTTCCCCCCTATACAACCCCCCCCCTCGCCTCACCCGTACCCTTCCCCCATTCCTTTCTTCCATAACCCTCTTCCCCCCCCCTTTTTCTTCCTTTCTCTCCTTTTCCTTTAACCCCCCCCTTCCCTTCCTTTCCCCCCCCCTTTCCCCCCCCCCTCTAATAAACCCCCTCCCCTCTCCTCCCCTCCTCCCCTGATTGATTATATTATCATTACTGTCCATGTGTATTTTTCATATTTTTCATATTTGTGTATTGTTGTGATGCTGTAAATTTACAACTATGTACCTTTTATTATTTCCAATCATGTACTTGCATTTGTATATGCGTGTATGTGTATATACATATATGCACATATAATTTTATCACCATGATCGTATGTTTTTATATATATATTTTTCCTCATTCATGATCATATACCTCTTTAGGCATTACGGTTCCATTCTTTACACCTTTTCCATCTGTATGTATGGGCATTTATATGCCCATACACGATCCCTTGCTGGTCACTGTGTTGACCTAATCCCTCTCTGATATGCATCTCCTTTCCTCCTCTCTCTTTCCCTTCCCCTCCCCCCCCCCCCCCCATATACATAAATATGTGTGTTAGCCAATATAATACAACATTCCTTTTTTTCCCATATATATATAAATATATTTAAAATAGCCCCACCCCCCTCCATAACCACTATTATGTTTATATCCATCATGTTTATATCCATCATCCTTATTATTATTTATTTATTATATTTTATTTTTATTATTTTTCATTATTATTTTTCATTATCACTCATTATTACCATCTACCCTAACCGGTCCCCTGTTGTCCTGTGTAGAAATACTTCCTCATTTACACATTTGTACATCTAACCCCCCCCCCCCCCCTGCAAATTAGTTGTTGGCTCTCTCCCCGTTTTCTTTTCTTTTCTATATAATTTTTTCTATATAATTTTTTCTATATATTTTATATTTTCTTTTTTACATAATATATTTTATATCCCTTTTCCTCGTTCTATTATGCTCAATTTGTCCCCATACTACCATTCTCATCTGGTTTTATAATCTATAGCTCTCTCTGCTGACACTTCCAACCTTCCCCGCCCCAGCTCCGCCTCTCATCTCTTTTCCTTGTTCTATCATGCTCAATTTGTCCCCATACTACCATTCTCATCTGGTTTTATAACCTAGAGCTCTCTCTGCTGACACTTCCAACTTCCCCCGCCCCAGCTCCGCCTCTCATCTATCTCCGCCCCCTTCGCCCACTGCCCTGTCTATCAAATACTAGCTCCCCCAACCCATTCACTAGCTTGACAAAGGAGCGAGACTGCCACACTACACGCAGTACGCCGGCTCAGGAAACGCGTCGCACGCCAGTGACGTCATCGGCCCTCGTCTGCCATTCGCTACCATCATCAAGGCCTTGCACTGCATTTCCTCACCGCCGCCGGCTGTATAATACCATCTACAAGCGGTGAATCGATAACCAGCAGCACAGCGCCCCAGCAGGAGGAGGTACTCCGTGACAGATCTGATGACATCTTCCTCTTCTAACTGGAATTCGTACAATGCCCGTTTTTTACCATGTAAAATGTGAGTTGCTTGTAGCACTATCCTTTATTAAATTGTTTTAAAACATCTGCACTCAGAGGCGCCTCTCCCTTGCTTTTCTTCGAAGCAGTAAATGAGATCACACAGCCATGTGTTGGACACACAGAGCTGGAGACTGGAAGGAAAGGATCAGCTATGTCTGTGCTCTTTGACCAGCCAAGGACATCTTGATCATCACAGAAGCATGCACCAACCATCAGAATTGATTGAAATCCCTAATTTGAAACTAACAATTGTGTATATTTGTGTTAGAAATTTCAACTGGGGTAAATAGATAGGGCTGATTGCTTATGTATTCATATACACAGTGTGAAAGTGATAAGCTCTGCAATTGGGTTGAAAGAGGTACACACAGTGTTCTCAAGGATACAGTTTAAGGGGCTCCAGAATGTTGGTTCTGAGTGAAAAAAGTTGGTTTTTCATCTTTCTATGGGTTTTGTAATTCTCAGATTCGGTTCTGGAGTCCAAAGGCTTCAAAGAGTCCTGGGAGGGACAAAGCCTTTAAAACCCAGTGTGCAGGTTCCACTAGAAACCAGCAGGGTGTGTGTGTGTGAGGGTGTGCACAACATTTCGTGAGGCTGCAAGGGAGCAGTCAAAAGTGTGCATGTCTGCACAGCAAGCCCCCTGAGTTGTATCTAAGCACAGGCCTGCTGTGGGTTGGTCTGTGGAACCAGACCAAAGGTTTAGCGATGCTTCAAGAGAGAGCCTGGAGGCTAAGTGCCATTATTTTCATGCCTAAAAATAATAGTGGAAACACCTGCAAGGGCAACTGTTTTGTTTTCTTGAACTTTTACTTTCTTCTTAAAATAGAAAGTAGGCCAACAAGCCCAGACACACATTTCCTGGTCCGATTGAACGTAGTGAAAAGCACTACACCTTGAGCAATACCTCCAGTATATCACAATGGATAGATTCACTGGTTTCCTCTGTGGCTTTAAAACAGTTTAAAGGGGAGTTCCAGCCTTTTTTTATGTTTATTAAAAGTCAGCAGCTATAAAAAGTGTAGTTGCTGGCTTTTAATAAACATACACTTACCTGTTCCACTGTCCAGCGACGCGACTCCTGGAGCTCCGCTCCTCTCCCCCCCCCCTCTCCGCCGGCGCCTCCATTTGTTGTGTGGGCACCCGGCCATGACAGCTTTCGGCTTCACGGCCGGGCACTCACTGCGCATGCGCGAACGGCGCAGCGCTCTCTGAGTGGACAGGCGATCGCCTGGGACCTGTCACGTCCCAGGTGATCACCTACAGGGAGGGGCTGCCACAAGGCGATATGACGTATCGCCTAGGTGGCTCCAGGGCGGAAGGAGGAAGTGGGACAGGAAGTCCCACTCCTACTGAAGCCCCTACTTCCCCCCCAAAAAAAAATTACATGCCAAATGTGGCATGTAAGGGAGCGAGGAGTGGATAAAGCGGAAGTTCCAAATTTGGGTGGAACTCCGCTTTAAAGCGGTTCTAAAGGTTAAAAAAAAGTCCTAGTAGTTTTATCAACCCTCATCCCCCTTATACTTTCCTATCTTGATCCAGTAATGTGGCCATCTGCAGTGGTTCTTGTCTGTGTTCCTCTCCTTATAGGCTGCAGTGTTAGCAGCTGGAGCCATTGGCAATCAAAGCCTGTGAGGAGGGAGCAGGGGGGTGAACGGGGCCGAGCCGCACTGTGGGTGTCTATTGACGCACACAGCCCCGATTTGGAGCGAGCCAACAGGTGTGCCCCCATAGCAGACGGCTTGCCATTGGGGCACACAAAGAAGAGGAGGAGCCAAGAGCGCCTGCGGGGGACCACAGAAGAGGAGGTTTGTAGCCATTCTGTGGCTATGTAAATATAACATGTTTTTTTTAAATGTTTCCTTTACCAAAGCTGTAACTTTCTATGCATAATTAATCAAGTAAAGGTACCCCTTTGACACCATATTTTGTTTTATTGCCTATACTTTCTTGAAGATTGATGTACTACTCGGGAAATATACAGTATTTAACCAAAGTAAAACATGGTCACATGGAGTGAAAAGTGGCTAACATATAATAATGCCAATAATAGCTACAGAAGTGGAAATGCAGAATGACATACAAAGTATGCCCATGGTACTTTGTTGACATTTTTAGGTCGTATCTCATACACACAAGGACCTCAACTGGTTGGTTAATGTTTTTTTTTTTATATAGTTATATTCTAACTATCAATGTGAATGTGATCAGTTTATATACAGTATATGTACTGTACATGGGGGCAACCATATTTTCTCATTATATAGGCAAGACTTCTTCCCTGGTAGTGCTGAGTACAACACAGTGATTATTATTATTGCGCCTCTCTCTCAGCAATGACAGTGAGTCAAGTGTAACTGACTGAAAACATCAGACAGAGACATTATAAGGCAGAGACATTATTTCAACAGTGTGAGATGCTCATAACATTTAAAAAATGCAGCCAATCGATAAATGTAAAACGTAAGTCTTTGTTTCACTATTTTGTAGCAGTAGCCAACGTACCACTGATAGACTTGCCAGAGGGAGGGGTTCTGAATACGCCACAGTTTCTTCACCACATGCTCGGAGACCGTTGTGGTAAACATTTTGACAATGTTTGAGAACTCTCCAGAATTCTCCGGTATAAGGACTTTCTGCAAAGCAAAAATTAGGATGCTTTTAATGTAAGGCAAACATACTTTACAGAAGTGTACCTGTCATTGGTAGATAGTGTCAGACATTTTGTAAACATAAACTAGGTGTAGCCTACCACTATCTGACATCACTGTAGCATGATATCGTGTTTACACAGTATTATCTGAAAAATGTTACATACAAATAGTGTGTCTTTATTAAATGAGTTGTAGAATTATTTTTCTGCCATACCTGATACCCGACCTCTGGCAAGGACTTCATGCACCAATGCAGTGGGTAATTTACCGTCTTGAGAAGGGGGTTCTGTATTAAATTGTCTGCAGCAGATTTTGTGCTACAATATAAAAACCAAAGAAAAAAAACGATCTTTTGGTTATGCAACAACAATAACTACTCTATCATCTCAGCACTGGCGATGAACAAAATTTAGTTTGACCAAAATTTTAAAAATCAAATAAAACTAAAGTCGATGGAAGATCACTTTTCATGTTCATGCTTCTTATGCCATTTGGTGGGCTGCTAGGAAAGCTATTATCACCCCAATGGAATGGGAAACACACACACTCTCCTGCAGTGCAATGTCTCTTTCTCAAGGTGCTATTTTAATACCATTTCAAACTTATTGGCTGAAAAAAATTATTACCTAAAAGTAAATAAAAACTATACCCAACACTTGAACATTCATTGCGGGCTCCCCATGCCATCAGGTGACAAAATGTCTATTGGCCCTTCAAAGGGCCAAGAGTGACCATTAAAAATGTTCCTGTTCAAAATTCCAGTAAGAAAATTTTGATCTCTGGAAATGTGAATTTCAACACTTCTTAGTACACACAATCAGTGTGATGTTTCTGGTCCTATTACCTTCCTTTCAAAATCTTGACTTTCTCAAAATCCAGGAACTTGGGTCTGCGGCGCACTTCCTTCTCAGTCCGATAATGAACATTCCTTTGCCTCATCTCTGGAAGTAAAAAAAATGAAACTTCTAAGCTCAATTACAATGAGGTAATGAGCAGAAAAGGTGAAGGTTTGGAGACTGATAGGGGATGCTTTGCTGATGCTCGGCAACACATCAGTGGTGAGTGCACTATGAAGAGGAACAGGAAGAGGAATACTGTGGCACATTGACCTTGATACACCAAATTGCAAATTCCAAAAGTTTGCACATTTAAAAAAATTGCTAAACCTCAATTCAAGAAAGTTTGTACATGTGTAGCTCTTGGTTGCTACTAGTAACTAACATCCACAATATCACCATGCTGCCAGACTTCCATCTATCACTTCAGAGACAATTAACAGTCATTTGCGTTGTTTTGTTTTTGTTTATTTGGGATATAATTTGGTTGGGGTAAGGGGGATATGGGATGCCCATAGAACATGTTGCTTTGCCATCATATTTAGTGAACATGGATGAATTAGTTTAGCCTTGAAGAATTGATGTACTACTAACATTTACAGTCTCTTCCCCTGCATATCACCATGCAGACTATTGCTCCTCCTCCTCTGCAATAACTCCTGCAGACTGTTGCTCCAAGGACTTCTCTCCTCCTGCACAAATCTTCCACTGCACAACTACTATATCACTGTAAATCTATTAGATCCAGTCCCATCATCTTCATTGTGACAAAAAGGAATCACTCTGAATAATCCAAACTTGCTGGCTGTATTTGCTGCGTGGTCACTAGGCCAGAGGCCTGTAGTGCCCCTCCCCGGAGGCCTAGTGGTTTAACAGCTTGTACTGATTGGTGGACTACTGATCCCAGCTAGCCCGACTTGCAAATCCTGCGCCCTTAAGCCACATCGATTTGACCCACTTCCCCACAGTCTCTCCTCTGTTCCGGGACTCCTTATCAATGACTGTGTAAAGATGAGGACTTCATCCATGACCGTGTAAGGATGAAGTTCCCTCCCAGACTTCCTGGTATGCATCTGCACCCAGCACTCCACTGTGGTACACTCACCGACCTTCACCTGCCTCGAGTCCATGATGGAGAACTTTATGTGGACTTACTTTCCGACAGCCTCTCTCTAGCCCCTCTTCTCCAGGAACTCCTCATCTATGACCGTGTAAAGATGAAGACTTCACCAATGACCGTGTAAGGGTGAAATTCCCTCACAGCTCACCTGGACTCCTCCGCACTCGGTGTACCCCCCCAGATGGGGGCCGCCTCCTGCCACTCTAGTACTCCATTCTCCAAGTCTCCCGGCCGACAACTCCTCCCAGTGGCCTGTTACTTTAGCCTATATAGGAGGCCAGCTCCCTGCCAATACCAAGTGGGGATTGGTCAGGGGTCCCACATGAGCTGCCTGCCACTCCAGTCCTAGGCCCTGCCCCCTCCTCCAGAACAATCTTCCTAGAGACAGGGAAGGCACCTCAGAACTAGAGCACAGGTGGTCACACCCACTGCTACACTAACCAATCCCTGCCCCCAGATCAAAACAAACAGGCCTAGTCTGAAGCATAGGCCTGCCTAAATTTACCTGCGCTGACAGTTTCCCTAGAAAAATCCTATTCTAGCACCTACCTACGGTAGAGGGTGCTACACATGGAATAGTATGACATAAAATCATGCATGTTCCTCTGATGAATATTTGCCCATGCAGGGGTAAGGGGAAATGGGGACACATGTTCTGGTAATACATTTCTTTATAGGGATAACCCCTCACTTTGGAGAGATCTCCTTTTCTTTTGTTGTGTCTCTGTATCAGGAAGTAAAGGGAGATCTCCCCCTTCAGTGACACACACGTAAAAAAAAAGAAAAAAGAAAAAAAAACTGACGGGGGCTTTACATACATTTTAACATGCAGGAATTTGCTAGTACATTTTTCTGCACATTCTTTTGTCACAACCCCAAATTCACCTATAATGTCTTCAGAGTGCTGAAAGTTTGCTGAAAAAAGTTAGCATGCGAAAACAGGTCAAAAAAGGCCTGTAATTAAGACAAATATACAAATTTTCTCTGTCTATATCAATGGATCTGTGAATATTAATGGCTCTATTAATCTATAGCTATGAGATTTTAATTCAGCAGTCTGTGGGTGACCACACAATTTACTCTTCAATGTCCCTAAGAAATTTCTTTCTGTTCAACACATGGGTACATTGTTGTTGCTCTGGTCTAATGAAGTTGGTGCTCACCTTGGCAGTTGATAATGTAATTCTGGCCTCCAGCAGTGAATCGAATGATCCCGGTCGGGTCAGAGAGGTAGACGGTCTCCAGGTCTGATGAGCAAATGGAGGAACTCACTTTCTTTATGTTCTAGAACAACAGGCCATCACGGGTTTCATTATCTTTTATCGCATGACCTCAAATTCAGTGTAACATAGAAGTATTTATTTTATAAAGTGAGCTAGAACTGACATAAGATAATTCCGCTGCAACTAATTAAACATTGGCACAAAAATGATACTGCAATATTGGTGGGTTCTGAAAAGTCAGGTCACCCAGCAACCTCTTATGTTAAACAGGGACTTTGGTGTCCAAATCTTTCTACTGGAGATGTAAGGCGGAAAGGGGGACTATGGACCACATTTAGTATGATTGTCATATGGTGAGAAAATTCGGGAAAACAATATATGAGATATATGAAAAAGTGTTGGGATTAGAGAGGAATCTAAATATAGATATCTCATTGTTATCCCTGATGCCAGAATCAATAAAAAGCATTAAGAAGGATATTTTTCACCATATGATATCAGCAGCTAGAACAATAATAGCTCGCAATTGGAGAGAAAATAAAAGCCCAAGCATAGCAGACTGGATATGTGAAGTGAACGAAATACAATATATTGAAAGACAGATAAGAGAAGAAGGATACATAAATAATCAAATGCAAGAATTATGGCAAAAATGGAATGGATTTCGGTTCTCAAATAAAATGAAAGAATATTTATAAATGGAAAATCAGGTAGAACTTGAAAGGTTATTGTAAATGGAATATAAAGGGAGTATATGGAAAGGGAGAGATTAGTGGGGTTATGTTTTTTTTGTCTTTTTTTTTTTTTTCCTCGGGATGCCAGGCTGATGCTGGATGAATGGACTACAGGATGAATGAGAATGGAAGATAGTAGAATATATGGAGGTACATGTTGTGAGGAATTTTTATAATTCAGTGTATAGATATTGTTCGATTTCTATACATTGGATAATGAATAGGAATAGATGTATAGTGTGAGATAATCTTGTTAAGTGTAAAAAACAATTGTACTTAAAAAAAGAAAATAAATAATAAAAATTAATTGGAACACAAATCTTTCTACTGTAGTTTTTGGCCCTGGTCCCTACAGCCTCTGGTATCTCAGAAACCTTTGCCACAATTCAAAGTATATGAAAAGTTGAGATGGGAGGGAGCCCCTCATAATATGCATAGAAGATGTGGGAACTCAGAACAAAGATTTCACCAACACAGTCCCTGAGAGGTTGTTAAGGAATGCAGCATACCAGAACAAACCTTTATCTGAAATATTAGTTTTGGTTGAACTGAACCTTTATATCTAATAATATAATTTATTCTGGAGACTTCACTTACCATTTGGCCATACTTGGTCCAGGTGCCAAACTCATCCTTCCAGTACCAAATCCACTCAGTGGTTAGTACGTACTCAGAGGGCCTTGTGACAGATGACGGGGTGGTGAGTCTGCGGACACGTTTGGTACCTGCTTTCATGGTTTGGAAATCAACTGACTGGTACCTGCAGTACAAGGCAGGAGGTGGAGATACATCATTTCTTTTTCAGGATACCAGCCCTAAATTTCAAGGACATCATTGTATTGCTACAATTACTACTGCAATGGTTATGGAAAGCGTTAACCTTGTAAAGAGCTATGAATTGAATAATGCAGTAGTTGATACATTAAAGGAAAACTAGGATAGTTTGGTGTCAATTTCATAAAAAAAAATAATTAGTTTACAACTTTTTAACCCAATGTTGCATATAATTTTGTTTGTAATTTATATAACTTCTTTATATCAAAATTTAAGGAGAAGTATATTGAAAGCTATTTTTTCTACACTTCTCTTATGGATCACATGAGTGCAGTTTGTTCTGCACTCCTGTGACCCATTTTCAGCCAACAGCAGGTCGGCTTGCCAGATGTCCAGACCGGCAGCTGGCTCAGCCTCTCAGCATGCCGCTGAGAGCTTGGTCCAGGCCCTCTGACCGCCTCCACAGCCCAGCAGTCCAGTGAGAGCTGGAGGAGCAGAGCAGAGAGCCGGTGACTGAAAGTCACTACTCTCTGCTCAGAGCCAGAGCAGAGAGGAGAACTGAGCAATTAGTGGTGTTAAATTGCTCAGTTCTCGGGGGACAGCTGCAGCTGGGATCAGTGCAGTAGCCATCTAGGTGAGTATGATTTTTTTTTGTTTATTTATTATTCCCTTTCCTCACTGTATACAATATAACATTTTACATCCTGTAGTTTTGTACAGTTTCAAAGTAAACTGGCATATTCTGCAATTTGTTTTTGTTATGGTGAGAGGCACCTACCTGAGCATGTTTGGATCACAATATGCCTTCTCTATATATTCCATATTTGGCAGGTCCTCCCAATCTGTTCTATTGAACTCCTGCCAGCGGTACGGTAGGTAGAAGTGCATTTTGGAGCAACAACCTGCCAGTCAAGAAAAACACTATTATGTTTGGTGCAATAATATTCTCAAATCTCATCTTATTAGACACAGTTCATTTTGTGCACCTACCTGTTAGTAAAAAAAAAAAAAACACTGGTTGTTAAGATTAATATTTCTATTTTTTTTTAGTTATGTCTCTGAATTGACTGAAGCCCTGTACACACGATCGGATTTCCTATGGATTTTAAACCGATGGATTTTTCCATCGGAAATCCGATGAAGCTGACTTCCATCAGTCTTGCCCACACACCATCAGTCAAAAAACCTATCGTCCCAAACGCTGTGACGTAAAACACTCAGACGAGCCAAGAAAAATTAAGTTCTATGCTTCTGAGCATGCGTCGACTTGATTCTGAGCATGCGTGGGTTTTTTATCCGATGGAGTTCCCCACAGACGATACTAATTTGCTATGTTTTTTTTTTCATCGGATAAATTTAAAACATGTTCTATTTTTTAACACTGATGGAAAAAAGACAGATGGGGCCCATACACGATCGGTTTGTCCGATGAAAAAAGTCCATCGGACTGTTTTCATCCTTAAAACCGATCGTGTGTACAGGGCTTAAGGAGTTTAAAATAAATCTCATCAGAATGTGGTGCACATTTACCTCCAAGCCTGCAGAACTTCCAAATATTAGACAGGCAAATTTCTGGTGTTATGTCCACCGATGCTAAAATGAAAGGGAACAGAAAAAAAAGTCATGTGCAGAACTTGTGGTTTTCCACTATTCATATCTTTAACTAAAGTATTAAGATGACTGGTATTAACTTATAGTAGGTTTAGTTATGAAAAGTTTTGTACTTAGTCCCTCATTTAGAATAACCGTATCTAAGGATAACTTTGGAGCTGAGGTCTGACAGTTAAGTGTCCTGTTAATTTCCTGACTTTGTGCAGGTGACATAAGCTGTACCCCAGTCCCTGAATGTGCATAACAATTGCAGATAATAGAATTCCCCAGTTACTGTATTAATGTAAAGCAAATCTGGCCAAACGTAGTTTTGAACAAAGCAGAAAAGGGTTAGAGCTTCTGTAAGGATGTATTGCTTTCTGTGCCCCTATTAGGGCGACTTACTCATCAGTTCATGCACTGATATATTTTTAACCAAAAAAAATAATAATGCATTACATTAGGCTTAACAGTTGGACATTGTTTTTTTCATTCTGTCATGGCAAAAGTCATCAGAGTCACACAGTCCACACTCTTCTCTATCTCCTCATCATGCTGCTAATTCTGAAGGATTATTCTGCAACCAGTTGGTCGTGTTTTCTCATTAAATTTGAGGATCTGATCCATCATGGGATCTCACACCTTTAACCCTGAAAGTATCTCTGATGTGATCATCCTCTACCACACAATCATGGAAGCGGCCCTTCATCCATCATTAAAGCGAGACTAAACCCAATGATTTAACGGTTTTCTAAAACAGTTATATTCGAGGCATGCCATGAATGATAACTGTCAATGGCTTTATGCCCTTAACCGAACTGTGAAGCAATCAAATGGTTGGTTTCATAACTGATCATATATGCAGCACCGTGACAATTACAGAACAAACAGAGGCTACAATGGCAGCTTCCTTGGCTGTAAGGCTGGCCATACATAATTCACTTTTTTGGTTCAAAAGCAGGTTGAATAAAAAATAATGAACTGATTTCCCCCATTCACAAATTTGATGTGGACTGGGGAATCACTGCCACAACGCTATTGTATTCTGCCAGGCGGGGAGCCTTCCACACCGCCAGAACACTATGATCAGTGTTGCTGGCTATAGCTGGCGGCACTGATCATTAGGGAAAAACCCAACAGGCTAGTTGTACACAAGTCAATCAATAGATCGACTTGTGTACAACCACCTAGCCCAGGGATATGCAATTAGCAGACCTCCAGCTGTTGCCAAACTACAAGTCCCATGAGGCATAGTGAGACTCTGACAGCATCAAGCATGACACCCAGAGGCAGAGGCATGATGGGACTTGTAGTTTGGCAACAGGTGGAGGTCCGCTAATTGCATATCCCTGATCCTAGCCCATACATGTATCGAACTTCGTCCGGTCCCAGCTGAATTTTGGTCCATGTATGGCCATCTTAAAGGAGAGGAAGGTTTAGTTCTGCTTTAACTGCCTCTTACCACCTATCACAATATGAGGTAGGGATAGAAGTGACTCAACTGTTAGTGGCCTCCTCACATATAGGTCTTGCTGTGATCGGTTGTTGGGCAGAGTGCTGCAAGTCTTTGCTGTTGAATGTTTAGGTAGGGTTTAAAAGTGTATTTCCAGCTGAAACTTTTTTTTTCTAGATTTGAAAAGAGTCAGGTTTATATTGCGTTCCATATATATTTTAAATAGATCCAATGAGGTTAATTTACTAAAAATGGAGAGTACAAAATCCGGTGCAGCTCTGCATAGAAAATCAGCTTTCAGGTTTTTGTTTTGTCAAAGCTTTAAGTGGTTGTAAACCCACATAGAAAAAAAAAAAAAAGACCTGCAAAACAAAGGCATAATGAGCTAGTATGCATAGCATTCTAGCTTATTATGTAATACTCACCTGAGATCGAAGCCCTCGCTGCCGTGGCCGTACACAGCTCCAGCCGGCGTCATCGTTCCCGAAGTTACTTCCGGGTATCGCGGGCTCCGGTGCTGTGATTGTCCGAAGCCGCAATGACGTCACTCCCGCACATGCGCGCGGGAGCCGCGGGTAATGGCACACTCACTGAAGCAACGGCGCGTACGTGCCATTGCTTCAGTGCGCATGTGCAGATGACGTCGGCACATGCAGATACAGGGGATATCTCCTAAACCGTGCAGGTTTAGGAGATATCCTGGGTAGCTACAGGTAAGCCTTATTATAGGCTTACCTGTACCAAAAAGTGTATTGTAAGGGTTTACAACCACTTTAATTGAACAAGCTGAAGTTAAAAGCTGATTGGTTACAATGCACAGCTGCACCAGATTTTGACCTCTCCAGTTTTAGTAAATCAACCCCAGTGCATTACTGAAAGCTACTGTACATACCATTTAGCCTTAGGCCCCATTCACACCTCAGCGTTTTGTGGCTTGAAGCCTGAAGCTCCAAAATGCTGGAGAAAAAATCAATTATTCTCTATGGAGATGGTTCACATCTCTACTCCATGTCGCCTGAAGCCAAACGCCTGAAGCTCCAAAAAGTTCTGGAGTTTTTTTTGTAGCTCAATTCGGGCAGATTTGGGCGTTTTTCAGATTTTTACATTGGTGACCTTTTGATACAGGGGATATCTCCTAAACCGTGCAGGTTTAGGAGATATCCTGGGTAGCTACAGGTAAGCCTTATTATAGGCTTACCTGTACCAAAAAGTGTATTGTAAGGGTTTACAACCACTTTAATTGAACAAGCTGAAGTTAAAAGCTGATTGGTTACAATGCACAGCTGCACCAGATTTTGACCTCTCCAGTTTTAGTAAATCAACCCCAGTGCATTACTGAAAGCTACTGTACATACCATTTAGCCTTAGGCCCCATTCACACCTCAGCGTTTTGTGGCTTGAAGCCTGAAGCTCCAAAATGCTGGAGAAAAAATCAATTATTCTCTATGGAGATGGTTCACATCTCTACTCCATGTCGCCTGAAGCCAAACGCCTGAAGCTCCAAAAAGTTCTGGAGTTTTTTTTGTAGCTCAATTCGGGCAGATTTGGGCGTTTTTCAGATTTTTACATTGGTGACCTTTTGACCTGTACAAAATCGCGGCAAAAACATGCAAAAACGCAGTAAAATCGTGGAACTTTCTGCCTGAAAATGAAACTCTCAGGTGTGAATGCAGCCTCAATGCTGGTTTTTAAAAAAATATATTCTGATTTCGTGGCCGCGATTTTGACGCAATTTCAGGGAATGCCTGTGTAAACTTGCATCAAAGTCGGACCAAAGTAGTACAGGGACTACTTTGAAGTTGCACAGATATGAATGGTACTCATTGGAAATCATGGGGTACGACTTGTCATGCAACTTTGCAGTCCCAAGTCGCACAAGTGTGAAAGGGGACTGAGGGAGGATCATAATTATATACATTTTTGAAAAATAAGGATATGGCTTAGTGTCACTTTAACATAGCCAGGGCTAAAAGAGCCACTGTCACTTTTATCAATCAGGGCAAAGTAAGAGTGTCTGCCGATAGGCCACAATGCAGCCTCTTCCTGACAAACATAGAGGAAGAAATTTTGCTGAGGTCACCATACATTTTTTCCATAGCACCATCTCCATTAACCACTTGCCGCCCACCCTATTACAAAATGACGGCGGCAAAGTGGTTTTAATATACTGACCGGACGTCATATGACGTGATCAGGATATTGAGCCGCTGCGCGCCCCCGGGGGCGCGTTTTGCGACGATCGTTGTTGCGGGTGTCAGTCTGACCCCCCGCAACACCAATCTATGTAAAGAGTCTCTGACGGAGACTCTTTACCATGTGATCAGCCGTGTCCAATCACGGCTGATCACAATGTAAACATGAAGAGCCGGGAATTGGCTTTTCCTCACTCGCGTCTGTCAGACGTGAGTAGAGGAGAGACGATCGGCTGCTCCTCTGACAGGGGGGGTCTGTGCTGATCGATTATCAGTGCAGCCCCCCAAGGATGCCAACACTGGATCAGCAGGGACGCCACTAGGACCACCAGGGATGTCACCACCAGGTACGCCACCCTAGACAACCAGGGATGCCAAAAAGTGCCCACAATGGATGCCAATCAGTGCCCACAATGGATGCCAATCAGTGCCCACAATGGGCAGCACTGATTGGCAGGCATTATTGTTTGGCACTGATTGGCATCCATCAGTACAATACATTACAGTACATCAGTGCCACCTATCAGTGCCCATCCATGCCCATCCGTGCCACCTATCAGTGCCCATCCATGCCGCCTATCAGTGCCCATCCATGCAGCCGATCAGTGCCCATCCGTGCCGCCTATCAGTGCCCATCCGTGCCGCCCATCCGTGCCGCCGATCAGTGCCCATCCGTGCCGCCGATCAGTGCCCATCCGTGCCATATATCAGTGCCCATCCGTGCCACATATCAGTGCCCATCAATGCCGCATATTAGTGCCCATCATCAGTGCCGCATATTAGTGCCCATCATCAGTGCCACCTCATCGTGCCCATCAGTGCCGCCTTATCAGTGCCCGTCAGTGCAGCCCCATCAGTGCCCATCAGTGAAGGAGAAAACTTACTTATTTACAAAGTTTTGTAAATGAAACAAAAAAAAACTTTTTTTTTTCCAAATTTTTGGTATTTTTTTTTATTTGTTTAGCAGAAAATTAAAATCGCAGAGGTGATCAAACACCACCAAAAGAAAGCTCTATTTGTGGGGAAAAAATTATAAAAACTTTGTTTGGGTACAGCGTTGCATGACCGCGCAATTGTCATTAAAATTGCGACAGCGCTGAAAGCTGAAAATTGGTCTGGGCAGGAAGGTGTATAAGTGCCCTGTATTGAAGTGGTTAAGTGTCCACTTTTACATTACAGTGGTTGTATACCCCAGACATGAAATCTGAACAAAGCATGTATTTTTATAATGTTTACTTGATTCTCTCCAAAGCACTATGTGTAATTTATCTATGCTGTCTAGTTCCTCTGTAATCATCATGAGTCAATGGGTGACAGGGTAGGGAGCTCCAATACACAGACTGTGATTGATAGCCTCAGCTCTGTAAATGTGTGCTGGTGGTGTGTCCTCCACTCAGCTCTCATTGCTCTTGTACAGTGTATAATTGCAGCTCCCCACCCCCTGCTTTGTAAGGCTGTGAAAAATATAGGAGGATTTGTTTCATCTCTGTGTATCACTTTGAGACCAGTCACTTCACTGGTCAAGGGTTTACAACCACTTTAAAATGCCAATTGCTTTTTTATAATTACCAGTCGCCTCTGCTTACCTTTCCTAGGTACTGGCAAAGGGAAAGTGGTGGCTGATAGAGGTTGAGAAGCTGTAGAGTTGGTGGACTTTGGTGGCAGGTTAGAAGCTTCATTTTTACTACTAATTATGGTATATTGGTTGCCACTTGGTAGATTAGATTTTGTCATTGGTTCTACACTGGCATACGGTTTGTTGGAAGATGCATCAGTTCTGAAAGAGCCACTAGAGGAACTGGGAGGATTTGATAGACTTGAAGGAGAATTACGCTGAACAGTAACTGTAGAACTAACTGGTTTTGGTAGAGCAGTATATGATTCTTCTCTAGTAGGTGATGTTTGTAGTGTTGGTGAAGATGTTTGGAAAACTTTACTTGGGCCAGTCACTGAAGAACTTGTCATTTTACCAAATTCTATAATCTGTTTTTGGTCAGGAATAGATGAACTTTTTGTTGACAAATTCTCTGTTATATTGGAAGTTGCTGAAGTTTTTGGTGAAGCATTATCAGTACCAATACTTGTTATAGCCTTAGATGAAGCTCCCATAGGAGAGGTTACCAATGTTGTTGAAGGTGATGCTCCTGCCTCTGGATGATTCGGTGATCTACCAGATACACTAACTTGTTTTGGTTGAGCAGCATATGAAATTTCTCCAGTAGAATACAATGATGTTTTTGATATTGATAAATATCCTGGATAAATATTGCCTGGTCCAGGCAATAAAGGACTTTTCATCTTACCGAGTTCCATATTACGATTTTGGTCAGGGATTATTGAACTTTTTACAGAAGAGATCTCTGTTAAGTTGGAGGCTGCTGAAAGTTTTGGTGGAGCATTATCTGTACTAAGTGTTGTTTCAGCCTTAAGTGAAGGCCCCATAGGTGAGGTTACAGGTGTTGTTGAAGTTGTTCCTGGAACCTTGGATGGTCCTGACAGTGAAGGACTCGGTTGTCTACCAGATCCAATAACTGGTTTTGGCTGAGGCCTTATTTGAGCGGTTGTTAGGCATGTGTTTTTACTAGTTGGCCTCGCGTGCCTTGTGGTATGGCAAGGTTTTTTTATGTTGTCATCACTCTTTTCTGAATGTGTGCCATGATCACTATCACTGGAGCTGTCATCATTATCTTCATCTCCAGGAAGTTGACCATTACTGCACTGAGAGGATGGGCGACTGGTAGATCGAAACGGTAAGCGGGGCTCTAAAAAAAGTGGATAAAACAGACACATTTTAAAAATAGGCAGGACAGACCTGGTTTTACATCTACAAAGAAATGGTAAGGCCTCATGCACACTGGATGTTTTGATTGCTAACTCTCCTAGACCCCTTTCCTCCTGCCAGAGGTGTTTTTGGCATGCTTGACGCTTGAAACATGTGTAATGTATTTAACCACAATTAGTTGTGTCAAGCGCTTGGGCATTGATTCAGTTCATTGGCCAGAATAATAATTTACTCTGGCCATTGAAATGAATTAACGCTCAAGTGTAAAGCCTCGTACACACAGCCGGTTTTCTCGGCAAGAAAACTGCTCGGAGAGCTTTTTGCCGAGAAAATCGGTCGTGTGTATGGTTTCTCGTCGGGAAAACTGCCGGGAATCTCAACGAGAAAAATAGAGAACCTGCTCTCTATTTTCTCGTCAGAATTCTCGTCGTACTGTTTCCCGACGAGAAAACCTTGCGTGTGTATGCTAACCTGTCTCCAGGTAAACCCGCGCATGCTCGAAAAGACTTTGACGCATGCGCGGTAGCATACAAGGGTAGTGTAGGGTGTAGCGAGATGTCGGCGACGGCATTGAATGTGACGAACGCATGCTCGTCGTAGTCGATGACGTCACAGCGTTCTTGCCATTCAAAAGAACGGCGGTTCTTTTGAATGTGCGTGTGTACACAGGGCTTGGCAAGACAAGCTTGCCAGGAATCCAGTCGAGAAAACCAACGGTTTTTTTTTTGATGGGATTCTCGCCCGTGTGTACGAGGCTTTAAACGTGCCTAGTATTAACACACGTTTAGACACGTGATTGGCCCTCTTATAGACACCCCTGATGAAGGAGACATAGAAACTCTGAAATGCTTGGGGTGAACTACGAGTACTTCATTGTCAATCATTGTATTTTGTATGCAGTAACTGTAACCATTCCAATACATTTTATCTTACTATGTATATATTCTAATAATAAAAAAAAAATTTTTTCTATATATAGAAATCTCAGTGCTTTAAAAGTCAATTTAGGGGATATTTTCTCTTTGACTTCATACAAACTGACTTGGAAAAACTGTCTGTTCAATCTGCGCTGCAGCCAATCAGCTGAGGCACTGATCCATGTATTCTGACAGAGGAGGAGTCCCTGCTGACAGAATACAATGACACGGTGGGTAGAATTCCTCCATCCACCTTGTTTGTGTGAATGGAGGAAGCCATTTAGTTGTTTCAATCGGCCCCCTGGCTGATTGAAAAAAACTGACCCATGTACTGAATGCCCAACTTTAAACTATAAGGCCCTTTTCAGACGCAGCAGATTCTGTTCTGATCAGCAGGGGATCAGCTCACAGAAGAGGGTGGATACCATTCTTTTTTTTTTTTTTTTTAGCAGATCAGACCGGAGGTAGACGGGTGTAAACAAACACAAGTCCATTACACCTCCATACATTCATAGGGATGCATGGACCATCCGATCAGGTCCAACTGACAAACTGACAGGCGAACTTAATCAGATCAGTTAAAGAGCAACAACAAAATGATTAGGTTATCACTAGTCTCTCAGTTCACACTTTTATCTTATCTGTATTCAATGATTCGCCTTCCAGGACCCAGCACAATGAAAATGTTGTGTCTGTTCCTTGTCCCTTCCAAATACTCAAGCAGTTGAACAGCACAGCTTATAGAAAACATAACTTCAATTGCATCATGGGATCAAAAGATTTTTCCTATACATAAGAAGAGATAATCCTCAGTGAAAAACATCAAAGACATGCAAATTGTGACTTTTCTTATAAATGTCAATTTTGGCTCCACCCCCATCTGCCTCATAATAGGAGTATTGGCTTTATACCGTATAGCGGGTATATACTTTTAAATTCTGGTGAAGACACCAGTGATGTATAGTTCCCTGCGCCCAGCAGGTGGCGCTGTCACTTTGGGCCAGGGTTGAACCATCGCTGCAGTGCCGTACCCTTTGTGGCCTCTCGCAGCGGTTGTACGGCGGGGCGAGGAACCCGCCGTGCATCCTGGGAGAGGGTATAAAGGGGGCGGACATCTTTGCCACGAGGTTCGAATCCCAGGCACCTTCAGCCTGAGGGCTGCTGTTCACGGTCGGGGTCCAGGCGGCCTAGGCCTGGACACCTGGAGTTCGTGTTCCATCCCAGACACCTTCGGTCTGGAGTGAGGTACTCAGCCGGAGGCCTGGGGCCCAGTACCTTCTGCTGGGTCCCGCGAGGGAGGGATTGTCCTAGGGGGCCCCGGGAGTGGGGCACCCGAATCCAGTGGCATAAGGGACCAGAGGAGGGACTCATCCGAAGACCTGGTGCAGCAGATTGCCAGTGCCGGATGAACCTCTGGAGACCGCCCGGAGGGATATCTTCCCAAACAGGGGCCAAGTTCAGAGAGGAAGGTGGTTCATGTTCTATGACCGGTGGCAGCGGTCCAGCTATTCAACTCAGGTCAGTGGCAGAGGCCTGCTATTAGGCCTGTGGCAGGGGCCTCAACGGTTCATCCGGTCGGTGGCAGCAACCAAAACTCACGGTCGGTGGCAGAGACCGTGCGCCAAGCCTATTCGTTAGCAAAGGAATAGGAGAGTTCAGTTGTGCCTGGGACTACTCGTATCCACACCCCTGTTTGTTCATTACTGAAAGTTCAACTGATTGTGTTCACCCTGCAAGAAAGGAAATAAAGAAGTGTTGGACTTTCGATTGGTGTGGGGCTCTATGTTATTGGCAGACACATCTCCACAGAACAACTAAGGCTTTGTATGCAGTGAACAGACCCGGAGGTAATTCAAGTAACTCTGCTCAACCCTCATACACATACGAGGGGCGAGCTTGGCGTAGTGTTCCTGCACTCTCCTCTCTCAGGTACCCCTAGACACAAGCCATTCACAATAGGCGAGAGGGAGAGTGAGGCTCCGCTACACGTGGGGGCTCTGGTCCGGGATGTGTTCGTGCTACAATGGAGCTGGAGTTGTTGGAATTTGAAAGTGTCTGCTCAAAAGAGTTCCGAGTAGGTCGGCCATATTGGCCACTGTGCCACATGGCACACCCTCCCTGCTCAGTTCGTGGGCGTGACCCAGGGAAGGAGAAAGCCCGCAAACTGGAGTGCAAGAGGGGAGGAGTCCAATTGTGTGAAGGACTACACGTGGGGACTTTGGCGCCAACAATGCAGTGTGCAATGGATCAGCAGAGAGTCGCTATGTTCACCAATGCATCGTGGATTCCCATTCATCCTACTACCACGAGTCTGACTACTGCTGCTCTGATAACGGATACGGGGATTCGGCTAATGCCCCGGGGACGATTCGCCCTGTACTCATGCATGGACGTTGAGGCCCTGGGTTTGATTTGTCCCGGCTGTTCGGGACTGGTGTGTCAGCTGAAGCCGTTCGACCGCTGTGAGGCCTGTGGAAAGTTTCTATTTGAGAGACCCAGAACCATCCACCTCAACCGCGCAACAGGCCACACCACTCAAGAAGGAGGAATCGCTGCTTTTACAGCCATCCCTGTGCGCACTGCAGCGACCGCAGGGGAGGTCGCAATCACAGAGGTACGGGAGAAATCCGAGGATGCTGACTCGGTCACCACTGTTTCCCGTTTCCCAGCATCCACCGCCAAAGAGGGAGACCGGTTTGGTTCCCCCGTCCAGCGGTCGCGGTGGATCACCCTGCTCGCCTACGCCCGCCCCGGATGGATCCGGTCGGAAGAGTCCCTGACATCCCTTTGCTACTTTGGGCCGAGGTAAGCCGGGCAAAGGGACTTGGTGTTGGGGCAGAGGTGTCGGGGAGTCACGGCCCTGTGTGCCCGCGGGGGGTAGCGATTCAGCCTCTACTACAGGCTACCTGCCCGCGGAGGAGTGTGACACCTCCGACCTAGAGTCGCTCTCCGATCCGGGAGACGATGTCATCATAGATGAACTTTTCGCTAAGAAGGGCTGGGACAAGATGCCTCTCTCCTCGTTCCGTAAAGTCAGGGATCCACCCATGTCTACAGGGGATAGTACACCCCGGGTGGAGACACCAGCGCCTGAGGAGGGATCCGGTCCCCAGTCTGCCCTTCTACCTCCGGTGCCTACTGCATCTGGCGCCGGGGAAAAGAGACTGTTGCTGCGGGCGCCTATGCCCAGAATGGAGGTGATCAAGGCACCTCGTCACCCGGACGCCATCGTCCAATCGGGTGAGGGGGACCGGGCCACTATGCCTCCGCTGGCGAGATTATAGCGCCTCTTTGGCCAAAAGGTTGCTAACGAGTACGGGTGGGAGTACCCGTACTTACCCAAGTAGCTTCTATATGAAGTGGAAGTCTGCCGGGAACGCTGGTACAACGATTTTGTGTGGACGCACCTTCAGGTCCCACATGCCCGCAGGTACCTTGCGTGTTCCCCTAAAGCCTCTCATTGGTTCAAGGACTGCAAGTCAGAATGGATGCTGGGTCGGCATATCCACGCAGACAAGGTGTTAATTCGACGCAAAGAAGGGGAGGATGTCGAATACCATGTAGAGACAATGGACTAGCACTTGAAACCCCTTGTCTTGCCGCACCCAAAGTTCTATTTGTAGGAGAAAAAAAAAGGACTCCGTTCTTGCTTTGCCTTGTTGCTGCTGAACTTTCCGGAGTTGTTTCCCGGGAAAACCCAGTGACTGTACCCGTGTCCATGGGTGTTTGTGCTCTTCGGAGGAATTGAAGGACTGTTGCAGTTGTTTGTTCTTCATTCTTCCATCCCACAAAGTGTTAATGGACTTTGGGGTAGTTAGAGCCGCAAAGAAAAAAAAAGAGAAGATCTTCAACCAGTGCAGTTACCACAGCGCTGTCACCAGGTGGCAGTGTTGCGCACCGATATTCACTGTTCACTCACACACTTATAGAAGGAAAGGGTTTCTCTGCGGAGAGGTCCTTTCGTTCTCACACGAACATATGTGTCAGGGATATGTGTGTTTAACGTTTCTTTTCCCCCCTCTGCAGGAGAACATCTCATCAAGACCACTGAGAATGGGGTGGGTCTTAGTCAGGATGGGTGGGAAGGAATGTTGATGTGAACATGTGTTTCACAAATGTTGATATGTGTTGTTGTTTCCCTTCCCTCCCCTTTCATGTCAGGTTCAGGCACAACTGTTTGGTTAGTTTTCAAAACTTGTATATTTTTTGAAATTTGTTAGTCGGTTTCTGGATCAGGCTATGATGGCCCCTTTGGGCATGGGTTGCTCCAGACACTGGGGACCAGTGTCCAATAACTGGGGGGAGAGTGTAGCGGGTATATACTTTTAAATTCTGGTGAAGACACCAGTGATGTATAGTTCCCTGCGGCCCATTAGGTGGCGCTGTCACTTTGGGCCGGGGTTGAACAATCGCTGCAGCGCCGTTCCCCTTGTGGCCTCTCGCAGCAGTTGTACGGCGGGGCGGGGAACCTGCCGTGCATCCTGGGAGAGGGTATAAAGGGGGCGGACATCTTCGTCACGAGGTTCGAGTCCCAGGCACCTTCAGCCTGAGGGCTGCTGTTCGCGGTCGGGGTCCAGGCGGCCTAGGCCTGGACACTTGGAGTTCGTGTTCCATCCCAGACACCTTCGGTCTGGGGTGAGGTACTCAGCCATAGGCCTGGGGCCTAGTACCTTCCGCTGGGTCCCGCGAGGGAGGGATTGTCCTAGGGGGCCCCGGGAGTGGGGCACCCGAATCCAGTGGCGTAAGGGACCGGAGGAGGGACTCATCCGAAGACCTGGTGCAGCAGATTGCCAGTGTCGGATGAACCTCTGTAGACCGCCCGGAGGGATATCTTCCCAAACAGGGGCCAAGTTCAGAGAGGAAGGTGGTTCATGTTCTATGACCGGTGGCAGCGGTCCAGCTATTCAACTCAGGTCAGTGGCAGAGGCCTGCTATTAGGCCTGTGGCAGGGGCCTCAACGGTTCATCCGGTCGGTGGCAGCAACCAAAACTCACGGTCGGTGGCAGAGACCGTGCGCCAGGCCTATTCGTTAGCAAAGGAATAGGAGAGTTCAGTTGTGCCTGGGCCTACTCGTATCCACACCCCTGTTTGTTCATTACTGAAAGTTCAACTGATTGTGTTCACCCTGCAAGAAAATAAATAAAGGAGTGTTGGACTTTCGATTGGTGTGGGGCTCTATGTTATTGGCAGACACATCTCCACAGAACAACTAAGGCTTTGTATGCAGTGAACAGACCCGGAGGTAATTCAAGTAACTCTGCTCAACCCTCATACACATACGAGGGGAGAGCTTGGCGTAGTGTTCCTGCACTCTCCTCTCTCAGGTACCCCTAGACACAAGCCATTCACAATAGGCAAGAGGGAGAGTGAGGGTCCGCTACAACTGTAATATAATGGGTGTCATCAGGGACCAACAGGGAGTTTTGAGAGGCAGAAGTGGGTGGGGAAAATTCTGTCTCTTAAAGGTAAAGGCTACAAATAAATTTAGCTAGATTTTTGGTAGATTCCAATGAAGATGATCTTTGCTTATGTATTTTCCCATTATAGGCTCAGTTTAAACTGCCTGAGTTTGTGACAGGTTTACTTCAAACACTTATTAACAGGATACTGGTACCGTCAAATTTTCTTTCTCTGTTCTTTCCCTCCAACAAGTCCTGGGAGCCATCTTTTTTTCTATGACTTGGTCTTCCTCTCCCTCTTCCTCTCCCTCTTCCTCTCCCTCTTCCTCTGCCTCTTACTGGCCATTGAGCCTTCCTGGCCTCTTCACAATTAGTCTCCTTTCGTAGCTGCTGGAGTTTCTCATTGTGTTTCAGTACACAGAGCATCTGGAAGTTCTGAACAGTCGTCTGGTTCAGCCAGCCACAGGTGAGTATTATTTTTGATTCCAGGAGATTGTGCGATTTTTTACATAAGCGGTATTTGCATTCTCCTCGTGTAAAAAATCTGCACATGTGGAGGTGCGTACAATCCTCTCCTTTGTCACAGCTGCCTTGCTTGTAACTTGAACAATCCTGCAAGAAAAAGGACATTGGAATAAGCAGTGCAATTGCGTTAAAAAATATTGGACAGGTGTCACTCTTCTATTAACAGACACAACTTAATGCAACTCTGTATTCATAAATATGTAATGACATTTTTTTTTCTGATACAATGTTTTTTATTGAGATATAAGGAAAGATACAACCATAATATTCCCACGCAGGGGGTATAAGCAGTACACACGTTGTAGAACTGCATGAAAAACACAAACAGGATGTGCCTAAGAGCCGGTTCACACAGGGGCGTCCTGGGATCCGACTTCAAGTCGCCCCAAGTCGCGCGGTTTCGAAAAGTAATGGAAGTGAATGGAGCAGTCTTAATGTACACTACTGCAGTCGCTCAGACTTCAGAAAAGGTTCCTGTACTACTTGAATCCGACTTCTAGGTGACTTGTACCCATTGATTTCAATGGAAGTTGCCTCCAAGTCGGATCCCCTGTCTTAACTGAAGCAACTTTCCAGGAAGTAAAAATAGTTTTCCAGGCAAACCCCCCCCTGCCCCTCCCTCCCACAGAGTTGATTATTGTTTGATTGGCCACTGGAAAGCCTCCTGTCCTGGAGGCAACTTGAAGTTGCCTTGTAAGTTGCCTCATGTCGCGCTGTGATTCATGCTCAAGTCGTGTCCAAGTTGCCTCCCAAAGTCGCGCTGGAAGTCGTGTTGTCCCTGTGTGAACCGGCTCTAAGAGTGTAAACTATCAAACAACAATAATCTTCTGACCTGGCCAGGGGTCAACACAAGGTGCCTGAGCCCTAGGGCCCAGGGGCTGGGATGGGCATAGGGAGTGGACTAGTCCACTCAAAAATAGGGTGAATAAAACATAAGCAAAGAAGCAAAAAAAGAAAAGAGGTGTTTTGGGGACAGGGGAGAGAAAGAAGGAGAGGTCAAGATCATTAGATGAAAAGTGGAAAAAAGGAAATAAGGGGAGAAAAGGTTCTCCCAGGCTGGGAGGTGGAAGTGATTAAATAGGGAGGCCCTATCTGGTCCGGTGCAAGGTTGGAAGAGTGTAAGACCACCACGCCCACACCTTAAAGCGTTTGTTAACCCAAAAAAAAAAGGAAAAAATGAATCCTGCTCATTTAAAACATTTTATACAGCACAGTGCTTGTGCTGTGTCATTTGGCCCCCTGTAACAGCTGAAATACCTGGCTGATCCTGACAGTTTCTTCCCTCCCCTTTGTAAACTGACCACAGTATATCATGGCTGCTGAGCCCTGGCACCGTGGTAAGTTTACGTGCCTCCATCATCCTCAGCCCTCCTGTCCTCCTCCATCCTCCCCTCCCTGCCTGTCTGCCCCTGTGTCAGTGCCAGCCCCCTCCGATCCTGCTGCTTTCCTAACTTTTTAAAATGCATATTATCCTGCTGGTTCCCTAATGACAGGCGCTCCTGTTTCTGTGTTTAATTAAAAAAATGCCTTGTTTACTGTATTTCAGAGTGGCTCCCTGCGGTCACGTGACCGTCCGTCAATCTCTATCTCCTCTCTTCCTCGCGCCCCAGCAGAGAGGAGACACGGCCGGTAACATGATTGTGGGGAACTGCTACGAAATCAGGTAAAGGATGCATTTTTTAAATTAAACACAGAGACAGGAGCACCTGTCATAGGGAAGCAGCAGGATTATGTACATTTGTAGGGGTGGGTTAACAAACACTTTAAGAAACTTAGCGTGGGAGTCTTGGAGGATAGTGGTCATTTTTTGTTGTTGATGTAATTACACTTTTGTTAACCACTTAAGCCCCGGACCATTTGGTAGCTAAAGGACCAGAGGTGAATTCAGAATTTTGCACTGCGCTGCTTTAACTGTAAATTGTGCGGACATGCAATGTTGTACCCAAACGAAATTTTGCGTCCTTTTCTTCCCACAAATAGAGCTTTCTTTTAATGGTATTTGATTGCCTCTGCGATTTTTATTTTTTGCGATATAAACGGAAAAAGACCGAACATTTTCAAAAAAAATTATATTTTCTACTTTTTGTTATAAGAAAAATCGAATAAACTCAATTTTAGTCATACATTTAGGCCAAAATATATTCAGCCACATGTCTTTAGTAAAAAAAATGTCAATAAGCGTATATTTATTGGTTTGCGCAAAAGTTATAGCGTTTACAAACTAGGGTACATTTTCTGGAATTTACACAGCTTTAAATTTATGACTGCCTATCTAATTTCTTGAGGTGCTAAAATGGCAGGGCAGTACAAAACCCCCCCAAATGACCCCATTTTAGAAAGTAGACACCCCAAGGAAATTGCTGAGAGGCATGTTGAGCCCATTGAATATTTTTTTTTTTTTTGTCCCAAGTGATTGAATAATGACAAAAAAAAAAAAAATTACAAAAAGTTGTCACTAAATGATATATTGCTCACACATGCCATGGTTATATGTGGAATTGCACCCCAAAATACATTCTGCTGCTTCTCCTGAGTACGGGGATACCACATGTGTGGGACTTTTTAGGAGCCTAGCCACGTACGGGACCCCGGAAACCAAGCACCGCCTTCAGGATTTCTAAGGGCGCAAATTTTTGATTTCACTCCTCACTACCTATCACAGTTTTGAAGGCCATAAAATGCCAAAATAGCACAAAACCCCCCCAAATGACCCCATTTTAGAAAGTAGACACCCCAAGGAAATTGCTGAGAGGCCTGTTGAGCCCATTGAATATATTTTTTTTGTCCCAAGTGATTGAATAATGACAAAAAAAAAAAAATTACAAAAAGTTGTCACTAAATGATATATTGCTCACACATGCCATGGTTATATGTGGAATTGCACCCCAAAATAAATTTTGCTGCTTCTCCTGAGTACGGGGATACCACATGTGTGGGACTTTTTAGGAGCCTAGCCGCGTACGGGACCCCGAAAACCAATCACCGCCTTCAGGATTTCTAGGCACAAATTTTTGATTTGACTCCTCACTACCTATCACAGTTTCGAAGGCCATAAAATGCCAAAATAGCACAAAACCCCCCCAAATGACCCCATTTTGGAAAGTAGACACCCCAAGCTGTTTGCTGAGAGGCATGGTGAGTATTTTACAGCTCTCATTTGTTTTTGAAAATGAAGAAAGAACTTTTTTTTTTTCTTTTTTTTTTTCAATTTTCAAAACTTTGTGACAAAAAGCGAGATCTGCAAAATACTCACAATACCTCTCAGCAAATAGCTTGGGGTGTCTACTTTCCAAAATGGGGTCATTTGGGGGGGTTTTGTGCCATCTGGGCATTCCATGGCCTCCGAAACTGTGATAGGCAGTGAGAAGTGAAATCAAAAATTTACACCCTTAGAAAGCCTGAAGGCGGTGATTGGTTTTTGGGGTCCCGTACGCGGCTAGGCTCCCAAAAAGTCTCACACATGTGGTATCCCCGTACTCAGGAGAAGCAACAGAATGTATTTTGGGGTGTAATTCCACATATGCCCATGGCATGTTTAAGCAATATATCATTTAGTGACAACTTTGTGCAAAAAAAAAAAAAATTGTCTATTTCCGCAACTTGTGTCAACATATAAAATATTCCATGGACTCGACATGCCTCTCAGTATATAGCTTGGGGTGTCTACTTTCCAAAATGGGGTCATTTGGGGGGGTTTTGAACTGTTCTGGCATTTTATACACAACATTAGGAAGCTTACATCCACTCTTCTAACCACTTGAAGACAAAGCCCTTTTTGACACTTTTTGTTTACATGAAAACATATTTTTTTTTTGCAAGAAAATTATGTTGAACCCCCAAACATTATATATATTTTTAAAGCAAAGGCCCTACAGAATAAAATGGTGGGTGTTGCATTTTTTTTTTCTACACAGTATTTGCGCAGCGATTTTTCAAACGCATTTTTTGGGGAAAAAATACACTTTTTTTAATTTTAACGCACTAAAACACACTATATTGCCCAAATGTTTGATGAAATAAAAAAGATGATCTTAGGCCGAGTACATAGATACCAAACACGACATGCTTTAAAATTTCGCACAAACGCGCATTGGCGACAAACTACATACATTTTTAAAAGCCTTTAAAAGCCTTTACAGGTTACCCCGTTAGATTTACAGAGGAGGTCTACTGCTAAAATTACTGCCCTCGATCTGACCTTCGCGGTGATACCTCACATGCATGGTGCAATTGCTGTTTACATATGACGCCAGACCGACGCTTGCGTTCGCCATTGGGCAAGAGCAGGGCAGGACAGGGGTGCTTTTTTTTTTTTTTTTTTTTTTTTTTTATTATTAATTTTGCTTTTTTATTTTATTTTTAAACTGTTGCTTCCATATTTTTTTTTTTTTTATCATTTTTATTGTTATCTCAGGGAATGTAAATATCCCCTATGATAGCAATAGGTAATGACAGATACTCTTTTTTTGAAAAAACTGGGGTCTATTGGACCCTAGATCTTTCCTCTGCCCTCAAAGCATCTGACCACACCAAGATCGGTGTGATAAAATGCTTTCCCAATTTCCCAATGGCGCTTTTTATATCCGGGGGGGGGCATTCCCTCCCACTGCTTGTAAAAGCAGTCCAGAGGCTAATTAGCCACTAGGATTGCTTTTTTTTTTATATAATCAGTATTTTATTGTTTTCAAAAAATGACAGATAACAGGACATGTTCAACAGTTGGTGGTTAAAATAGAGAACACCGACCTCGCAGGGCCGTGATAGCAAGAGCGGTACGAAAACATAGGTTGAACAGGGGAATACATATTGTGACAGCAGGAAGGTAAAGTCACCTGGTTGCATCCAGGGGGGTAGATATATTTCGCCCAGATTCAGGCTTTACGCTGACTTATACAGCTAGGTGGAGAGTTGTATAAGCCCAGCTGAGACTAGTGGGCTCATTGATGACTCATACCTCTAGGGAGAGGGCTGGGCGTCGTGCAGACAGGGAGTTGATGAGGCCAGCTGAAGCTTGTCAGCTCATTTAGGCCTCTATAAAAAACTCCCAGATTCATTAGATGTTAGCTCATGCCTGGAAGCAGACCTGTGTGGACTGTCTAGGGAGAGTGAACCCCTGTGCGGTGAGAGAAAGCCTGTGTGGCTATATTTTGCTTGGACATTTAAAACCAGGGACTAGGACAGCACTAGGCTGATCCCAGTCGTTAGTTAGGAAACCTGTAAGTTTAGTCAGAGGTCAAGTTGACCAGGATTTATTTTGTTTATGTTTTTTTTGCCTTGCTGTGTTTTTGTCACTGTAAATAGAAAATAAACCGCACCTTTTTGATTTTGAAAACCACAACCTCCGTCTGCTGGGCCTGTTTTGGGTGGGGAGCCCATCCCGGGGGTCACACATACCCGCTGCCGAGCTAGCCCCCTCACAGTTGGTGGAGAACCAGTGGCAGTTTTTTTTTAAGCCAGCATGGAGGAGATACTGAAACAGCTGGCTCTAGCAAATGCCAATCAACAGCAGACAAATGCAGGTTTGCAAAGGAGCCTTGCAGCCCAGCAGCAAGCTCATCAACAGAGCCTTGCAACTTTACAACAGAGTCTGGAGGCTCAGCAACAAGCCCAACAGCAATCTGAGGCCCGCTTCATAGACCTGTTGCAGAAGCAAGAGCAGAGACTACAACAACAGATGGAAGCAGTAATGCAGCAACGTCCGCAGACCAGTGAGGAAAGCCGTCCCACTAATACCGCGTCCTTTGGGGTGAGTCGTTTATTGACAAAAATGACTGGAGAGGATGATCCAGAGGTATTTTTGACCACATTTGAAAGGACCGCTGAAAGAGAAAAGTGGCCTGAGGAGCAGTGGGCTGGACTAGTGGCTCCTCTGTTAACTGGTGAATCGCAGAAAGCTTACTATGACCTAGAGCCTAACCAAGCAAAAGACTATGTGATGCTAAAAGCTGAAATATTGGCAAGGCTGGGTGTCACCCTGGCTGTCCGGGCTCAGCGTGTGCATAACTGGACTTTCCAGCTTGGAAAACCCCCCAGGTCTCAAATGTATGATCTCATTCACCTGAGCAGAAAGTGGCTACAGCCAGAGACTTTGTCCGCACCAAAGATTGTGGAACGTGTTGTAATGGATCGGTTTTTGAGAGCTCTTCCTACTGCCATCCAAAAGTGGGTAAGCCATGGAGACCCAGAGACGGCCGATGGTCTTGTGGATCGTGTGGAGAAATACTTGGCTACAGAGAACCTGACGGCCTCTTCCAGAGACACTCGGACTTTCCACCCCAAGACCAGACCATCCCCAGGGGCGGATAAGAGGATTCCAAGGGGTGAGGGTGGAGAGAGTGAGAGGGTGGGAGCTCTACCCCAAGTTTGGCGAGAACAGCCTGGGAAATCAGCGGCTCAAGAGGCGGCAAGAAGGATCATTTGCTACCGCTGCCGGCAAGCGGGACATATTGCAGCAAATTGCCCGGTTGTGGAGGAACCCATGCAGTGTGACTTTCTGACGGGCAGACGTCAGTCGCTGTGTGCGACAGTCGCATGCACTGCCATTCGGGGAACTGAGAAACATTTATGCAAAATGTGTATTAACGGTAGAAATGTTGTGGTATTGCTGGATTCAGGTAGCCTTGTGACCCTGATAAAGGCTGAGTTAGTTAAAACAGAGGTCTCTGGGAATAGCAAGGTAGCCGTTATTTGTGTGCATGGGGACACCCGAGAGTATCCAGTGACTACGGTGTGTTTCGAGACCCCCAAAGGTACCCTCTCTCATCCAGTGGGCTTAGTATCTCAGTTACCGCATGACGCCATTGTGGGAAGGGATTTTCCGAAGTTCTGGGAACTGTGGGATGATCCTGAGCCCCCCACTGGTGCCCCTATGTACCAGGAATGTGATAGCCAGAACTCCCCTGAGAGTGGTGAGGACTCTCCGGAATTTCCCTTGTCAGTATTGGCAGGGGAGACTCAAGAAACTGGAGAGGAGCCCACCTCCTCAGACGAAAACCTACCGTCTGTGGAGTTTTCTGATCTTGAGGTTCACAGGGAAAACTTTGCCACAGAACAGTTGAAAGACCCCGCCCTAATAAAGGCACGGGAAAACGTAGTGAAAATAGATGGCGAGTTAGTGAACCCAGATAATACTGGCACTTACCCATACTTCAGCGTAGAGAAGGACCTACTGTATCGGGTGGCAAAAAGGGCAGAAGAAACCGTTGAGCAGCTTGTGGTGCCCAAACCTTACAGGAAGTTGGTGTTGGAGTTGGCCCATGGGCACATTCTTGGAGGTCATCTGGGGACAGAGAAAACCCGAGAGAGGGTATTACAGAGATTCTATTGGCCTGGGGTGATGAAGGACATAGAAAATTATTGTTCCTCCTGCCCTGTGTGTCAGAGGTCGGCCCCGATGCCACATTTCCGTAGCCCGCTGGTCCCTCTACCCATCATTGAGGTCCCGTTTGAGAGAATCGCAATGGATTTGGTAGGTCCTATAATCAAGTCCGCTAGGGGGCACCAGTACATATTGGTTATAATGGACTATGCCACCCGTTATCCAGAAGCGATCCCTCTCAGAAATACCTCGGCCAAAACCATAGCCAAAGAGCTATCTCTTGTTTTTAGCCGGGTGGGTATTTGTAAAGAACTGCTTACGGACCAAGGTACACCCTTTATGTCCCGGGTTATGAAAGAGCTGTGTAAATTGTTCAAAGTGACGCAATTGCGTACATCTGTGTATCACCCCCAAACCGATGGGCTGGTTGAAAGATTCAACAAAACCCTAAAACAAATGTTGAAGAAAGTGGTGGATAGAGATGGAAGGGATTGGGACTGTCTACTTCCTTATTTGATGTTTGCTATTAGGGAGGTGCCCCAATCCTCTACGGGATTCTCCCCCTTTGAGTTACTGTATGGGAGACACCCAAGAGGGCTGTTGGATATTGCCAAGGAAACTTGGGAAAGTGAGAGTTCTCCCCACAGGAGTGTGATTGAGCATGTCGCCCTGATGCAAGATCGAATTGCACAGGTAATGCCCATCGTGAAGGAACATTTGGCCCAAGCGCAGTTGGCACAGCAGAGAGTGTACAACCGTGGAGCCAAGACCCGTACCTTTTCCCCGGGGGATAGGATATTGGTACTTGTCCCTACGGTTGAAAGTAAATTCCTTGCCAAATGGCAAGGCCCCTACGAGATAATGGAAAAAGTGAGCGAAGTGAATTACAAGGTCAGACAACCAGGAAGGCGAAAGCCCGAACAGATCTATCACGTTAATCTGTTGAAAGCCTGGAGGGATAGAGAGTCCCTAGTCGCAGACACTTGGTCACCAGCTCAAACTGGTTGCGTGATTCCTGAGGTTGGAATCGCAGCCACCTTGTCACAACCCCAACAACAGGAGGTTAAGGAGTTTGTACTTCGCAACAAGGAGGTATTCTCTGAGCTGCCGGGACAAACATCTGGGGTAGAGCATGACATTATTACCCCGCCCGGTGAAAGGGTGAAGTTAAAACCCTATCGGATCCCAGAGGCCCGACGGGAGGCAATACGGGAGGAAGTACAGAGAATGCTGAACTTAGGGGTGATAGAGGAGTCCCAAAGTGATTGGTCTAGTCCCATTGTGTTGGTGCCTAAACCGGATGGGAGCTGGCGATTTTGTAACGATTTTCGTCAGTTGAACAAAGTTACAAAATTTGACACCTACCCCATGCCACGTATAGATGAGTTGATCGACCGGCTGGGAACAGCCCGATACATGACGACTCTTGACCTCACAAAAGGGTATTGGCAAATCCCCCTGGCCAAGTCGGCCAAAGAGAAAACCGCATTTGTAACCCCAGACGGGGCGTTCCAATATAAAAGAATGCCGTTCGGGTTACAGAATGCGCCGGCCACATTCCAGCGGAAAATGGACCAGATGCTGAGGCCCCATCGGAAGTATGCTGCGGCTTACCTGGATGACATAATTGTCCATAGCACAGATTGGGCCTCACATCTGCCAAAAGTGCAAGCAGTCCTGGACTCTGTTCGGGAAGCAGGGTTTACGGCTAACCCCAAGAAGTGTACCATTGGGCAGGAGGAGGCCAAATATCTTGGGTACACCATTGGGAGGGGAGTAATAAAACCCCAACTCAACAAAGTCGAGGCCATCCAGAGTTGGCCACGTCCCAACAGCAAGAAGCAGGTACGAGCCTTTCTGGGAATCGCTGGGTATTATCGGCGATTCATTCCCCACTTTGCTTCTAAGGCTGTGCCCCTAACCAACCTGACGAAGGGGAAAGGGTCGGTCATGATTAAATGGACCCCCGAGGCTGAGGCAGCATTCCAATTCTTGAAACAAGCCTTATGTAGCCAGCCAGTGTTGTACTCACCCGACTTCTCTAGAGACTTTGTCGTACAAAGTGATGCGTCAGATGTGGGGTTAGGAGCAGTATTGTCCCAGGTCTGGAACGGGGAAGAGCACCCAGTCATTTACCTCAGCAGGAAGTTGAAGTCCCATGAGGTAAATTACGCCACCGTTGAAAAGGAGTGTTTAGCGGTGAAGTGGGCTCTAGATTCCCTTCGGTACTACCTGCTAGGTAGGCACTTTGACATGGTTACGGATCACGCTCCGTTAAAGTGGATGGCTCAAAACAAGGAAACAAATAGAAGAGTGAATAGGTGGTTCCTGGCCCTCCAGGAATTCAACTTCACAGTAAAGCATCGCCCTGGCGTTCAAATGGGGAATGTGGATGCTTTGTCTCGAGTACATGAATGCCTGATTGCTGGTGTTCCAACCCCGAGGTTAAAACAAGAGGGGGGGGTATGTGACAGCAGGAAGGTAAAGTCACCTGGTTGCATCCAGGGGGGTAGATATATTTCGCCCAGATTCAGGCTTTACGCTGACTTATACAGCTAGGTGGAGAGTTGTATAAGCCCAGCTGAGACTAGTGGGCTCATTGATGACTCATACCTCTAGGGAGAGGGCTGGGCGTCGTGCAGACAGGGAGTTGATGAGGCCAGCTGAAGCTTGTCAGCTCATTTAGGCCTCTATAAAAAACTCCCAGATTCATTAGATGTTAGCTCATGCCTGGAAGCAGACCTGTGTGGACTGTCTAGGGAGAGTGAACCCCTGTGCGGTGAGAGAAAGCCTGTGTGGCTATATTTTGCTTGGACATTTAAAACCAGGGACTAGGACAGCACTAGGCTGATCCCAGTCGTTAGTTAGGAAACCTGTAAGTTTAGTCAGAGGTCAAGTTGACCAGGATTTATTTTGTTTATGTTTTTTTTGCCTTGCTGTGTTTTTGTCACTGTAAATAGAAAATAAACCGCACCTTTTTGATTTTGAAAACCACAACCTCCGTCTGCTGGGCCTGTTTTGGGTGGGGAGCCCATCCCGGGGGTCACACATACCCGCTGCCGAGCTAGCCCCCTCACAATATACAATTACAAAGCCAAGGTGACAGATACCTAATGGGGTGCCCCCAGTGTCCACTGGGTCGACAAGCATTGTGGGGGCCCAAAGGGGGCCTTGGCATAGCAAATAGCCGTGGGGGTGTGGGCAAAATATATAGCTTCTTGACCTGCCCATGTACAGCCCTGTCCCCGGCCACGAGCCAGGGGGCTGTAACCCAAAATGTACTACATGTATGGGACCGAGGCCCGCGACCAGGGCAGGGGGGGGGGCCAAGAGGCCTCCATCAAACCACCCCCCACCCTCCCCGCGCGCCAAGGGCCCCAAAAGGCGTCAAAGTGTACCCCCTCGGGCCGCCAGTGTCCCTGTATAGTCAGGGGATGGCCCCGCGAGCACAGAGGGACTTCTGCATCTACACTCCCCCACAGCTAAACAATAGGTATTCGAACTTGACACCAGTATAACAATAAGGCCACCATAGAACTTGTAAGATAAAATAGGAAAGGAACAGGGGAGAAAAAAAAAAAAAAAGGGGGGGGAGAGAAGAAGAGGGAGGGGGAGCGTACCTGCGGTCTAGGAGAGGGCTGCGTTCAGATCCACACCGAGCACGCCACGCCAGGATCAGACCATCTGTATGGCCCAGTGCCAATGTCTGCAGCCTACTAAGGGAGTGTCGTTCTGTCTTCTAGGCGCGCCGTAACCTGTGTGTTTTAAGGGAGGGGTCTGCCAATTCCAGTAAGGCAATATCCAAACTGGAGGGTACGCAGTCAGGGTCAGAAACATATTCAGACCAGGGTGCCCAGACGTCGGTAAACCGTTCCCGGGTGCCTCGACAAGTCGCTACCCAGTCCTCTGCCTCTCGCACCGCATTCACCCCACCGATCCACTCCGCCCAAATAGGAATTTTGGGCTTTTTCCAGTATATTGGGAGCAGGCGCCTTGCTGCATTAAGCAGGTGGGGCAGCACACTTTTCTTGAATCGGCTGAGTGAAATCGGGGGGACATGCAGAAGGAAATGCTTTGGAGAAAAAGGAACATCTATCCCTGTTACTAATTTTATTTGGTCTCGTAAGTCTTCCCAAAATGGTTTAAGTAGGGGACAGTCCCACCATATGTGGAGGAACGTACCTCGGAGTCCACAGCCGCGCCAACAGAGCTCGGATGTAGAGGGGTAAATGCGGGCCATCTCCGCTGGTACCCGGTACCAACGGGACAGCAATTTAAAGTTTGTCTCCTGAGTCTTGGAGTCAATAGAGGACGAGTGGGTGAGGTAGTATAAATGAGTCAGTTGTGTTTCCGTAAGAACGTGTCCCAGGTCGGTTTCCCAGCGTCGGATGTAGGCGGGCCTGGGCTGAGAAGCGGTCGAGTCTAGAAGTCGATACAGTTCCGACACCAGGTGAGGGGCAGGAGTCTCTGCAATGAAAAGGCGCTCAAATTGGGTGAGGGACGATGTGTCTCTAATCGTGTGACCATGTACCTCGAAGAAATGGTGTAGTTGCCTGTATTTCCAGAAATTCATTCGCTGGCCCTGATGTCCGGCCTGGAGAGCCTCAAAACCCAGGAGTATGCCGTCTTTCATGAGTTTGCCACAACTAGCGTTTCCGTCATCCACCCATGGCCCAAAAAAGGCCATTTGTTCACCTGGGGGGAACCAATGGAAACCGCCCAACGGGGTCAGCGGGGACATAGGGGGGGCCAAGTTCAGCAGTGGGTTGATCTTGTCCCACACCGACAACACCTGAGTCGTCAGTGGGGAGGTCATCTCGGATAGCCCCCTATGTTCCCGAGATAGCCATGGCGCGTAGGACAAATTCCTGCCCGCCATGCTCTTCTCTAGGGAGACCCAGAGTTTCGAATGGGTGTGGAAACGCCAATCGAGGATCCTCTGCAGGGCTATAGCCCGGTAGTATCTCCTAATGTCCGGGACCCCCAAGCCGCCCCCCCGCCTTGGCCGCTGTAGCACCCTCAGGGCTATTCTGGGTTTACGCGCGTTCCATATAAAGTCAGATAGCATGCTAGAGAGACGGTCAAAGAAAAGTCTGGGTAGCGGAACTGGGAGCATTTGTAGGTAAAAAAGTATGCGCGGTAACACGTTCATTTTTATTATGTTCACCCGGCCTATCCAAGTAAAGGCAGTACGCGTCCAGTGTGAGAGATCACTCTTGACCGAGGCCAGCAGTGGGGGGTAGTTAACGGCGTATAGGGTGTCAAATCGGTCTGTAAGTTGTATACCCAGGTAGCGTATAGACGATGTGGCCCAGGTAAAGGGGAAGGCAGCTTTGAGACTCGAGACCAAGTGGGGGGGCAGGCAAATGGGAAGAATCTCCGACTTCGTGAAATTGATCTTGAAGTTGGAGATCAACCCAAAGAGTTTCAGTTCTTTCATCAAGTTGGGCAACGAGAGTAGGGGGTCTGAAAGGTGGAAGAGGACATCGTCGGCGTATGCCGAGAGCTTATGTTCTGTGTTCCCCACCTGCAGTCCTTTAATATCTTTGCTGGCACGCACTGTGCGGAGTAATGGCTCCAGCACCAGAGCAAACAAGAGGGGGGACAGGGGGCACCCCTGCCTCGTGCCGTTTCTAATGGGGAATCGAGAAGAGAGGGTCCCATTGACTTTGACCTGTGCGCAAGGCGTGGAATACAGGGCCAGAACCGACGCCATCATCCGCGGGCCTAACCCTATTGACCTAAGTACTGCTGTTAAATAAGACCAGTCTACACGGTCAAAGGCCTTTTCTGCGTCTGTCGAGAGAATTATGTATGGCTGTGGGTTCCGACGGGTCTGGGCCCAGTGGACGAGATGGACAGCTCTGAGGGAGTTATCTCTGGCCTCTCTGCCCATAATGAAGCCGGTTTGGTCTGGGTGGACAATCTCAGGTATAAGGTGTTTAAGTCTGTTTGCTAGTATTTTTGCCAGGAGTTTTATGTCTAAATTAAGGAGGGAAATGGGACGGTAGCTCTGGGGGACAGTGGGGTCCTTGCCCTCCTTTGGAATCACAGTGATGTGGGCCAAGAGGGCCTCAGAGGGAATGTCTTTCCCCCCTGCTATAGAATTAAAGTATTTGCACATGGGGGTCGCCAATTGAGAAAAAAAGGTCTTGTAATATGCCTTAGTAAACCCATCAGGGCCAGGACTCTTCCCATTGGGCAAGGACTCCACCGTTGCCCCAAGCTCGGTCGTTGTGATCGGTAGCTCCAGGGCCAAGGACTGGTCCTCTGTGAGGGGGGGGAGACCGGCCGAGGCAAGGTATTCCCGGATCGCTTGTTGTCTAGCTTCATGTGTGGTAGGAGGGAGCTCAGAGTCTAAGTGATAAAGTGTGGCATAATAATCACGGAACTCTGAGGCAATCTTAGAAGACTGCATCATCATTCCCCCTGAGGAGGAGCGCAGTTTTTGTATGTACGTCAGGGCATGTCTTTTTCTAAGGGCCCGCGCTAGCATCCGTCCGCATTTGTTCCCGTGCTCGTAGTATTTGTGGGCCATATAGCGAAACTGTTTACGGGTTTGGCGGTCAAGAAGGCACAGGAATAGTTCCCGTAATTCAGTCAGTGCCTTCAACGCCTCAGAGGTCCCATTTGCCTTGTGTTGAAGTTCAGCCCTCCGGAGGGCAGCGTGTACCCTCAAGAATTCTGCCCCACGAGCCTTTTTAAGTCTGGATCCCTGAGAGATCAGCTCACCTCGGACCACAGCCTTATGGGCTTCCCAGATCACTCCCTCTGTCAGAGCATCTCCCGCGTTTTCACTAAAGTAATGGGTCAAGGTGTCGGACACTTCCTTCACTACCACCACATCGTCCAACAGATTATCATTCAACCTCCACGTCCAGGCCCGATGTGTGCCCGAAGGTAGGGTGAAGGCAACCGTTATCGGGGCGTGGTCTGAAATGGAGATGGTGCCAATGGACGCAGTGTGAAGGAGTTCTAGAGTCTTAACATCCACATAGATGTGGTCTATACGTGTGTAGACGTCGTGTACTTTAAAGTAGTAGCTGAAGTCACGGTCCGAAGGGTGTAGAACTCGCCAACAGTCTGTTAGGAGATGAGATTGGAGCGTCTTGCGGAAGTGTTTAAGGAACACATAGGAGTGTGGGGATCTCGCATGGGACGTGTCGAGCAGAGGGTCAGGGCTGATGTTGAAGTCACCTCCAAGAATCAAGAAGCCTTCTCTAAAGTCAGCCAGGCGTTCCAAAGTAGCGTCAATGAAAGTGAGTTGGTCTGTATTTGGGGCGTATATCGTCGCAAACGTATACGTCTGGCCAGCAATACTGCCCTTAAGAAACACATATCTACCTAGGGGGTCTATTTTACTGTCAGAGGGTTGGAAGGGGCAAGATTTGTGGACAGCAATGGCCGTCCCTCTAGACTTGGGTGTAGGGGAGTTGCTAAGGAACCATTGATTAAAAAGATGCGTAGGAAGCTTAGGAAGGGACTGCGGCGTAAAGTGGGTCTCCTGAAGGAAGACCACCTGCGATTTCAGGCGCTTTAACTCCCACCACAATTTACTACGCTTGTGGGGTGAGCAAAGACCTCTGACATTATATGAGCTTACCTGTAGCTTAGTCATAGGGAGAGGGAAGATGGTCGAAGCTCGCAGATTGGTGGCACGCTCGGTGTGGGTGACGCAGCGGCAGGTCGCTCCTGAATGAAAAGAGAAGGATAGGGAAGAGAAAAGGAGGGGGGGGGGGGACGAAAAAAAAGAAGAAAAAACACATGAGACAAATACAAAATACAACACAAACATAGCAGAGTGGCCGGAGCCATCTGAACATAGAAAACCTCTAAGGGCCATGCTCGGGATCCCGCCCCCTGTAAGGGGAGGGGGCCCGAGTCCTAGCCCACGATCCCTATGGGGATCCGATCCCAAAAAAGGGTGGCCTACGGGGGGTACGTGGACCAACATAGGGGGTAGGCGAGGGGGGCTCCCAGCTCCGACCATCTCATCTAACACGTTGTAGTGGGGGAGGGGTAGTAGAGGGGTAGTAGAGGGGATACTTCTTGTGGGCGAAAAACAGAGGACATTGGGACACTGAAGCCTGTTGTAGGTGCTCAAGGCACGACCTGGGAGTCTATGGCTTGGTTATCAAAGGGAAGGCAAATTAGAGAGTGGACCTTCCTCAAAACGAGTCCCACTGTTAGACCCTTGAGGAGACTGGGCCTATGGAGGGTTCAGAAGGATGTCGTCTGCGATCCCGTCTGCGAGTCTTGCGCTTGGATACTTGCCACGGTTGAGGTGGCGGTAGTCTGGTAGCAGAAAAGTCTGGTGTTCCCCTCCAGTCAGGAAAGTCCACCGGATCCAGGTCTAGAGAGGACAAAAAATTTGGGAGATCATCCTTAGTGCGGAGAGTCTCCGTTTTGCCATCTTTGGTGACCTGAAGAAAGAAGGGGAAGCCCCAACGGTACTGGAGACCTGCATCTTGGATAGCCACCAGGAGGGGGCGTAGAGATCTGCGCTGCATGAGAGTGCGGCGAGAAATGTCCTGGTAGAAGGCCAAGTGTGCGCCATCAAAATCAAAGTAGGGCTTACCCCGCATTTTCTGCATGATGCGGTCTTTTATTGTGTACTTATGCAGCTTACAAATGATATCTCTGGGATTATTCACATCTTGGGAAGGGGGTTTCAAAGCCCTGTGCGCGCGATCTATCTCAATGGTGGCTGTGGCAGGCAGTCCCAATATTTCCTTAAAGACTCCTTCTAGGGTGGGGACAATGTCCCTAGCACCAGTGGCCTCAGGCAGGCCTCTGATCCTAATGTTGGCCCTGCGGCTACGGTTCTCCATGTCGTCTAACTGACAGAGCAGGGCCTCAATCTGATGATCCTGAGTGGTGCACTTGTCTTGCAGCATAGCGATAACAGGGAGGGCTTCCTCAAATCTCTGTTCTAAGGATTCCATCCTTCCTCTCAGTTGAGATGTGTCAGCTTTGAGCTGGGCAATGTCCTCTGTTAGGGCCTTCTCTACCCTATCAGCGAAGCGCTCCAAATCTGCTTTGGTGGGGAGCGACCAAATATGGCGCCTGATGTCTGCCTCTTCCAGGGGATCTGGGCCTGCCGCCTCATCCGCCCGCAGAGAAGGGGAGCCCGGGGAGGTCGGGGGGACCGTGTCACTCACCGATCCCGGGGATGGTACAGGAGAGCCAGTCTGCTGCTGCGAAGGGGCAGGTGCGTTCTGGGAGGCCTTGGCGGCTTTCTGGGCCTTTGCTGCCGACGCCATCTTTGTAGCCTCGCGGCCTCGCCCGTTGCTCTCGGGGAAGAAACCAAGCTGTCCCTGCCTGGTACGGTCGGTCCGCGGTGGCTGCGAGGATGCCCGGGACTTCTGAGGCATAATAGAAGGCCGATGGAGTGAGATTCTCCCCCTGAGCGATGATGAAGTGCGGCGATGAGACGGAGCTGTGGAGACACACGTCCTCACTCCTCCATAGCCAGGACACGCCCTCCACTAGGATTGCTTTTACATGAAAGCCGGCCGCTGGCTGAAAAGAATGATACCAAGATGATACCTAAACCCACAGGCATCATTCTGGTATAAACATTCAAAGTCCAGCAACATACCAGTACGTTGCTGGTCCTTGTTGGACATGTATTGTAATCTTTTTTTTCATGCAGCCTGTTGGCTGAACGAAAAAAAAAGATTGATCGGTGGGTATGCCCACCATTCGAATACCGCCCTTCATCCACCCACTTCTAATGATGGGCATACATGCACCATTTATATATGCCGAAGCATGGGTGCATCTTCCCGCAAAAGTTATGCCGCGTACACATGGTCAGACTTTTCCACGGGCAAGCCTCCGTCGGAATTTCGACCGTATGTATGCAGCATTAGGAGCAAAATCGCTCCTCCGCCCCTGCTGCCCCAATGCTTCGGCATATATGCTTTTTTTTTTTTAACTGTGGTGGTGAAATCACCTCCTACAGCACTGGAGTCGCAGGGATCAGGCCTGTCTCTGCGAACGCTGCAGTTATGTGTGTTGTGTTTTGCAAGTGACAGTGATCGATCGATACTGCACTTGGGTGGCCTGGGCTGGACGGAGGGGCAAAACACAGGTGCTAGCAGGTATCTGGGCTGATCCCGCTAACACTGCATTTTTGGGAACCCTAAACTGCTGGGGACGCTAGTATACATCTGATCAGATCAGATATTGATCTGTTCAGATACTATACCACTAAGGGGGGTGTATGCTTAACGCGTGGGTGTTAGCGCTACTGGCACTAACCTGACGCTGCCTGGGGTGTGACGCAGACCCTCTCTGACGCTAAAACCTAATTGATATCACCCGCCGGGCGATCAGGGGGTTAAACCTTTATTGGGTTATATACGGCGGGTGCCCTGACACTATAAAAAGCAAACTAACTAACCAGCGTCACCCGTAACACTTATATGATGATCACTGGTGAAAGGGTTAACTAGGGGCAATTAGGGGGTTAAAACCTTTATTAGGTAATATATGGGGGTACCCGACGCTATAAAAACCTGACGGCGAACCTAAAAAAAAATTACTGGCTACCTATCGGCATCACCGACACTAAGACAACGATCATAAAAACGATCGCTTAGCGACAGTGGTGATAGGGGGTGAAAGGGTTACCTGGGGGGCGATCAGGGGGTTAAACCTTTATTAGATAATATATGGGGGTACCTGACGCTATAAAAACCTGCGGCGAACCTAAAAAAAATTACTGGCTACCGATCTGCATCACCGACGCTAAGACAGCGATCAGAAAAATTATCGCTTAGCGACAGTGGTGATAGGGGGTGAAAGGGCTACCTGGGGGGCGATCAAGGGGGTTAAACCTTTATTAGGTAATATATTGGGGTACCTGACGCTATAAAAACCTGCGGCGAACCTAAAAAAAATTACTGGCTACCGATCTGCATCACCGACGCTAAGACAGCGATCAGAAAAATTATCGCTTAGTGACAGTGGTGATAGGGGGTGAAAGGGTTACCTGGGGGGCGATCAAGGGGGTTAAACCTTTATTAGGTAATATATGGGGGTACCCGACGCTATAAAAACCTGCGGCGAACCTAAAAAAAATTACTGGCTACCGATCAACATCACCGACGCTAAGACATCGATCAGAAAAATGATCGCTTAGCGACGGCGGTGCTAGGGGGTGAAAGGGTTATCTGGGGGGTGATCAGGGGGTTAAACATTTATTAGGGGGGGTTAGGGGGCTACACTGGACCTAAAACTAAATGTAGTGACACTTTTACAGTCACAAATGTCACTGATTGCAGTGATCACGAAATAAATGGTCACTGCAATCAGTGACACTGTGACTGGGGGCTGGGGGGTGATCTGGGGGGTGATCTGGGGGTGTCTGGGGGGGCCTGGGGGGCGATTTATGTGCCTATGTGTCCTGGTGTCAGTGTAGTGTTGTGTGCACTAACCTGCATCTTCTCCTGTACGGCGCTCGGTATATGTGAGCGCCGCAGGAGAGATGACATCACTTCCTCCTGCCTGGCAGGCAGGGGAAGCTCTCTCATTCGCCGGGAGCGATCGAGAGGGGGGGGGCCTGAATCGAACGGCCGTCCCCTCATGCCGGATCGCTCCCGAAGGTAAAACGACCACCCACTGTAAAGAAGGGGGGTCCGATCGGACTCCCCAACTATACAAAGGCAATCACGTATATGTACGTGATTCTGCCTGTCGGTGCCATTCTGCCGACGTATATTTACAGTGGGCGGTCGTTAAGTGGTTAATGAAATGTAAGTTGTGTAAGTACCTACCTGGCACCAGCTTCCTGCAGTTCCTGTACAGCAGAGCTCAGACTGGTAGAGGAAGAAGCAGCTCAAGCAGACATGTAGCTGTACTTCAGCACTCTTTTTTTTTTTGTTTTATATCAATTCTTTATTTAGAGGAATCGACAATGCAATGACAAGGCCAGTCATAAAATCACAGAAGGTGTCATACAAGTACAAGCATGGTTTAAGAAAATATCAGTAGGATACAGTTGTGTCACTATTAGTGATGAGCCGAACACCCCCGGGTTCGGTTCGCACCAGAACCCGCGAACGGACCGAAAGTTCGTACGAACATTAGAACCCTATTAAATACAATGGATGCGAACGTTCGAATTCTAAAGTGCTAATTATAACAACTATTATGCATGTTATTGTCCTAAAAAGGGTTTGGGAACCCGGGTTCTGCACCAGGGGACATGTATCAATGCAAAAAGAAGTTTTAAAAACGGTCGTTTTTCGGGAGCAGTCATTTTAATGATGCATAAAGTGAAAAAAAAAAGTCAAATATTCCTTTAAATATCGTACCTGGGGGGTGTCTAAAGTATGCCTGTGAAGTGCCACGTGTTTCCCGTGTTTAGAACTGTCCCTGCACAAAATGACACTTCTAAAGGAAAAAAAAGCCATTTAAAACTTCTTGCGGCTTTAATGTAATGTCTGGTCCCGGTAATATGGATGAAAATCTTTAAGAAAAATGGCATAGCTACCCCATGACCCCCCCCCCCTACCCCAGCCCATTACCAGCCCCTTTGGGTCTTGTATGGATATTAAGGGGAACCCCGCACATAAAATAAAAAAGGCCCTATATACTCTGAACAGCCGTATACAGGCGGTGCATACAAGACAGGGACTGTAGGTTTGTTCTTATGTAGAATGTGTTTGTAATTTTGAACAGGTACATTGTTGAAGTGTAGCTCCAGCCCAAAAATCTATTTTTAAACTTTTTGGGAAACATAGGTAAGGGTTATCACCCCTGTAACATTTGTTTTGCTGTCTGTGCCCCTGTTCAGAACATTTCACCTCACTTTCCGTCCCAATGACAACTGTTTTTGAAATGTGGTGTTTTTCTTGAAACAAGGATTGCTGATAAAGCATCAGTACAGAGGAGACACCTTTCTCCCATATTTATTCTTACAGGAGAGAATTTTCCTTTCTAGGGGTAGATTTCCTCTCACTTCCTGTTGTCTTCTTTCGTTTGCAAGTAGGAGTCGTTTGTAAGTTGGATGTTTGAAAGTAGGGACCTGCCGTATATACTCTGCAGAAATAGGCCCCTTAGTTGTTGGTGTTGGCACAACACTGTAAGCACTCACAGTTACTCTTGGTTGGTGCTGGAACGCCCTGCTGTCAACTATTATATCAGGAATTTTAATTACATATAATTGTTGAACAGTGGTAGTAAAAATTGGGGCTTTGATGGTGGTGCTGGTGCCACAACACTGTAAGCCCTGACAGTTACTCTTGGTGGGTGCAGCAATGGGCCCTGCTGTGAATTATTAGATCAAGAATTGTAATTACATGCCCCTTTTGAACAGGGGCTGAAAAATTGGGCCTTTCGTGGTGGTGGTGGTGGTGGCGTTGCCACAACACTGTAAGCCCTCAGACTTACTCTTGGTGGGTGCAGGAATGGGCCCTGCTGTGAATTATTACATCAAGAATTGTAATTGCATGCCCCTGTTGAACAGGGGCTGAAAAATTGGGCCTTAGGCACTGGTGGCACAACACTACAACCCCTCACAGATACTGTACTTGGAGCACAGCAATGAGCCCTGTTGCAAAGTATTGCTTCAAAAATTGTAATGACACGCCCCTGTTAAACAGGGGCTGAAAAATTGGGCCCTAGGCACTGGTGGCACAACACTACAACCCCTCACAGATACTGTACTTGGAGCACAGCAATGAGCCCTATGGCAAATTATTGCTAAAAAAATTGTAAGTACACGCCCCTGTAAAACAGGGGCTGAAAAATTGGGCCTTAGCCACTGGTGGCGGCACCCATAAACAAAAATGATCTTCCAAGCTATCATCATCAATCGTATCATTGAGGACTCGGAGGAGGAGGATAGCCAGTCAACATAACAGCACAGGCACTCAGCATCAGCATCAGTCTTGAAGGGACGTGACATGTTAAAATCAATTAGTCTGTTATATCAGCATCAGGTGTGTGGTAGCTGGTGGTGATCCAAGACTGGTTCATCTTGATGAAAGTCAGTCGATCAACCGAGTCGGTGGACAGGCGCACCCTGTGATCCGTGACAAATCCTCCAGCAGCACTGAATGTGCGTTCCGAAAGAACGCTGGATGCAGGACAGGCCAGTAGCTCAATTGCATACTGTGCAAGCTCTGGCCAGTGATCCATCCTCAAGACCCAGTAAGCCAGAGGATTTTCGGTGGGGAAGGTGTCCAAGTCTGACCTTGCCCCTAGATATTCCTGCACCATGTTTATCAGACGCTGGCGATGGTTGCTGGAACCAATCATACTTTGGGGCTGAGGACTAAAGAATTGTCTGAACGCATCGGTCAGACGGCCACCTTCCCCACCGCTCCTTCTTTGACTGGCCGAAGCCTCAGCAACTCGTTGTCCTGGACCAGGAGTTTGTAACCTCCCAGTCTCTGGGAACGCGTTGCACAGACCTTTCTGCAAGGCCTCCCGGAGTTGTCTCATCCTCTGCTCCCTCTGCGACGGTAACATAAGGTCCGCAACCTTACCCTTGTACCGTGGATCAAGGAGAGTGGCCAGCCAGTAATGGTCCCTCTCCTTGATCCGAAGAATACGAGGATCCTTCCGCAGACTTTGCAGGATCAGGGAGGCCATGCAGCGTAGGTTTGCTGAGGCATTCGCTCCGGAGTCCTCTGGGTCACTAAGGACGACATGATCCGCAGTCACCTCCTCCCAGCCACGTACAAGTCCACTGGTTTCTTGGGACTGTAAATCATCCCTAAAAGACTGCTGCTGATGATGCTGAATGCCAGCCTCCACCTCCATGCTGACACAATCCTCCTCCTCCTCCTCCTCCTCCTCTTCCTCTTCCTGTGCGATGGGTGGGACAGAAGGAACACTGTCTGGGTAAAGGGGGCCTTGAGAGGCAAGGAAGTCCTCCTCTTCCTGCCTCTGTTCTGCCTCAAGTGCCCTGTCCATTATTCCACGCAGCGTGTGCTCCAACAGGTGGACAAGAGGTACAGTGTCACTGATGCATGCACTGTCACTGCTCACCATCCTCGTGGCCTCCTCAAATGGTGCCAGGACAGTGCATGCATCCCTGATCATGCCCCACTGGCGTGGAGAAAAAAAACCAAGCTCCCCTGACCCTGTCCTGGTGCCGTAGTCGCACAGGTACTCATTGATGGCCCTCTGCTGCGTGTGCAGCCGCTGCAGCATGGCCAACGTTGAGTTCCACCTGGTGGGCATGTCACATATAAGGCGGTTCTTGGGCAGGTTCAACTCCTTTTGCAGCTCAGCCAGGCGAGCACTGGCATTATAAGATCTGCGGAAATGCACACAGACTTTCCTGGCCTGCCTCAGGACATCCTGTAAGCCCGGGTACCTGCCCAAGAACCGCTGCACCACCAGGTTAAGGACGTGAGCCACACAGGGCACATGGGTCAGTTGTCCCTGTCGGAGGGCAGAGAGGAGGTTGGTGCCATTGTCGCAAACCACCATTCCTGGCTTAAGCTGGCGTGGCGTCAACCACCTCTCGGCCTGGCCCTGCAGAGCAGACAGGACCTCTGCCCCAGTGTGGCTTCTGTCCCCCAAACACACCAGCGCAAGCACGGCATGGCATCTTTTTGCCTGCGTACTTGCGTAGCCCCGTGAACGGCTACGGAGCACCACTGGTTCATAGGACAAACCACAGGAAGAGGCCATGGAGGAAGAAGAAGAGGAGGGGGTGGAGGAGAGAGGTGTGTCACAACCAGTAGTAGCATTTTGGAGGCGTGGCGGTGGGACAACCTCCAACACTACTGCACCTTGTCCTGCATCCTTCCCAGCTGCCAAAAGAGTGACCCAATGGGCCGTGAAAGAAAGGTAACGTCCCTGTCCATGCCTGCTGGACCATGAGTCAGCGGTAATATGCACCTTACCGCTGACCGCCCTGTCCAGCGAGGCCAAGACATTGCCTTCCACATGCCGGTAGAGAGCTGGAATAGCCTTCCGTGAGAAAAAGTGGCGTTTGGGAACCTGCCACTGAGGAACCGCACATTGCACAAACTCACGGAAGGGGGCCGAGTCTACCAACTGAAAAGGCAGCAGTTGAAGCGCTAGCAATTTAGCCAAGCTAGCATTCAACCGCTGGGCATGTGGATGGCTGGGAGTGAACTTCTTTCGACGGTCCAGCAGCTGGGGCAGGGAAATTTGCCTGCTAGAATCGGACGTCGGTGTACTGCTAGCAGAGTGGCCGCAAGTACTTGGCTGTGACACACCTAATTCTACACCTTCATTCCTCTCAGTGCATGTTTCAGAGAGGACTGAAGTTATAGTGGGGTTGGAGATCCCAGCTGATGCGGTGCAAGGAGAGGTCCGCTTTGTTCTTTGGTGTGGGTCTTTGAGGTAGGCTTGTCAACGAGCTGCATGGCAGGTCAACATATGTCTGGTCAGGCATGTGGTACCCAAGCGGCTGATGTTTTGGCCACGCGATATACGCTTGAGACATATGTTGCAAACAGCAGCTGTGCGATCTGATGCACTAGCCTCAAAAAAGGCCCACACCAAGGAACTTTTTGAATGACGGGCAGAGGCAGCGCCCTGCACAGGCGGAGCTCTGCGGTGTGATTCCGTCGGTGTACTGCCCTTACGCTGGCCACCAAAGGGCATCCTGTCTCGTTGGAGATGTGCCTCCTCCTCATCCTCCTCCTCCTCTCTCCTATTAGGCACCCACGTGGAGTCAGTGACCTCATCATCCCCTCCCTCCTCATCACTGGAGCCAATCTGGCAGTATGCTGCAGCTGCTGGAACATGACTGCCAGATTGGTGTCCTTCTTGAGCATCCCCTCTGTCTGCTCTCACCCTACTGCCTTCCTGTAGCTGGGTTTCATCATCAGACCCTTCGAAACGCTGGGCATCCTCCTGGAGCATGTACCCAACACTGTGCTCAAACAGTTCGGGGGACTCCTCAGGAGGAGGACATGGTGGGTCTAGGGAAGGAGTGACTGATGATGAGTCTGACATTGATACCAGGGAAGAGGACGCTTTGGCAGCTGCTTTGCCAGTACCCTGAGCCTGGGTGAGAGAGGATGAGGAGGAGGAGGAGGGCTTGGTCATCCACTCTACCAAGTCTTCGGCATGATGTGGCTCAACATGTCCAGCTGCCGAAAAGAAGGACAAGCGTGTCCCATGGCCATGTGCTGATGACAATGCACCGCGTCCACGACCAGCACTGTTGCCCCCAGACACAGAGCCTGCTTGCCCTCTTTTATTGCCTCCTGACTGTCTGCCTCTCCTTGTTTGCCTTCCAGACATTCTAATAGATGGCCTGCAGGGAGATGGGAAAAAAGCAATAAGGGCTACCTTCAGTTGTCCTTCTCTGTCCCTTGAAACAAGGACTTGCACAGTGAAAGAAACTGACACTCTCCCTACCTACAGTTTTCTGTCCCTAGAAAAAATGTTTTTTTTAAGCACAATATAGCACAAGGAGAATTCACTCACTGTCCTTCCAGGTCCCTAGAAACAAGGACTTGCACAGTGAAAGAAACTGACACTCTCCCTACCTACAGTTTTCTGTCCCTAGAAAAAATGTTTTTTTTAAGCACAATATAGCACAAGGAGAATTCACTCACTGTCCTTCCAGGTCCCTGGAAACAAGGACTTGCACAGTGAAAGAAACTGACACTCTCCCTACCTACAGTTTTCTGTCCCTAGAAAAAATGTTTTTTTTAAGCACAATATAGCACAAGGAGAATTCACTCACTGTCCTTCCAGGTCCCTAGAAACAAGGACTTGCACAGTGAAAGAAACTGACACTCTCCCTACCTACAGTTTTCTGTCCCTAGAAAAAATGTTTTTTTTAAGCACAATATAGCACAAGGAGAATTCACTCACTGTCCTTCCAGGTCCCTAGAAACAAGGACTTGCACAGTGAAAGAAACTGACACTCTCCCTACCTACAGTTTTCTGTCCCTAGAAAAAATGTTTTTTTTAAGCACAATATAGCACAAGGAGAATTCACTCACTGTCCTTCCAGGTCCCTGGAAACAAGGACTTGCACAGTGAAAGAAACTGACACTCTCCCTACCTACAGTTTTCTGTCCCTAGAAAAAATGTTTTTTTTAAGCACAATATAGCACAAGGAGAATTCACTCACTGTCCTTCCAGGTCCCTGGAAACAAGGACTTGCACAGTGAAAGAAACTGACACTCTCCCTACCTACAGTTTTCTGTCCCTAGAAAAAATGTTTTTTTTAGGCACAATATAGCACAAGGAGAATTCACTCACTGTCCTTCCAGGTCCCTGGAAACAAGGACTTGCACAGTGAAAGAAACTGACACTCTCCCTACCTACAGTTTTCTGTCCCTAGAAAAAATGTTTTTTTTAAGCACAATATAGCACAAGGAGAATTCACTCACTGTCCTTCCAGGTCCCTGGAAACAAGGACTTGCACAGTGAAAGAAACTGACACTCTCCCTACCTACAGTTTTCTGTCCCTAGAAAAAATGTTTTTTTTAAGCACAATATAGCACAAGGAGAATTCACTCACTGTCCTTCCAGGTCCCTGGAAACAAGGACTTTCACAGTGAAAGAAACTGACACTCTCCCTACCTACAGTTTTCTGTCCCTAGAAAAAATGTTTTTTTTAAGCACAATATAGCACAAGGAGAATTCACTCACTGTCCTTCCAGGTCCCTAGAAACAAGGACTTGCACAGTGAAAGAAACTGACACTCTCCCTACCTACAGTTTTCTGTCCCTAGAAAAAATGTTTTTTTTAAGCACAATATAGCACAAGGAGAATTCACTCACTGTCCTTCCAGGTCCCTGGAAACAAGGACTTGCACAGTGAAAGAAACTGACACTCTCCCTACCTACAGTTTTCTGTCCCTAGAAAAAATGTTTTTTTTAAGCACAATATAGCACAAGGAGAATTCACTCACTGTCCTTCCAGGTCCCTAGAAACAAGGACTTGCACAGTGAAAGAAACTGACACTCTCCCTACCTACAGTTTTCTGTCCCTAGAAAAAATGTTTTTTTTAAGCACAATATAGCACAAGGAGAATTCACTCACTGTCCTTCCAGGTCCCTAGAAACAAGGACTTGCACAGTGAAAGAAACTGACACTCTCCCTACCTACAGTTTTCTGTCCCTAGAAAAAATGTTTTTTTTAAGCACAATATAGCACAAGGAGAATTCACTCACTGTCCTTCCAGGTCCCTGGAAACAAGGACTTGCACAGTGAAAGAAACTGACACTCTCCCTACCTACAGTTTTCTGTCCCTAGAAAAAATGTTTTTTTTAAGCACAATATAGCACAAGGAGAATTCACTCACTGTCCTTCCAGGTCCCTAGAAACAAGGACTTGCACAGTGAAAGAAACTGACACTCTCCCTACCTACAGTTTTCTGTCCCTAGAAAAAATGTTTTTTTTAAGCACAATATAGCACAAGGAGAATTCACTCACTGTCCTTCCAGGTCCCTAGAAACAAGGACTTGCACAGTGAAAGAAACTGACACTCTCCCTACCTACAGTTTTCTGTCCCTAGAAAAAATGTTTTTTTTAAGCACAATATAGCACAAGGAGAATTCACTCACTGTCCTTCCAGGTCCCTGGAAACAAGGACTTGCACAGTGAAAGAAACTGACACTCTCCCTACCTACAGTTTTCTGTCCCTAGAAAAAATGTTTTTTTTAAGCACAATATAGCACAAGGAGAATTCACTCACTGTCCTTCCAGGTCCCTGGAAACAAGGACTTGCACAGTGAAAGAAACTGACACTCTCCCTACCTACAGTTTTCTGTCCCTAGAAAAAATGTTTTTTTTAAGCACAATATAGCACAAGGAGAATTCACTCACTGTCCTTCCAGGTCCCTGGAAACAAGGACTTGCACAGTGAAAGAAACTGACACTCTCCCTACCTACAGTTTTCTGTCCCTAGAAAAAATGTTTTTTTTAAGCACAATATAGCACAAGGAGAATTCACTCACTGTCCTTCCAGGTCCCTAGAAACAAGGACTTGCACAGTGAAAGAAACTGACACTCTCCCTACCTACAGTTTTCTGTCCCTAGAAAAAATGTTTTTTTTAAGCACAATATAGCACAAGGAGAATTCACTCACTGTCCTTCCAGGTCCCTAGAAACAAGGACTTGCACAGTGAAAGAAACTGACACTCTCCCTACCTACAGTTTTCTGTCCCTAGAAAAAATGTTTTTTTTAAGCACAATATAGCACAAGGAGAATTCACTCACTGTCCTTCCAGGTCCCTGGAAACAAGGACTTGCACAGTGAAAGAAACTGACACTCTCCCTACCTACAGTTTTCTGTCCCTAGAAAAAATGTTTTTTTTAAGCACAATATAGCACAAGGAGAATTCACTCACTGTCCTTCCAGGTCCCTAGAAACAAGGACTTGCACAGTGAAAGAAACTGACACTCTCCCTACCTACAGTTTTCTGTCCCTAGAAAAAATGTTTTTTTTAAGCACACTATAGCACAAGCACAAAACACACTGACACTCTCCCTACCTATCCTTCTCTTTCCCTAAACTAAAGGAATCCAGGTTAAGCAAGAAAGAAATAAAAGTCACTGTCCCTGCCTATGCTGCTCTATCCCTGCTCCGGAACACACTACACTAGGCCGCCGTGCTGGCGGCCTTTTATAGTGTGGGGCGTGTACTAAACACCCTCAGCAATAATTGGCCACAGGCATCCTGCCTGTGGCCAATCATTGCTCTCCTCGCTGCCGGCGCTGTGATTGGCCAAGCATGCGGGGTCACAGTGCATGCTTGGCCAATCACAGCGCCTGGATGACACTGCGATGGCGTAGTGCATTGTGGGCCGTTCGCGTCACTCGAATTTGGCGCGAACGGCCCAAATCGTTCGATCTTCGTCGAACGATCGAACAGCCGATGTTCGAGTTGAACGTATGTTCGACTCGAACACGAAGCTCATCCCTAGTCACTATGATATGATCTAACAAGAGACAGCAAAACAGTATATATGATAGGCTATATTACATTACCAATTGCCACTCCCATATTTTTTAAAATTTTCAAAAGATACAGTAGATTAAAACTTAGGTACAACTAAAAAGAGAGAAAGAAAAAAAAAGAAGAAATTGGGGGTGGGGGGGGAGTGTGATTGGGGGGGAGAAGCTCACTCTTCCCGTCCAGCTATCCTCCGTCAATCTCAGAGAGTGAAACAGTATTTCTTGCCCTGTTTTTTTATTGTCTTCCATCTGTTGTCTCAAAATTTTGAGTATAGCCTCATATAAAACTCAGTAATACTTTGAAAAGAGTACCATCATCCAAATTTGAATAGGAAAATTGAACTAAGTGAACATATGGTGGCAGTTTCTGATGCTGTCTAACCAATGTAATCACCTAGAGGGAGGACGTGCTGGACTGTCTCGGTGCTGACTGTCTCTGATAACATTGACACATATAGTATCATAAAAATTAGTTTATTACATATAAAAGAATATACAACATTCTAAAAGGCAACAAGCCATACCCCACCCAAGAACAACAAAAAATTATAGGAGGATTTTGCCACACTCCACCTCAAAAGAAATCTCACGGGGTCACCCGTTAGCAGTTATTATGCCGTGTACACACGATCGATTTTCTCGACGGTCCCCTACACACGGCCGGTTTTCATGACATTTTTCCTCTTGGTTGAGAAAACCGACCGTGTGTGGGCTCCCTGGCAGTGTTTCCCTATGGGAAAACTGCTGCGGAAAAAAATGCTGTGAATCACGACGAGAAAAATTAGAGCATGTTCTAATTTTTCTCGTCGTGATTCTTGCCGTTTTTCTCGTCGTGAAAAATGCTGGAATGCCCACACACGGGCGAAAAATGGTCGTGTGTACGCGGCATTATTTGTTGTTCTTGGGTGGGGTATGGCTTGTTGTCTTTTAGAATGTTGTATATTCTTTTATATGTAATAAACTAATGTAGCGCCCTACTCCTGTTGCGTAGACACTATATGTTAAATTTAGTTATCTGAGCAGTAGTTCAGCTCAGAAAGAATTATGTAAATTGTTGGCTCTGTTTCAGTCTAGCTGGGTTGAACGTCTTCCACCTGACACTAGGTGTCACTGTCACCACAGGTCAGGGTTGGAAAAGCAGCAGGCTGGGTGTATTGGGTATTCCTTTCCCATAAGTGGCTCAGGGGGCGTGGTCAACCCACTGTGCATTCTGGGAGGGGGTACTTAAGAGAAAGAGACCACTCTTTTGGGGTTCGTTGCCGGGGGTTGTTGCCGGATCCTGACCTGAGGGCCCTCCTGGCCTCAGTGGCCTCAGGGATATACGAGCCATTTTCGGCCTCGGGGCCTGCTGGCCCGAGGCTCTGCAACTGAGAAGTAGGCCCAGAAGTTGTTGGGGCCTACTAGTCCAGGGATGGTCCTACGCGGTCTTGCCTGCGGGAAGAAGCGGAACATTTGGGGACTCAATTGAAGGACGCATCCTGGTCAGTTGTCTCACGGTGCTGCCGGACAGCTGAAAGATTCTGGCACTGTGAGCTGTGTACTTTTTGAAGGAACTGTTTGCAAAGTGTCAGTGTGGTTACACGATCTTGTGGCAGAAGGTTGTGCAATGACTAGATGGCACTCATCAAGTCTGTGGCAGAGACTTTTGAATGAGCTCCGCACCGTTTGCTAGGCCAGTGGGAGTTAGGCCTATCCGGTGGTTGCTAAATCCAGCGTGGAACTGTTTGTTCTCTGGATCTGAGATTGTGCCCATGATCCGCAAATCTAAGTACCTGAACCTCCCCTATCCCTCTATCCCTCTGTTGGAACTGGTAAAATAAAGCCTTGAAGAAAATGTATCCAAGTGTTGGTGTGAACATTTATAAAGGCTTTTCAAGGAGGATCCCTGACACGAGTGAAAAAGGTAACGGTAGGCCCAAAACTTAAACCAGCAGCTCCAACAGGGGTAGTGTTACACTCATTTTTATGATTCTATATGTGATAATGTTATCATTACCGAGACAGTCCAGCACTTCCTCCCTCTAGGTGATTGCATTGGTTAAACAGCATCAGAATTCTGAAGCTATCTCATGGTCCCCAGCTGTAGGAATTTTAACTAATCTGAAATGATCTCATTGTTCCCAGCTGTGAGAGCTAAACTGTGCTACCTTTACTGAGAGAGGAGGATCCTCTACTTAACATGCTGAGCTCCTCTGAAATTTTTCTAGCAATAAAATATAAAAAGACAACCCCTAGACTGTTAATTTGGAGCAGGAGTGAATGGACTGTTGCTTGAGTGACTGGCGGCTTGTGCACTGTTTGGGAAGGAACTAGTTAAAATCAATCAGTGGCCCCTTGCGAGGGGGGGGGGGGGGGGTAGTGCTACACCTTTATATCATGAAATTTAAAATTTCATGTATTTACACACTGTATGAGACAGTGAGTGAGAGCTTTTAATTGAAAGGGGCCTTGTTGCTTTCTCGGGGCCCAGTTGCAGATGGGACCAATGAAACAGCTAACTGTTTCTGCTCCACCATTAAAGCTAAATACCAGGGAAAACAGCTGAATACAAAAAGGAAATACATATATAGGGACTGTTTTACCTGTCAAAGGATTTGTATTTTTGTCCATTCTCTTAAGAGATTTACACAGCTCTGCCACACAGCACTGCCCTATATTACAGGGCAAGAGATCAGAAGTCTCGCAGCTGGGAACCATGCGGAAAATCTCTCTGGCATCTAGCCGTAGCAAAAGGAATGCTTTTAGGGTGCTGCACAAGTTGCAGGAAGACAGGAAATAATTTTTTACTCACAAATCCCCAAATGACCATAGACTTGATCCCTTGGTAGAAAAGCCCAGCATGCAGATTAGGGATAATTCCAGCCAGGCCCCCAGCCAGCAACAGCCAAGGTCTAGCAGAACAATAACTCAGTCCAAAGTGCCTCAGAGGTAAGTAGCCCCCTGAAGCTAATGGAGTCATCCCTGATGAAGAAAAGACAAGTCTCCTCTGGGCTATAGGCTATTTATATTTACAACCTTCCTGACCACCTTCTGGGCATGCCTCCCCAGGGATTGGCCAGGGCATAGTAAATATTCAGGCCAGTCATTTGCATTTTCCCACCTTAAGCTCTGATCGCTTCTTTGAGAGACAGGGGGAAACAATCAAATCCTCAGCCTGTGGAACCATGAGCAGACAAAAGCAACCCAATCAATGCTCCTCTGATTACAGAGTGAGCCAAACAAACTAAATGTACCTAGTATCCTATACTAGGAGGGTGCTACACCAGTAAAAGTAAATACTGCAAAGTTTGTATGACAAACTGTGGCCACATTTCTCCTTTTATTGAAAGAGTACTCTGAATATATACAGTATGTCCTGCCTACAGTGCATAAAAAAATGCAATTCTGGCTGTCCGGTCAAGCATATTTCACTTCACTTCCTGTTCCAAAGATACAACAGGAAGTGAGAGGAAATCCTTCTAAACTGAGGGAAACCCCCTTTTTAGCTGTTGCTAGAGCAGGTGTCTCCATCAGAAGATTTCTCTTTCAGTTCTGAAAAAAGGAATTTTCTATTACTTGCTGTACCAGTTACCAGGACCAAAGAAAGTGTACAGAGAGTATCTCCACTGAGGACAAAAACAGCAATAAAAACTGCCACAGCTCCTAACCCTTCCATACTTCATCCAAAACCCTGTTTTAGTTTTACATACACTTAAATCTGACCCCAGGCAGACAAATAAACAAGCATAATACATACTGTACTGTATATGTGAGCCGTTTGTCTTCCAAATAATATATTGTTATGCCCAATTAGTCTTGTACCATCTCATACCTCAATCCCCCTTGTCATTCTTATCTTGTCTCAATACCCCTACTCACCCCCTCATACCTTAGTACCCTTGTCATTCTCTTCTTAACCAAACTCCCCAACTCACCCTGTTCTGTTCTCGCTACACGTTTGCCCCTGGCGTGTATGTAGCTCAACATACAGCTTAAACCTTGCATCATAAATAACCCGACTGTCTGTAACTTTGGTTTTTTATTACGATGAACAGGTGGTGGCCATATAAGATCCGTATGAATAATGGTGAAACTAGAGATAAAAAAATAAATGAACATATAAGACTTATATGAACACAAACAAATGTCTACTAGGCATATAGATAAACAGTCTTTATCATACCAGCGATGCTGTCGTAAGGAGATCAGGACTTAGGAAACATGTGGCGCAGGCTTAGCTGAATCCATGTGGACTGTCCAGTGGAAAAAGATAAAAGAGTTGTGATAGGAAGTGAAGACAGTTTTCAATAACACGACAGGAAATGTACATTACCATAGAACACTGTCCATCAACAGTCCTTTGTTAAGAGTGACATCTAGTGGACGATATTTGAATTACAAGTCCAGAAGATATTACTGTATTTCTATGTAGGCCAAAGACATGACACTCCCCGCCTGGTATCATAAGATGCCACTATTCATTTCTCAGATGACAACCATAAAATTAGTTCAGAAACTGGTCTGAGGAACAACTTTGTCTCTTTGTTTCTATGGATCTTGACTTTCACTTTTCTGACCCTTCCATCCTCACTTGGAAAGGTGATGAGACCCAAAGGCCACTCATTCCTTTGAGATTGACAGTCCTTAACAAGAACAAGGTCTCCTCCTTTAAGGTTGGGCTTGTTGTCTTGCCATTTAGTACGTGGCTGTAAAGTGGAGAGGTATTGCTTCCTCTACCTGTCCCAGAAGGTATTTGCCAGGCTTTGTACCTGTCTCCACTGGCGTAGGTATAAGTCTTTAGTGGTGAAATTCCCATGGGGGGCACTGATTACTCCAATTTTTTGTGTAAGGAGTGCTGCTGGTGCGAGTAACACAGGCTTGTCTGGGTCATTTGAGACTGGAGTTGGAGGTCTGGCATTGATGATGGCTGAGACCTCTGCCATGAAGGTTACCAGACTCTCATGGGTAAGTCTTGAGGTTCCTATTTGCAGAAAGATAGAATCCAGAATTCTCCGGGCTATGCCTATCATTCTTTCCCATGCTCCACCCATGTGAGAGGAGTGAGGTGGGTTGAAAGTCCATGAACAGCCCTGATCTCTGAGGTATCTTTCTACCCCTTTGGTGTCCACGTTTGAAGGAATATGCAGTTCCCTAGCTGCTCCAACAAAGTTAGTACCTCTGTCTGAACGGATGTGTTTTACAGGGCCTCGGATAGCAATGAAGCGTCTGAGGGCATTTATGAAGCTTGAATTGTCCATAGACTCAATAACTTCAATGTGCACTGCTCTGATGACCATACAGGTAAATATGACTGCCCAACATTTGTTGTTTGCGTGACCTCCTCTGGTGTGACGTGTGACAATAGACCAAGGGCCGAAGACATCAAGGCCAACATTGGTGAAAGGAGGGTCTGGAGCAAGTCTGTCAGCTGGAAGGTTGGCCAATTATTGTGTTTGTAGCATGCCACGAAGTTTGCGACAAGTAACACATTTAAAGATCACGTTACTCACACATCTCTTAGCTCTGACTATCCATAGGCCTGCAGCTCATAAGGCTCCTTCTGTGAACAGTCTTCTTTGATGTTTGACATGGAGGTGATGATGTGATATGATCAAGTAAGCGATGTGATGGTGACCAGGAACTATTAGAGGATTTCTCTCATCTGATTCCAAGTTGGCTTGTCTTAGACGACCACCTACCTTCAAAAGTCCATTTTGATCAAGAAATGGGTTGAGTTTTCTCAGGGCACTGTAACTAGGGATAGGTTTTCTTTTTAAGATACAGTCGATCTCCTTAGCATAGGTCTCATGCTGTACAGTGCGGATGATAAGATCCTGGGACTGCTGGAGCTCTAATGCTGAACCGGTCCTATGACAATGATGCCATCCATTGCGGTCACAGCTGTTTGAGTCGCCTTTGAAAGAGTGAGCTATATGGATAAGACAAGAAATAGCTCGAACAAGCGCCTTCCAATTTGAGAATCTGGTAAATCTGTCAGATTTAAAGTGGTTGTAAACCCACTTTTTTTTTTTTTTTGCCAACCTGTAAAAGAAAGGCATAATGAGCTATTATGACTAGCATAATAGCTCATTATGTACCACTTACCTTAGATCGGGGCCCCCGAGGCAGTCCGCGTCCCTCTGTCCAGCCGCACACATCACTGCGGCGATAGCCGGAATGTTACTTCCGGGTATCGCCGCACCAGCCAATCACATCGCCGCTCCGGCACTGTGATTGGCTGGAGCGGCGGAGACGTCACTCTGCGCATGCGTGCGGGAGGCGTCCTATTCGGCTACGCCCAGCGATTGCTGGGAAGTAGCCGAGTTTGTGAATGGGATTAACCCCATGAATGCGCCGTTGTCTACGGCGCGCATCCGCCGTAGACAGCGGCGCCTGTCATTTTAGTAAATATCTCCTAAACCGTGTAGGTTTAGGAGATATTTCTTGCACCTACAGGTAAGCCTTAATCTAGGCTTACCTGTAGGTGCAAGTTGAAAAAGTGGGTTTACAACCACTTTAAGCTGGCAGTCTGAAGTTGCAGTCTGAAATGTTGAGATCTCAGGACGGATGTCAGTATCTGAGTCTGGATCTACTAGTTCAATAGTGTCGCTCTTACGAACAGTCTGTTCTGCATTGTACAAGTATGCAGGTTCTGTAAACCATGTTGTGTCTTTAAGGTTACATGCGGCAACAGCTCTTGTAGCATGGTCTGCAGGATTATGGTCAGTAGGTACGTAGTGCCATTGTGTTGGGTGAGTGGATCTCCTAATCCTCAACACTCTGTTGTTGGGTAAGCGTTGTCTCTGTGGTCTGAAGGGAAGAGGTGCAACCCAGCTGTTTGTGCTATCTTTGACTAGTCCTTGCTCCATTATTTCTAATGCCGCGTACACACGATCGATTTTTTAGACGGTGAAAACACCGTAGAGAAAATCGACGTTAAAAACGAGGAACAGCTTGTTCCTCCCACACACGGCCGTTTTAAATGTCATTTTTTTTTTGGTCGAAAAAAACGACCGTGTGTGGGCTCTGCGGCAGTGTTTCCCTATGGGAAACACTGCCGCGGAAAACATGTCGAAAAAAACGACGAGAAAAATTAGAACATGTTCTAATTTTTCTCGTCGTTTTTAATGCCGTTTTTATCGTCGAAAAAAACTACAGAAAGCCCACAGACGATCGTTTTTCTCGTCGAATGGGAAAAATTTCGTTTTTCTCGACGAGAAAAACGGCCGTGTGTAGGCGGCATAAGAAGAGTTTTTCCTCAATAGACATTGCCACACGATTGTCATCTTTAGTTCTTTGAAAGACTGTGCACCCTAAATGGTCTTGGTCACTGTCACAGGCAAAGTTGTCACTAATGGGGCTTGTAAAAGGACAAGACAAGTGGGTGGTGTAGGCCGATTCCTTAACAAGGAACTGGTTGTGGCATGGCTGGAAAAGAGAGGTACGCCCATTCTCTAGGGTATTTGTGAGCATGCTGCTAACGGACTTAGGTTTGTGCACACTTCCTAGACAGACATCTCCTATAATGACCCATCCGAGGTCTAACCTTTGAGCATAAGGAGCATTGTTGGGACCATTAATTTGAGCTCTTGATTTGTGGACTCGCAAGATATCTCTCCCAAGGAGTAGGATAATCTGAGCCTGAGGATCAAGTTCTGGTATCAGATGCGCTATGCGTTTCAAGTGTGGGTGATGAGCAGCCACATCTGGTGTAGGAATTTCAGATCTATGGTCAGGGATCTGGTTGCATTCGATAAGAGTTGGCAAAGACAAGCATGATTGTCCGTCAATGGACTCGACTTGGTAGCCGGATGCTCTCCTCCCCGTCGTCTCCACTATTCCTGCACAAATTTTAAGGAGTAGGGGATGCTGGGGCCTTTAATGCCAAAGATGTCAAAGAAGGTTGAGCTGGCTAATGAATTGTTAGTTTGGTCATCCAGAATTGCGTAGAGCTTAATAGCTCTGTCCTTTTGGCCTGCTAGGTAGACTCTGACTAGGCATATTTTGGAGCAGGACCTGCCACCTATGACTCCTTTGCAGACCTCTGTACATTGTGAAGTGATCTCTGGTGGAGTTGTAATGGTGTGCTCTTCCTCCCCGCCATGCTCACTAGTGCTGCTGAGAGTGTGTTGTAAAGTCCATGGAGCTGGCCCAGGATGTAAACCTGTGTTGTGATCTAAGCTGTCACATTCTGTGCATTTTAAACTCACCTTACAGTCCTTGGCAAGGTGAGACGTTGAAGAGCAGCACCTGTAGCAGACGTGGTTCTCCTTGAGGAAGGCCTTGCGGTCCTGCAGGGCTTTCTCTCTGAAGGCTCTGCATTTTAGGAGAGGATGTGGCTTCCGATGCAAGGGACACTGCTTACCTTGATCTTTGACCTTTGTCTCTGAGTAAGAGAAGCTGGCAGACCTGTCAAAAGAGTCTGGAGGGGGGGGGCGTGGCCTGGCGGTGAATGGAGTAGGACGTGTGTGATACGAGCTCCAGCCATTAATCCTTCTACCTACTAATCCTCTTGCCCTGAGACCTTCTAACTACTCCTGATCAGCGAGGAATAGAACCGGGCATATTTCCAGCCATGTCTCAGATGAGAAGCAGCGCGGCGCTTGCTAAGTTAAATCAGTACCGCCGGCAAGACAAAGACACTGAGGGGGAAGATGGCGGCGCCACGAGTTCAGAACAGGCCGCGCCGGGAGGAGATACTGAGAAACTACTGGAAGCCATCACGTTCTGCCGCACATCCCTTGCCACCCAGATTGAAGAGGTCAAGATTGACCTATCCCTCATGCGGCAGGACTTTCAAAAGCTTCGGGAGCGGGTCACGGAGACGGAGACACGCATTAGCGATATAGAAGATGCCATACCTCCTCTACAGACGAGCTCCGACCGCATGCAGTGGCAAATCCTTCAACTTATGGGGAAGCAGGATGAAATGGAGAATAGGCAGAGGAGATGTAATCTCCGTTTCATTGGATTGCCTGAGGGAGCAGAGGGAAAGGATCCGACCACCTTCCTAGAACAAATCCTAATCTCCACATATGGTCGTGAGTCCTTCTCCCCGACCCTAGCGGTAGAGAGAGCACACCGCATCCCGGCCAAGGCCCCACCACAAGGAGCCCCCCCTCGCACGTTTATAGCCAAGCTACTGAACTTTAAGGACAGAGATGCGGCACTACGGATGGCGAGGGAGAAGGGCAACATGGAGATTGGGAGCAACAGAGTTGCTATTTTCCCAGATTTCTCCGCTGATGTACAACGTCGCCGCCAGGGCTTCACTGAGGCGAAACGCAGACTCCGGATTAAGCACCTCAAATATTCCATGCTGTTCCCGGCGCGCCTGCGAGTGGAGAGAAACGGCCGAGCCTACTTTTTTGAGGATCCAGAAGAAGTTCTCTCCTGGATGGAGCGGCCTGAACCCGATCGACAGGCGGAAGACAAGTAGCCCACACCCGAACGGGGTCCCGGCTGCCTCCCTATCCTGTTTGAGCCCTCCTAATCTCCCGGAGCATGGGTATGTCTATTTGGGTTTTTTTTTCCCTCGCTAGGGAGTATTATCTTTGTCAGGTCCTCCTTAAGGCTGTCGTCCCTTGTCCCATCTGCCATGTCTTTGGCCTCCGGGGACCCTCAATCCCCACTGGGATATCCCCTCTCCTTCCTCTAATGACAGTTTATAACTTCTTGTTCCCCTCTCCTTCACTTATATTGCCCGGTTTAAGGCGATTTTCCTCTCATCCTAGTTTACAGTCTACTGGGGCCCTAATATGGGAGCACACCCCGTCCTACCTCCTAATAACTCTGAGCAGCGATTTTTTCGCCCCCTTGTGCAACCAGGAACTTTGTTGGACCCTCTACGATCCGGACTGCCTGTGAGTGCCTTGTGCCATGTCTCTGGTTTATGGCATGGTCGGGGCTGAACACTCATGATGGGACTGTGACTATTCGATACGCTTACTTTCTGCTTGTTTCCTTTGTTATAGCACAGCCTGACCACAAGTCACGCGGCTCTGAGCCCTTCCTGGTTGCTAGTTTATATTTTGTTTTGGGTCATACCCGCACCAGTTGGGGAAGGTGCAGGGTGGGGGGGGGGGATTAGTTGTAGTTCGATATTTTAACGGCAATGTACATGACTACTGGTTGAATGTTATTCCATCCAGGGTGTATGGGTTATGCTTATTTCCACTGAATACTTTACTGCTTAAATACTTTACATGTGAGGTTTATACTGCACTTATTAGCACACTCCTATGGTTCCTGGGCTGCGTGGGCCCAGGCGCGCCGCATCTCTCCCCCCTCTCGGATGGCCAGCCTGAGATTCCTTACCTGGAATGTCCGGGGCCTTGGGGATAGGGTGAAGAGATCTGCTGTATTTACCTTCCTGAAAAAACAGAGGGCTGATGTGGTGGTTTTGACCAAAACTCATGTGGACGGTCGACTTCAGTTGGCGCTCAAAAGGCCGTGGATGGGATGGGTGTATCATTCCACTCACTCTACCCAGGCCCGCGGCGTCTCTATTCTTATCGCTAAGACAGTTCATTTTGAAATTTGTAGTGTAGAGTCTGATCCACATGGTAGATATGTGTTCCTCTCTACAAAACTGTATGGAGAGTCATTTCTTATCCTGGCATTCTATGTACCTCCTCCGTTTAACTCCACCGTTATCACTACAGGCCTGATGTTCATGGCTCGTCATCCCTCGGTCCAAGCGATCTGGCTGGGGGACTTCAATGCAACCCTCAACCCAGCCTTAGACAGACCCCAGCCAGTTCAACCTACCGGTTCAGTCCCAACGAGTTCCCGATTCGGCAGACTTATTTCCACTTTTAACCTCATTGATACCTGGAGACACAAATTTCCCCTCTCCAGAGCCTATTCCTGTTTTTCAGCCTCACACAATACAATGTCACGTATTGATGATATATTGTTAACTAAAGCCCTTATCCCACGCTTGCTAGAAGCAAAATTCTCTCCTAGGCTGCTTTCGGATCACTGCCCTTACTGGATCACCCTTTCCTTCCCTATTAATAGACCTCAGCAGACGTGGCGATTAAACCCGTTTTGGCTGTCCCTGTTACCGGAGGATGACGAGCTAACGAACGAATGGAACACCTTTTTTGCTGATAACGCCAATTCGGCCTCCCCGGCTATGGTGTGGGAATCCTTTAAGTTGCACGCCCGCAGGGTTCTGACCTCCCGAATCAATAGATTTAAGGCGGACTCGGCTGCTACCCTTGATAGAGCTCTGGGAGTATTGTTAGATACTGAACAGTCCTACCTGGCAGACCCCTCCCCTGCTAATGCAGACTTGCTGAAGCTACACACTAGGGTGGTAGAACAACTGCAATACGAGGCAGCCAGACGTAAGTTATTTTTTACAAAACAAAAATTCTTTGAACATGGGGAAAAGGCAGGCAAATTACTCGCTTATCTAGCTCACAACGAAGATAGGCCCCCGACTGTCATTTCCCTTACTAGCCTGAATGGGGACGTGGTTTCGGACCCTCAGGAGGTCTCTGACCGATTACGAGGGTTTTTTTCACAGTTGTATACTTCCCAGTTGACTGACTCTGATGAACATTTAGAGAACCTGCTAGCGGGGATTGCCTTCCCGAAGTTGACGGACGAACAGGTTGAGGCCCTGGATGCACCCCTCACGACCGACGAAGTGTCTGCAGCTCTCACTAGCTTCCACAAATCTAAAGCCCCGGGTTCAGATGGACTGCCTATCGAATTTTACCTGCAATATGGAGAAATGCTTTCTCCCAAACTGTTAGAATTATACAATGATCTCTTTGACACTTTTACTCTCCCTCCTTCTATGAGAGACGCAACCATTGTTCTCATACCTAAGCCCGGTAAGGACCCGGGCCAGCCGGAGTCATACAGGCCCATTTCACTCTTGCAGGTGGATATTAAGATCCTGGCTAAAATTTTGGCGCTTCGTTTGAATCGGGTGATACTGAGTCTTATACATGCTGACCAGGCAGGCTTTATGCCAGGCCGCAACACCTCATTCAACCTTAGAAGACTTTATATCAACCTGCAAGCTATACATGACGAAGTCGGATCACGGGTGGTGGTTGCCCTAGATACGGCCAAAGCATTCGACTCAGTCGAATGGCGGTATCTCTGGGGATGCCTTAGGGGGTTTGGGTTTGACCCAAAATTCATTAAATGGGTCCAACTACTTTACCAGGCCCCAAGAGCTAGAGTTGTGTCCAATGGGTATACCTCCCAACCCTTCGATCTCACTAGGGGCACTAGGCAGGGCTGTCCCCTGTCCCCACTATTGTACGCTCTTGCGGCGGAGCCTCTTGCAATATCCATTAGGGAAAATCCCAGGATCCGTGGCCTCCAGGTGGGAGCAATCATGGAGAAAATCAGCTTGTACGCTGATGACACGTTGCTATATTTGGCAGACCCGGATGCCTCCCTTCAGACAGCATTGCAGACGATAGAATACTTCGGATCATTTTCTGGCCTCAAAATTAACTGGGGTAAGTCCCAAATCCTGTCCATTGACAGCTTCCCTTTCCCCAGACTACGGGACCACTTCCCCCTACAGAGAGTTGACTGCATTAAATATTTGGGCGTTTCTGTGTCCAGGTCCCCAGCGGATTATATCCCACTGAACGTTGAACCTCTTTTCACCCTGATTAAATCCAGGACTCAGGTCTGGGCCAAGTTACCGCTTGGGGTCTGGGGCCGAATTAACATCATAAAAATGATACTGCTACCTAAGATTCTCTACACTCTCTGGCACGCACCGGTATACATCCCCCTCAAATACTTCAAAATCATAGACACTCTGCTGAATTTGTTCATATGGGGGAAGAATAGGTATAAACTGGCCTGGAATGTCCTCAAAAATCCGACTGATCTAGGGGGTACGGCCTTACCTGATTTTAATTCCTATTTTCTTTCTCGTACATCACGGGACACAGAGCGGCATAGTCATTACTATGTGGGTTATATAGATTACCTTCAGGTGCTGGCACTGGCAACTTCCAAACCGGAAGTACCCTCCCCTATATAAGCCCCTCCCATCCGGGAGCACCTCAGTTTTTTGCCAGTGTCTAAGGTGTTGGCCAAGAAGTAACATGTGTTTTTCACTGAGCTTGCGTACAGGTTCTTTTGGGCCTCAGTAAGCTATTCCGGATCCGACCAAAAAAGCTTCATAGCTAAACGGTCGGTACCCGGGCCTTGCAGAGAAGAGCAAGGTTTTGCCTGTAATGCTTCTCTTAGGAGGGCTGGACCCTGGGATCCAGAGCTCTGGTGATACCCACGACCAAGATGTTTTCTGTGCAGGGTGCTATACAGGTCCAGGGGAGTGGAATCCTTGGGAACCCGGTCCCTGAAGGTTTAATTGCAATGCCTGCCGTGATAGGTGAAGTTTGGGCTTCTGTGGTCCAAACAGAGTCCTGCGGCGAGGAAAAGGTAAGTGGGGGCCTCTCAGGAACTTGGTTCTATTGAGGGGACCCCCAAGCCTAATATGTCTTTCTGCCTGTTACGTAACGGTATTCCCGCTAAATATCTGTGCATGCCTGTAACTGCTAAAAAATTTAATAATTTTAAGAGTGGTCAAGAAAAAAAAAAATGGTTAAACCGCGGTACCTGTGTTAAACCACTAGAGGCCGCTGTGGAATGTTGTTTTCTTGTCATATGGATTTTTTCTTCCAAGTCAAAATCCAGGCAGATGGTGAGTTCTCTGAATGGGAAACTGTCTCCGCTGCCATGTTGCAATGCTCATCCATCCTCCGGCCCTGTGGCAAACAGGGCCCTGGCTTCTGTCCTAGTTCCTTTCAAAAAAAGAGCACCAAAGGCGCACGTGCCCACGCGCGTGCGTGTGCACGCGCCTCTATTTATAGAGGTGGGCCGGAAAAAGGGGCGGAGCTGGGTGGATGACGCTCTGTGCGCGCCGCGGCGCTTCTGCGCATGTGTCCCAGCATGATACAAAAAACACATTAGCTGTTGTCAGCTGGTTATGGAGAAACAGAGCTGGCAACATTAAAGAAAGGCATACAGTAGGCGGTTGATGCAGGCATCCCCATAGAAAGGCACATTAGTAGACACCAACTGTTTATATAGCAGCAATTGTGCTAGACTATTGTCAGTAAGTGGTGTATTGCGGCTGGAATACCTCAGCTTTGGGCTTAGGAATATGCCGTCTAAAGGCTCCGGAACTAAGAATTCCAGGAAGCTAAGGGGGTCTCCATCGGGCTCTGAGGATCTTGGGCATGCTTCAGCTGCACCAACCTCCCCTGAAAAATCAGAGGTTAGTGACCGTAGAGCACCCTCAGGAGTACCTGGTACTGTGGCTGTCCTCAGTTCACCTGCTCCTGTGTATGTAACAGAGGAGGTTTTTTCCTCAACTCTGGGAGGACTGGAAGAGAGATTGACAACATTGATCGCTGCTGCCCTGTCAGAGGGAAAGCGCGCCCGATCTCCGTCTCCTCCCTCAGAGTGCCTGTTAGCGGAGCAACAGTCCCTTGCAGGGATCGACCTACCTGAAGGGGATCAGGATGAGGTTGATTCTGTTGTAGAGGAATCAACAGTGGAAGAACCATTTTCAGCGTCACATGCTGAAAGATTATGGGTTCAGTCTCTGACTGATATGGTCCGATCAGCATTTCAAATGCCCCTTGCGGAACCATCAGCCACTTCTGTCTCCTCGTTGGGGTCGCTAAAAGCTCCCCAGACTGTTTGTTCCTTTCCAATCCATCCTTTACTGGAAGGACTCATTTACCAGGATTGGGAACATCCTGATAAAATATTTACTCCCCCCAAGAGATTTCCGGTGGTCTATCCCATGGAGGATAAGTTCATCAAAAAATGGAGAGTCCCTACAGTGGACGCAGCCATCTCTTGTGTGAATAAATCACTGACATGTCCAGTAGATAATGTCCAAATGTTCAAGGACCCAATAGATAAAAAATTGGAGTCCTTATTAAAATCTGCTTTCTCTACAGCAGGCTTAGTGACACAACCAGCAGTGGCAGCTATTGGGGTCTGCCAAGCAGTGAAGGATCAGTTGAAACAGGTCTTAAGGGACTTGCCAGATCAGCAGGCTCTTGCCCTAGCTGATCTACCTAGAGCCTTATGCTTTGCGGTTGACGCCATCAAGGATTCAATCCATCAGGCCTCCCGCCTTACGCTGTCTGTAGTACATATGCGTAGGCTTCTATGGCTCAAGAACTGGTCTGCTGAAGCTCCCTGTAAAAAATTGCTGGTTAGCTTCCCATTTCATGGTGAACGCTTATTCGGGGATAACCTGGACAAATATATCCAGAAAATTTCCAGCGGTAAAAGTACACTCTTGCCGGTTAAAAACAGAGTTAGAGGTCCCTCTTTTAAGAGGCCTGCCTCTCCAGTCCCTGGGACATAGACTCAAGTTGTTCGCAGAGACCTGGCGGGACACGATCAGAGATGGGTGCTCTCCGCAGTAAGTCTGGGATACAAATTGGAGTTAAAAGACTCTCCTCCTTCCCATTTTATAAGGTCAAACGTGCCAAGGGATCCCCGGAAGAGAGGATCCCTCCTGTTGGCACTAGAACAACTATTGCTCCAAGGAGTAATTATGGAGGTTCCCCTGGAGGAATGGGGGTTTGGGTTTTACTCAAACCTCTTTACAGTCCCGAAGCCAAACGGGGACATGAGGCCCATATTAAATCTAAAAGGGCTAAACAAATTCCTACATATCAGGACTTTCCGGATGGAGTCGATTCGATTGGTGGCCGCTGCCCTACAAAGGGAGGAATGGTTAGCCTCGATTGACATCAAAGATGCTTATTTGCATATTCCCATCTTTCCAGTCCACCAAAAATTTCTACGCTTTGCAGTAGAAGGGCGCCATTTTCAGTTCAGAGCCTTACCCTTCGGTCTGGCCACAGCACCACGGGTGTTTACAAAAATCCTGGCCCCATTATTGGCCAATCTAAGAACACAAGGTGTAACGATAATGGCATATCTAGACGACTTGTTGCTGATAGACCATTCAGTGAAAAAACTAGAAGTGGTCGTTCACAAGACAATCAAGTATCTGGAATCTCACGGTTGGATTATCAACCGAGACAAGTCAGCCCTAAAACCAGTCAAAAGTCTGGAATACTTGGGGCTAAGGCTGGATTCAGGCCAGAGAAAAATATTCTTGCCTCAAGAAAAGGTGTTGTCTTGGAGAGATTTGATCCACCTAGTGGGTACAAAAAGACAGCCGTCCATACGCCTGTGCATGAGGCTGCTGGGAAAAATGGTGGCATCATTCGAAGCAGTACCCTACGGTCAATTCCATTCAAGGAATTTGCAAAGGGCCATACTGTCAGCCTGGAACAAAAAAGTTCAGGCCCTAGATATACCAATGTCCTTGTCCCCTTCCGTTCGCAAGAGCCTCCGTTGGTGGTTAGTTCTCCAGAATCTGGAAAAAGGGAAATCCTTCAGTTCGATTTCTTGGAAGGTGGTGTGAGGGGGTTAGCTCGGCAGCGGGTGTGTGTGACCCCCGGGATGGGCTCCCCACACAAAACAGGCCCAGCAAACGGAGGTTGTGGTTTTCAAAATCAAAAAGGTGCGGTTTATTTTCTATTTACAGTGACAAAACACAGCAAAGCAAAAGAAACATAAACAAAATAAATCCTGGTCAAGTTGACCTCTGACTAAACATACAGGTTTCCTAACTAACAACTGGGATCAGCCTAGTGCTGTCCTAGTCCCTAAGTCCCTGGTTTTAAATGTCCAAGCAAATAGCCACACAGGCTTTGTCTCACCGCACAGGGGTTCACTCTCCCTAGACAGTCCACACAGGTCTGGTTCCAGGCATGAGCTAACATCTAATGAAGCTGGGAGTTCTTATAGAGGCCTAAATGAGCTGACAAGCTTCAGCTGGTCTCATCAACTCCCTGTCTGCACGACGCCCCACACTCTCCCTAGACATATGAGTCATCCATGAGCCCACTAGCCTTAGCTGGGCTTATACAACTCTCCACCTAGTTGTATAAGTCGGCGTAAAGCCTGAATCTGGGCGAAATATATCTACCCCCCTGGATGCAACCAGGTGACTTTACCTTCCTGCTGTCACATACCCCCCCCTCTTGTTTTAACCTCGGGGTTGGAACACCAGCAATCAGGCATTCATGTACTCGAGACAAAGCATCCACATTCCCCATTTGAACGCCAGGGCGATGCTTTACTGTGAAGTTGAATTCCTGGAGGGCCAGGAACCACCTATTCACTCTTCTATTTGTTTCCTTGTTTTGAGCCATCCACTTTAACGGAGCGTGATCCGTAACCATGTCAAAGTGCCTACCTAGCAGGTAGTACCGAAGGGAATCTAGAGCCCACTTCACCGCTAAACACTCCTTTTCAACGGTGGCGTAATTTACCTCATGGGACTTCAACTTCCTGCTGAGGTAAATGACTGGGTGCTCTTCCCCGTTCCAGACCTGGGACAATACTGCTCCTAACCCCACATCTGACGCATCACTTTGTACGACAAAGTCTTTAGAGAAGTCGGGTGAGTACAACACTGGCTGGCTACATAAGGCTTGTTTCAAGAATTGGAATGCTGCCTCAGCCTCGGGGGTCCATTTAATCATGACCGACCCTTTCCCCTTCGTCAGGTTGGTTAGGGGCACAGCCTTAGAAGCAAAGTGGGGAATGAATCGCCGATAATACCCAGCGATTCCCAGAAAGGCTCGTACCTGCTTCTTGCTGTTGGGACGTGGCCAACTCTGGATGGCCTCGACTTTGTTGAGTTGGGGTTTTATTACTCCCCTCCCAATGGTGTACCCAAGATATTTGGCCTCCTCCTGCCCAATGGTACACTTCTTGGGGTTAGCCGTAAACCCCGCTTCCCGAACAGAGTCCAGGACTGCTTGCACTTTTGGCAGATGTGAGGCCCAATCTGTGCTATGGACAATTACGTCATCCAGGTAAGCCGCAGCATACTTCCGATGGGGCCTCAGCATCTGGTCCATTTTCCGCTGGAATGTGGCCGGCGCATTCTGTAACCCGAACGGCATTCTTTTATATTGGAACGCCCCGTCTGGGGTTACAAATGCGGTTTTCTCTTTGGCCGACTTGGCCAGGGGGATTTGCCAATACCCTTTTGTGAGGTCAAGAGTCGTCATGTATCGGGCTGTTCCCAGCCGGTCGATCAACTCATCTATACGTGGCATGGGGTAGGTGTCAAATTTTGTAACTTTGTTCAACTGACGAAAATCGTTACAAAATCGCCAGCTCCCATCCGGTTTAGGCACCAACACGATGGGACTAGACCAATCACTTTGGGACTCCTCTATCACCCCTAAGTTCAGCATTTTCTGTACTTCCTCCCGTATTGCCTCCCGTCGGGCCTCTGGGATCCGATAGGGTTTTAACTTCACCCTTTCACCGGGCGGGGTAATGATGTCATGCTCTACCCCAGATGTTTGTCCCGGCAGCTCAGAGAATACCTCCTTGTTGCGAAGCACAAACTCCTTAACCTCCTGTTGTTGGGGTTGTGACAAGGTGGCTGCTATTCCAACCTCAGGAATCACGCAACCAGTTTGAGCTGGTGACCAAGTGTCTGCGACTAGGGACTCTCTATCCCTCCAGGCATTCAACAGATTAACGTGATAGATCTGTTAGGGCTTTCGCCTTCCTGGTTGTCTGACCTTGTAATTCACTTCGCTCACTTTTTCCATTATCTCGTAGGGGCCTTGCCATTTGGCAAGGAATTTACTTTCAACCGTAGGGACAAGTACCAGTATCCTATCCCCCGGGGAAAAGGTACGGGTCTTGGCTCCACGGTTGTACACTCTCTGCTGTGCTAACTGCGCTTGGGCCAAATGTTCCTTCACGATGGGCATTACCTGTGCAATTCGGTCTTGCATCAGGGCGACATGCTCAATCACACTCCTGTGGGGAGAACTCTCACTTTCCCAAGTTTCCTTGGCAATATCCAACAGCCCTCTTGGGTGTCTCCCATACAGTAACTCAAAGGGGGAGAATCCCGTAGAGGATTGGGGCACCTCCCTAATAGCAAACATCAGATAAGGAAGTAGACAGTCCCAATCCTTTCCATCTCTATCCACCACTTTCTTCAACATTTGTTTTAGGGTTTTGTTGAATCTTTCAACCAGCCCATCGGTTTGGGGGTGATACACAGATGTACGTAATTGCGTCACTTTGAATAATTTACACAGCTCCTTCATAACCCGGGACATAAAGGGTGTACCTTGGTCCGTAAGCAGTTCTTTACAAATACCCACCCGGCTAAACACAAGAGATAGCTCTTTGGCTATGGTTTTGGCCGAGGTATTTCGGAGAGGGATCGCTTCTGGATAACGGGTGGCATAGTCCATTATAACTAATATGTACTGGTGCCCCCTAGCGGACTTGATTATAGGACCTACCAAATCCATGGCGATCCTCTCAAACGGGACCTCAATGATGGGTAGAGGGACCAGCGGGCTACGGAAATGTGGCATCGGGGCCGACCTCTGACACACAGGGCAGGAGGAACAATAATTTTCTACGTCCTTCATCACCCCCGGCCAATAGAATCTCTGTAATACCCTCTCTCGGGTTTTCTCTGTCCCCAGATGACCTCCAAGAATGTGCCCATGGGCCAACTCCAACACCAACTTCCTGTAAGGTTTGGGCACCACAAGCTGCTCAACGGTTTCTTCTGCCCTTTTTGCCACCCGATACAGTAGGTCCTTCTCTACGCTGAAGTATGGGTAAGTGCAGGTATTATCTGGGTTCACTAACTCGCCATCTATTTTCACTACGTTTTCCCGTGCCTTTATTAGGGCGGGGTCTTTCAACTGTTCTGTGGCAAAGTTTTCCCTGTGAACCTCAAGATCAGAAAACTCCACAGACGGTAGGTTTTCGTCTGAGGAGGTGGGCTCCTCTCCAGTTTCTTGAGTCTCCCCTGCCAATACTGATAAGGGAAATTCCGGAGAGTCCTCACCACTCTCAGGGGAGTTCTGGCTATCACATTCCTGGTACATAGGGGCACCAGTGAGGGGCTCAGGATCATCCCACAGTTCCCAGAACTTCGGAAAATCCCTTCCCACAATGGCGTCATGCGGTAACTGAGATACTAAGCCCACTGGAGGAGAGAGGGTACCTTTGGGGGTCTCGAAACACACTGTAGTCACTGGATACTCTCGGGTGTCCCCATGCACACAAATAACAGCTACCTTGCTATTCCCAGAGACCTCTGTTTTAACTAACTCAGCCTTTATCAGGGTCACAAGGCTACCTGAATCCAGCAATACCACAACATTTCTACCATTAACACACATTTTGCATAAATGTTTCTCAGTTCCTCGAATGGCAGTGCATGCGACTGTCGCACACAGCGACTGACGTCTGCCCGTCAGAAAGTCACACTGCATGGGTTCCTCCACAACCGGGCAATTGGCTGCAATATGTCCCGCTTGCCGGCAGCGGTAGCAAACGATCCTTCTTGCCGCCTCTTGAGCCGCTGATTTCCCAGGCTGTTCTCGCCAAACTTGGGGTAGAGCTCCCACCCTCTCACTCTCTCCACCCTCACCCCTTGGAATCCTCTTATCCGCTCCTGGGGATGGTCTGGTCTTAGGGTGGAAAGTCCGAGTGTCTCTGGAAGAGGCCGTCAGGTTCTCTGTAGCCAAGTATTTCTCCACACGATCCACAAGACCATCGGCCGTCTCTGGGTCTCCATGGCTTACCCACTTTTGGATGGCAGTAGGAAGAGCTCTCAAAAACCGATCCATTACAACACGTTCCACAATCTTTGGTGCGGACAAAGTCTCTGGCTGTAGCCACTTTCTGCTCAGGTGAATGAGATCATACATTTGAGACCTGGGGGGTTTTCCAAGCTGGAAAGTCCAGTTATGCACACGCTGAGCCCGGACAGCCTGGGTGACACCCAGCCTTGCCAATATTTCAGCTTTTAGCATCACATAGTCTTTTGCTTGGTTAGGCTCTAGGTCATAGTAAGCTTTCTGCGATTCACCAGTTAACAGAGGAGCCACCAGTCCAGCCCACTGCTCCTCAGGCCACTTTTCTCTTTCAGCGGTCCTTTCAAATGTGGTCAAAAATACCTCTGGATCATCCTCTCCAGTCATTTTTGTCAATAAACGACTCACCCCAAAGGACGCGGTATTAGTGGGACGGCTTTCCTCACTGGTCTGCGGACGTTGCTGCATTACTGCTTCCATCTGTTGTTGTAGTCTCTGCTCTTGCTTCTGCAACAGGTCTATGAAGCGGGCCTCAGATTGCTGCTGGGCTCGTTGCTGAGCCTCCAGACTCTGTTGCAAAGTTGCGTTTGTCTGCTGCTGGGCTGCAAGGCTCTGTTGATGAGCTTGCTGCTGGGCTGCGAAGTTCTGTTGTTGAGCTGCAAGGCTCTTTTGCAAACCTGCATTTGTCTGCTGTTGATTGGCATTTGCTAGAGCCAGCTGCTTCAGTATCTCCTCCATGCTGGCTTAAAAAAAAACTGCCACTGGTTCTCCACCAACTGTGAGGGGGTTAGCTCGGCAGCGGGTGTGTGTGACCCCCGGGATGGGCTCCCCACACAAAACAGGCCCAGCAAACGGAGGTTGTGGTTTTCAAAATCAAAAAGGTGCGGTTTATTTTCTATTTACAGTGACAAAACACAGCAAAGCAAAAGAAACATAAACAAAATAAATCCTGGTCAAGTTGACCTCTGACTAAACATACAGGTTTCCTAACTAACAACTGGGATCAGCCTAGTGCTGTCCTAGTCCCTAAGTCCCTGGTTTTAAATGTCCAAGCAAATAGCCACACAGGCTTTGTCTCACCGCACAGGGGTTCACTCTCCCTAGACAGTCCACACAGGTCTGGTTCCAGGCATGAGCTAACATCTAATGAAGCTGGGAGTTCTTATAGAGGCCTAAATGAGCTGACAAGCTTCAGCTGGTCTCATCAACTCCCTGTCTGCACGACGCCCCACACTCTCCCTAGACATATGAGTCATCCATGAGCCCACTAGCCTTAGCTGGGCTTATACAACTCTCCACCTAGTTGTATAAGTCGGCGTAAAGCCTGAATCTGGGCGAAATATATCTACCCCCTGGATGCAACCAGGTGACTTTACCTTCCTGCTGTCACAGTGGTCACTACAGATGCCAGCCTTATAGGCTGGGGAGCAGTACTGGAGCAATGGTCTCTCCAGGGCAGATGGTCGGATGCAGAAAAGGCCCTGCCCATCAATCTCTTAGAGATACGAGCAGCCCGGTATGCCCTAGTAGCATGGACATCCAAACTCCAAGGGTCCCCTGTCAGAATTCAATCAGACAATGCCACAGCAGTGGCATATAATCAATCATCAGGGTGGCACCAGGAGTCGTGCAGCCCAGAGGGAAGTAAATTACATCCTGAAATGGGCAGAAAGATATGTCCCAGCCATATCCGCGGTATTCATTCCAGGAGTGGAGAATTGGAAGGCGGACTTTCTAAGTCGCCAGCAATTATGCCCAGGGGAATGGTCCCTTCACCCCAAGGTTTTCCAGACAATATGTCAACGGTGGGGAACACCGGATGTAGATCTGCTAGCATCCAGATTCAACGCAAAGGTGAACAGATTTGTCTCTCGGACAAGGGATCCCCTAGCTTGCGGCTCGGATGCCCTAGTGTTCCCTTGGGATCAGTTCAAGCTGATATATGCATTCCCACCGCCACAATTGTTACCTCGATTACTCCGCGGAATCAGGGTAGAAAATAAACCAGTGGATCTGGTGGCTCCAGCGTGGCCCCGAAGAGCATGGTACGCGGAGATTGTAAAATTGTCTGTGGGGAGTCCTTGGACCCTCCCACATCGTTCGGACCTGCTTTCGCAAGGACCGATATACCATCCTTCCTTACCAGCCCTAGGTTTGACGGCCTGGCTATTGAAGCCCACATTCTAAAAAAGAGAGGGCTCTCTAATCCTGTGGTATCTACCATGATCAATGCCAGGAAGCCGGTATCCAGGCAGATCTACTATAGAATCTGGAAGGCGTACATCGCGTGGTGTGAGGCCAAGAAATGGCATCCAAAGAGCCATATTTGGTTATCCATAAGGACAGAGTAGTGTAACGTCCTCATCCAGCCTTTCTTCCTAAGGTGGTATCGAGGTTTCATTTGAACCAAGATGTGGTTCTTCCTTCTTTTTTCCCCAAACCAAGCTCGGTAGAGGAAAAGTTATTACATTCTTTGGATGTAGTAAGAGCAGTTAAAGCTTATCTAAAAGCCACTGCTCAGATTCGCAGAACGGATACTTTGTTTATTCTGCCGGAAAGCCCTAGAAAGGGTCAGGCAGCGTCAAAAGCTACTTTAGTCAAGTGGATTCGACAGGTCATAATGCAAGCCTATGGCTTGAGAAGAAGACCGCCTCCGTTCAAAGTTAGGGCGCACTCCACGAGAGCAGTTGGAACTTTATGGGCAGTGCATCACCAGGCCTCCCGGGCTCAAATCTGTAAGGCCGCAACATGGTCTTCAGTACACACGTTTACTAGGTTCTACCAGGTGGACGTTAGAAGTCAGGAGGATGTCGCCTTTGGGCGCAGGGTGTTGCAGGCCGCAAAAGATCCTCATGTCTGATAGCGCTCAGCTTATGTATGGTGTATCCCCCCCCTCATTGGGCATTGCTTTGGGACGTCCCACATAGTAATGACTATGCCGCTCTGTGTCCCGTGATGTACGAGAAAGAAAATAGGATTTTTATAACAGCTTACCTGTAAAATCCTTTTCTTGGAGTACATCACGGGACACAGAGCTCCCACCCCTCTTTTGGGGACACTTATTGCTTTGCTACAAAACTGAGGTGCTCCCGGATGGGAGGGGCTTATATAGGGGAGGGTACTTCCGGTTTGGAAGTTGCCAGTGCCAGCACCTGAAGGTAATCTATATAACCCACATAGTAATGACTATGCCGCTCTGTGTCCCGTGATGTACTCCCAAGAAAAGGATTTTACAGGTAAGCTGTTATAAAAATCCTATTATTTGGCGTCCCAGCTTTCCCAGCTGTATCATATCGACAAGACAGATAGGTGGCGATTCCTGGCCCTCCTCTGTCCGTATTGGGCCCAATGCACTGCCGACCCCATAACGGCGGTAGCAGTTGGATTAGGAGGCAACGAGTCTGAGGTTAACCGCAAATCACTTTTATACCAGTATAGACGGATTTGGGACATAGCTGCTGGGCTGATTGGGACTCCTGTATTTAATGATTACACCCCTTTGTGGCATAACAAATCTCTGCCTGAGTTTAGGTTACTCCCGGACACAGAGTTGTGGAGTAAGAAGGCAGTGTTTTATCTGCATCATATCATATCTGGTGGGTCCCTCAAGTCCTTCCTCGAACTTCAGGAGCAATACTTATTGCCTGACTTCATGCAGTTCAGGTTTCTTCAGCTGGTCCATGCAGCCCGCTCCCAGTTCTCAGCAGACATTCCACAGCCAGCCTCTAACGCACTGATCGCAGTGATCAAGGGATCAGACCCTCGTAGGCTCATCTCCGATTTCTATAACATGCTCATCACCCCGAAGGCCACCACACTAGCATATAGCTTGAAGCCGAGGTGGGAAAGAGATGTGGGGCCGCTGGAGGATGAGGAGTGGAGTGAGGCTTTAGATGCATGTAAACTAGTGTCACCCAGGCTCTCTGATAGGCTATCGCAACTGTTTATTCTGCACCGGACGTATCTCACCCCTCTTAGGTTGGCGCGCTTTAAACCTAATGCCCCGACAGTCTGCCCAATGTGCAAGCATGACCCGGGCACGTTCTTCCACTTGATCTGGTCGTGTCCCAAACTCCAGGTACTCTGGAAACAGGTTGTAGACTTCCTACACGACGACATGGGCTCCCCCTTGTCCCTGGACCCTAAACAGTGCCTGCTGGGTATTTTCCCTGACTCCGATAAGTTTACGAAAACATTTTTGCATGAGACGCTCTTCTCGGCTCGGAGGATCATAGCCAGGCACTGGATGAGGCCCACACCGCCCTGTTCGTCAGAGTGGAAAGCCGACATTAATGCTGCCCTCCCGTATAAAAAAATCATATATATTAACCGTGGTTGCCCTGAAAAGTATAATAAAATCTGGGACGGATGGCTTGAATCTGCTGGCACTTGTGTGAACTGGCCCTAAGGGGCACACAAACATATTTTTTAAAGTCTGCTGTGTTACCCTCCTTACTGTTATTGTCTGGCCCGGGAGCCCGGTTGTTCGCTCCCTTCTTACTTAATAATACCTCTATGTTGTACTATGCATACAGTGGAATAGTATGGAATTGATTATGTTGTCTGTATGCTATCTCTGATGGCTTTGCGTACTAAGTTTATTGTCATGTACACTGCACTGTCATGTTTCACCTGAACAATGTTCAATAAAAACCGTTTAATATTAAAAAAAAAGAGTCTGGAGGAGTCACGTTAGTTTTGTGTACTGTTACTGGAGGCTTGCGAGGGTTAAGTCCTGAAGGAGCAGCACATGACAATGTAAAATCAAAACTTGGATCATTTCTTGTTTTAGCTTGCTGACGCACAAAGTCCACAAAAACAGAAAACGGAGGGAATGGAACATCATGCTGTCTTTTAAATCGAGATCCCTGTGTAATCCACTGCTCTTGCAAGTTATAGGGTAACTTTTGTACAATGGGGTTGACACCTCTGGCTGTGTCAAGGAATGCAAATCCTTGTAAGTCCCCCTCGGATTTAGCTACTTGAAGTTCCATTAGCAAGTAACTTATCTCCCTAAGTTTCTGGTAGGCTTGGATATTTTGGGGAAGTTATCAAGTCTTTTGAATAGTGCACTTTCTACTGCTTCTGCTGAACCATCACACTCATCAAGTCTATCCCAGATCGTTTTAAGACCAGTGTCTGGGTGGTTTATTTTTATTGTCCTGATTCGTCTGGCGTGCTTGGCAGACTCATTTCCAAGCCATTTGATCAGGAGGTCTATTTCTTCACTGCAAGTAAAACCTAAGTCTCTGATGGCATTTTGAAAGGAAGACCGCCAGGCTCTGTAGCTTTCAGGGCAGTCCTTAAACTTTTCAAGTCCTTTGGTGACTAACTCACGTCGTGCAAAGAACCTTGCAAGGTCTATGGTGGCTTGGTTAACCTGCTGTGTGTTCCCATGGTGATATGGCTGTGTATAGTCATACCTTTTGAGGGTGTCCAGCCGGCCTCTGTCATACCGTTCTGATTTGGACGTTGGTTCCGGAGGACGATTAGAAGGCTCTGTTACCTCACGTATAGAGAGTCTGTCATAGGAAGCGTCACTTTGCGTGTATTTCTCCTGTTTGCAAGCTGGAGACTTGTCGCTGACTTGCGGAGGTACCGTGTATTGTCTTTGGCTTGTCTCTTTGACGTCATCTTTATCACTGCTTGGCTTAAAATGTTGATTGATGTAATCTGAAGTTCGTTGTAGAGAATCTTGAGTTTCAGCTTCTGGGTTGAGAATATTGCTGCGTCTGCTGCATTCGCTTCTCGGGTATACAGCTAATTCTAAGGCCTCTACTTCGGCTATGGCGGCTGCTGCTTCCTTCTCTACAGTGAGTTTCTCTAGGGCTACTTCTAGGAGGGCTTCCTCGGCCTCTAACTGTGCCCCTTGCTGCACTTTCTGTGCCTCTTGCTGCACTTTCTCTGTCTTTAGCCTCACTTTCTCCTTTTTAATCTGCATCTCTTGCTCAGCAAAGGCTGCTCGGGTCTTGGCTGCTTCGGCATTTGCACGTGCGATAGCGAGTGCATTGCTTGCGGAGGAAGATCTAGAGGAGCCGGAAACTTGGGACCTTGTCTTGAGTGAGGGTGCCTGGCTATGTGACATGTTGCTTGCAGGAATGCTTGACTGTGTAGAGACTGCTGTATCGCTGTATGCAGGTGGCTGCGCTGACAGGGTAGCAGGCCTCTGTGTAGTCACTGTCCTAAATCCCACTTGCTGGATATCCGCTGTTTCACTGTTCTGTTCTCGCTACACGTTTGCCCCTGGTGTGTATGTAGCTCAACATACAGCTTAAACCTTGCATCCTAAATAACCAGACTGTCTGTAACTGTGGTTCTTTATTACAATAAACAGGTGGTGGCCATATAAGATGCGTATGAATAATGGTGAAACTAGAGATAAACAAATAAATGAACATATAAGAATTATATGAACACAAAAAAATGTCTACTAGGCAAATAGATAAACAGTCTTTATCATACCAGCGATGCTGCCTTAAGGAGATCAGGACTTAGGAAACATGTGGCACAGGCTTAGCTGACTCCATGTGGACTGTCCAGTGGAAAAGGATAAAAGAGTTGTGATAGGAAGTGAAGACAGTTTTCAATAACACAACAGAAAATAGACATTACCATAGAACACTGCCCATCAACAGTCCTTTGTTAAGCGTGACATCTAGTGGACGATATTTGAATTTCAAGTCCATAAGATATTACTGTATTTCTTTGTAGGCCAAAGGCATGACACACCCCCTTGCACCTTAGTACCCTTATCATTCTCTCCTTATCTCAATTCCTCAACTCACCACTTATACTATAGTACCCTTGTCATTCTCATCTTATCTCAATACTGTGATATTGGGGGTGTTCAGCTCTAGTGATAGATGCATTTTTGTGCAGTGAGTCCACGTTAGACAGACATTATAGTTAAGGGCCTGGTAGCCCACATTTATTAAAGGGAAAAAAAACAAAACAAAAGTCCATCTAGCAATCCCACGCAGGGGTTTAAACATAAATGAAAACGGTTTGTAAGTATCAAGCGCAATGCGCTGGGCTTCTTGCCTTCAAATGTCTATGCACAGAAGGGAAGTTCGCAAAACAAAAGAAACATATTAAATCTCTCTTGTGGCTACGCTATCCCTTTTGGATACATATCTGCTTTTATAAGAGAACATTGATATCTGCCTTGTCGGTATACTCGTACTGTATATTGACAACAGCAATAGCAATGTCCCCGCAGATCTTCTCAAGTCTGTAAGAACAAGTAGAATGGTCTTACTAGATACTGGTTACTCTGAGCAGTATTGAATAGGCTCCATGCTAACCAAGATGGTGGATGTGCATGCATGTGGCTGGGCGGAGGGCAGTGTACATGCCTCAAGTGGATAAGACATGTGCACTTCTTCCCCCCACTCCTGTAGATGCCCTCCCCCTTCATGTTGTAATTTCCTGTGTTGTCATTTTCTGTGTTGAAATTGAACTTGAGGAGACCTCCTCTTAACCCAGCCTTTGACATAGGTTTAAAGAGACTTTGTGAGAACAAAAATCTCATTATCCGTCCAGCTGACAAAGGGGGCGGCATAGTTATTTTGGACAAGGACGATTATCTCCAGGGGATGTCCAGGATCCTTGGTGACCGGGAAACGTATGGGTTGCTCAGAAATAATCCCACTTGTACATACAAAAAGGAATTGATCACTCTTGTTGATAAGGGTGTCTAGGCACACATTTTGGATAAAAAGGAGAAAGCCTTTGTGATACCAACGGCCCCTCGTATTCCTACAATGTATTATCTGCTTAAAATACACAAATATATTAACCATCACCGGAGTCGTCCCATTGTTAGTGGGATTACTTCCATTACAGCTAGGATCGGAAAGTACATCTATTTTTATCTACAACCAATAGTCAAATAGGTATCTTCCTATTTAAAAGACACCAAGGACACCATCTGACTTTTAGACAACATCACATGGGATGGTAAGGGTCTATTAGTTACGGCGGACGTTGCATCACTTTACACATGCATATCCCACGAATTAGGTTTTGAGGCAGTCATACATTTTTTATCTAGGGAGTCTGATATGTTAGGCCCCCAAAATAATTTTATCCTTGATTTACTCGCTTTTGCTACCACACAAAATTATTTCTGGCTCAACGATCAGTTCTACATACAAGAAAGGGGTGTGGCTATGGGGGCTAAATTTGCCCCCAGTTTGGCCAATTTATTTATCACCAAATGGGAGGAGGACATCATCTATGCCTGTGCCCGACCTAAGCTTATCCTCTGGGCCAGGTACATAGACCACGTCCTCTTCCTATTGAAGGGGAACCATCAATCATTGGAGCAGTTTATGAGATATTTGAATTCCAACGATCGAGGTATAGTCCTGACACATGAGGCTCATTCCGACAGGATTCACTTTCTGGACTTTTTTCAAGGCAACTGACCAGAATTATTATATACCTACTGACAGTTGCCATCATAAAACTTGGCTCAAATCTGTACCTCACAGTCAGTTTGTCAGACTTAAACGGAACTGTACTCTGACCAGTGATTTTGAAAAACAGATGCCTCTTTTAAAAAAACAAAAAAAAATAGATTTATTAAGAAGGGCTATAATGTAGATGTTTTAGATGAGGAAATTAATCATGTGAGAGGTCTGGACAGGAACTCACTGCTAACTAATAAAATCCCTTCTAACGTATCTCAGAAATTTAAGTGGTCCTTCTTTACAAATTTTTCCAGACAACATTGTAAAATTAAAAAGATTTTTAAAAAACATTGGTCTATACTCAAAAATGATCGAGTCTTGGGGCCCATACTTCCAGATAGACCAGGGGATATTTTTAGGGGGTTATCCTCTGTGCAGGTCAGTGTGGCACCTAATATACTATACCCTCCCAAACGGGCCACTTTTTTTCAACAGCTAGTTGGCTTTTACCCTTGCAAAAGATGTGCCGTGTGTCGAATCAATAAAAGTGGGAGGAATAAAACATGTTCACCACCGTCACCAGTAAAACATACTCAATTAAACATTTTATCACTTGCCATACCAAAAATGTAGTTGATCTCATCACATGTTCATGTGGTAAACAATATGTGGGACGAACCATTAGAACATTATCCATCAGCCAACGAGCATATTAACAATATTAAAAAGATCAGAAAAAATAAGAAAGAACATACACTCCCCAAACACTTTGCAGGGTGTCACAACAGAGACCCCACGGGTACCTCTTTTGTGGCAATAGGTAAGTACACACCACCCTGGAGAGGAGGGTCCCTCAAAAAGGGCATTTCTCAGATGGAGGTCAAATGGATTTAACAATTAAAATCCTACACTCCTTTTGCCATGAATGTCGATTGGAACATCAATGCGTTTATTGATAATGCTTGATGTCCCTTTCGATATTAGCTCCATTTGGTCCTGTTACTGATAATTTGATTATCGATGTATGTGGTACTTTTTATTTCCTGTTTAATATTTTTTGTTGGCCCTTTGTGGAAAGAGGACAGCACTATATATATATATATATATATATATATATATGTAGCGCCCTCCTTACTCCCCTCTTTCTCTCGTCTCGTCTTTCTCTTGTCTAGGGGTATCTTAGAGGGGAGGGAGCGGGGACACCACGCCTGGCCTCCACCACATGTGTCAGTGCGGTATAAGCAACGTTCTTGTATTACCTTCGGGTCAGTGCTGTGCACCTGGATCCTCCCTCCAAGAGTCACCTCGAACAATGTCTGCTAGGAAATGAGCCCCACACCATTAAAGTTCAACACTCCTTTATTCTTCTGCGAATGAACACAATCAGTTGAACTCCCTTGGTTAACAGAACAGGAAAGGAGGTGTGGATGCGAATAGGCCCAGACACAATTTGGTTCTCCACTTTCCTTCCTAAAAGTGGGTTACGGTCTCCGCACGAGGAGGAATTTCCTTCCAGGCGGTCTCCGACGAGAGACTCACCTGTCACCGGCAATATGCTGCACCGGGTCTTCAAGTGAGGAGCTCCCCCCGGTCCATTGCGCCTTCCGGATTCGGGTACCCACTCGCGGGGTTCCCTAGGATCTCCATCCCTCGCGGAACTCAGTGTTGGGCACTGAGCTCCGGACCTCCATCCGAGTACCTCACCCCAGGCTAAAGGTGCCTGGGATGGAACACGACCTCCAGACGTCCTCTAGGCCTAGGCCACCCAGAGGACCCACACGAACCACCGTCCACAAGCTGAAGGTGCCTGGGACTTCGACCCCGTGACAAAGATGGCCTGCCCCTTTATACCCTCTCCCAGCAAGCACGGAGGGTTCCCCGCCCCACCATACCGCTGCCGAGGGAGGACAAAAAGGAGGCACCGCACACAGCAATGATTCAACCCCAGCCCAGGGCGACAGCACCACCCGCTGGGCTGCGGGAATTACACATCACTGATGTCTCTGCCAAGTTCAAAATTACACCCGGGAAAGTACATACCCGCTACATATATATATATATATATAGAAACGACAAAGGGACAAATATTCCAGTTGGAAAAAAAAAAGATTTTACTTGAATTTACTTGAAGAAGTCAACTTTTACGGATAAAAAGAATTGTGAGTGACGAAGGAATAAGAGAAGCCAAGATAAAAGAGATGTGTTCCAAGTTTAGTTAACGGGGATACCCTAAAAAAACAATTTTTCAAGAATTAAATAAAATACAACAGGAGGAGAAAAATGTAGCTGTAAAAAGAAAAAAATCCCCAATGTTGCGATTACCTTTCACTATGCAATTTCACAGTTACAGTGAGCATGTATTTAGGATCATCAGTAAGCACTGGTCCCTTTTGAAACGTGCCTATCCACAAATTGAGGTCTTTCAACAAATACCAATAAAAGCTTGCAGAAGGAATAAAACTTTGCGTGATTCATTGGTACGATCTGAATATAGACCCAAGGAGCAGGAGGCCAAAATGACTTTTCTGGGGATAAAAAGGAAAGGATGTTTTCCCTGCCTGAATTGTATTCAGTGCAATCTTATGCTAAAGGGTGATCATTACATCAATTCCAGTAATGGGGATAGGGTCACTATTAAAGGTTTCTTTACATGTCAACCCTCTTACGTTATTTATATCCTCACTTGCCCATGTAATTTAATTTATGTTGGGGAAACCACCCAAAAAATAAAAGACAGGATTGCTCAGCATCGCAGCACCATAAGACACAAGCAGCCAGGTTTGCCAGTTTCCAGGAATTTCCTGGAAAAGGGACACCGGGATTCAGAATTGCGTTTTATGGTATTGGAGAAAATTCCACGAGATAGAAGAGGGGGTGACAGGATACTAAAGCTGAAACAGAGAGAAGTTTGGTGGATAAACAGGCTACAGTCCCTGCATCCATGACCTTTATCTATTTCTATAAGTAAATTAAATCTTTTTGATCAATTTAGTGTGACAGCAGGAAGGTAAAGTCACCTGGTTGCATCCAGGGGGGTAGATATATTTCGCCCAGATTCAGGCTTTACGCCGACTTATACAACTAGGTGGAGAGTTGTATAAGGCTAGTGGGCTCATGGATGACTCATACCTCTAGGGAGAGGGCTGGGCGTCGTACAGACAGGGAGTTGATGAGGCCAGCTGAAGCTTGTCAGCTCATTTAGGCCTCTATAAGAACTCCCAGCTTCATTAGATGTTAGCTCATGCCTGGAACCAGACCTGTGTGGACTGTCTAGGGAGAGTGAACCCCTGTGCGGTGAGAAAAAGCCTGTGTGGCTATTTGCTTGGACATTTAAAACCAGGGACTTAGGGACTAGGACAGCACTAGGCTGATCCCAGTTGTTAGTTAGGAAACCTGTATGTTTAGTCAGAGGTCAACTTGACCAGGATTTATTTTGGTTATGTTTCTTTTGCTTTGCTGTGTTTTGTCACTGTAAATAGAAAATAAACCGCACCTTTTTGATTTTGAAAACCACAACCTCCGTTTGCTGGGCCTGTTTTGTGTGGGGAGCCCATCCCGGGGGTCACACACACCCGCTGCCGAGCTAACCCCCTCACATTAGGTACTTTTTGTATGTTTTTTCATAGATGATGACCAAATACTATCGGATGGGGGCCATGAATGAAATATGTATTATATTACTCTTTGAGAAGTCGTTTCATGACAGACATAAGCCATGCTGAATAAGGAAGATTTTCTGTTCTGATTTTTTTCTTTTCTTTCTTTTTTTCTGTTTGCATATGCAACTTATGGTTGCATTTGATCTTATATTTGAATCTTTCAAGGAATTCTTTTCATGATTTTGATATATTGCATTAGTGTATTGTGTACAATGTAGTATGTAATGTAGGGCAACACTTTTTCTTAAACCTGCACAGGGCTAATAAAGCTCTAACCATCTGGTCAGATTGGTTCTCGATCAGGCAAGATGGGACTCACCTGAGGAAGAGCAGGGATGCTCGCAACTGTACAATAGCTGTTGCTGTTTTTTCTGTATGCTATGACATGAATTGAAGATTCAAGTAAAATAATTTTTTCCCAACTGGAGTATTTGTCCCTTTGTCGTTTCTATTGAAATTGGTGGAAATTGGGAGCCCACCCTGACATCTCTCCATCTACATCCAAAAGAAGAGAGGGAAGTAACCCACCCTAAGTTTGGATATATATATATATATATATATATATATATATATATATATATTTTTTATGTATTTATTTTTAACAAAGATTTTTTCCATGATAACAGTTTTGAATGATTCCTTTTGGATATAAGGCTTGATTCCTTTCCTCTGATTCAGATTAAGGCTTGGTTTCTCTTTTTTCTGCCTCAGCCATGTTGGTTTAAAAAGGAGGCTTGGTCTCTCCCTCCGGTTCAAACCGAGGCTTGGCTTTTCATTTGACTCCCACAGCCATATTAAATTGAAAGGGAGGCTTGGCTAATCCTCCTGTTTTCTGTATGGTGGCCATGTTACTTCTTCTCTTTTCAGAATGAGACTTTTTTCCGGAATGAAACTGATACTGGGAACATTCAGGAATTCATGGGACATGGGCGAACCGAGCCGCCATAGTGCTGGCTCTGGCTCCACCTCCACCTCCACCTGACTGTACTCCTGATCACTGATTGCTATAGCCGCCTGGCGTCTAGCAACCAGTGACGTCACGGCCATGACTCCCTCCCTGCCCAGCGTTGAAAGCAAAGGAGCATTTCACTCCTGGGGCCCAAAGCAGCTGCCCTTTGAGCTGAGCCCTGCCGCCACCCCCTTTCATGCTCTGAGCCTAGAGAGTGACAGTCCCGCTGGTCTAGTGGCGGCGGGGTGCAGGGCAGGGGAAGTATGGGGTTTTATATACAACTTTAGTGCCTTGGATATAAAAAGCATTTGATTCATGTATGTTAGCCCAACATTGTAAGACCAATTACACTCTGACTCTAAATGGTCGCCTGCAATGTTGGGCTAGCATACACGAAACAATTGCTTAAAGTGGAAGTAAACCCATTGATTTAACAGTTTAAAAAAACACTTAAATTCCCGGCATGCCGGAAATGCTAACTGCCACATTGGTTGTGCTCTCAACCAAACTGTCAAACCATCCAATGGCTGTTGTCATAACTGGTCACATGTGCAGCATCATGGCAGTTGAAGATTAAACAAAGGTCAAGATGGCAGCTTCCTTGGCTGAAAACGATAGGAGGGTTTACTTCCACTTTAAATAGGTAAGCCACCCAGCGATGTCACATGGTGGCACCGCCCCCTTGTGATGACACCGACCAGTGCATGCTGAGGGGTGTCCCTGAATAGCAGTTTGGAAATGTGGTCACCCTACGCTACTCTGATCTGCTGATTTTTATGTGAGAACCTTTTTATCCATTTGTTATATTGTATTGGACCTGTAGTCATTTTTAATGGAATTTTTTCAATAAAACCTCCTTGGTTTTACGCTATGTGGCGACTTTTTGCCATTTTTACATAAACCTCCATGAGAAAAAGTTATTAACCAGCACCAAAGGCCGTGACGCTACCCTTTTCTACTTCCAGTGGATGGATCCTTTATGATGTGTGATTCCATGCGTGATTAGACTCCTATAATGTAGAGTATAGTAGACATCTGCACTGCCAAAAAATGTGTTAATTTTCATTTTTGTTTCATTCGTTTTTTAGCTTTTTTTGGAAATTCGGAAATTTGGAAATTCGGAAAATTCGGAAATTTGAAAATTCAGAATTCGGGAATTTGGAATTTGGGAAAATCGGAAATTTGAAAATTCGTAAATTCAAAAATTCGGTATTCGGAAATTCGGAATTTGAAAATTCCGAATTCGAAAATTCCGAATTCGGAAATTTGAAAATTTTCTAATTCTGAATTTTTCGAATTTTTGAATTTTTGAATTTCCGAATTTTTGAATTTCCAATTTTCAAATTTTCAAATTTCGAATTTTCAAATACTGAATTTTCGGATTTTCGAATTTCTGATTTTCGAATTCCGAATTTTCGAATTTCCGATTTAAAATTTTCGAATTTCTGAATTTCGAAATTTTCAAATTCACGATTTTCGAAATTTCGAATTTTCGATTTTCCAAAATTAAAATTTTCGAATTTCCGAAATTTTGATATTTACATTTCCGAATTTCGTGATTTCGGAAAATCGGAAATTCGGACTTAGAAAATTCTGAAATTTGAAAATTTGGAAATTCAAAAATTCTGAAATTTTTAAATTCGGGAATGCGGAAATTTCGGAATTAATGAATTTGTCAAAATTCGTTAAAAAACGAATTCGGGACTAAACCAATTGCACGTGTCTAGAGTTTAGCTATCTGGTAAGGGCACATCTTGTATCTACTGTATATGGTGGAAGGCACACTTGGGTGTACGGTCGCTCACTATTATTTGGACATATGTTGCAACAATATATCATGAAGAGGTCCAGGACCAGAGGCACAAGAGAGAGCAAGGAAAGGACAGCGGGAGAGAGCACTGCTAAAAGACTCCAGGGAGTACAACTGGTCGCAGGAGGGCTGGTGAGTCAGGCACAGTCAGGAGGACCGAGGAGGCACGCATAATAGGACTGGGAGCTTTCAGTCTTAGATGGGTGCGAAACCATAAATGTGGACAGTGGTGGAAGGGGCAGTGGAAAGAGGCAACTGGGATCAGTAGCCATAGTTAGGGCAGCTAGCACAAGGACTTTTCTGCTACACCATTGGGACCCATGGTCACAGCCTGCAAAGGGCATTTGCTGAGGCCTGGCTGAGTTAGTGTCAGGCCTAACCAAACAAATAGTGCTAGCTGTTCCTGGGGAACCAAGCGATGTGCTGGAGGTGACTAGGAGTAACAGTCTGCAGCAAGTGATGTGCTGGTGGAGTGAGGAGTTATGTGCTTCAAGCAAGTTTGTGCAGGAGGAGGCTGAAAGAGTTTGTACAGGGAGTGTACATAGTTGTCCCAAAACCGATTGCTGTTTCTATTTATCCATGCTGAGCATCCCATAGCTCCCATCCCCATCCAAGTTATACCCCTCATTAAAACAAAACAAAAAAAAGTTCACTGACTGCTTTATGTCTCTGAGTGCCTGAGAGAGAATGCAGGGCTGGGCAGGGTAACAGAGAAACCCTACGGGTAGGGTGACCACGTGTCCCAGATTGCCCGGGACAGTCCCGCATTTTTCAGGTCTGTCCTGGGCACATTAATTTCAGGACAATACAGTGTCCGGGAATGAAACTGACACCAGCCACCCCCCCCCCCCGGGTCAATCTGATGCCCCCAAAAAAGGCTGCCACATCACCGCTTTACTCACTGACAGTACTTGTCCTGGCCGGGAATGCCTGGAGGAGCACAATCCCACCCCCTGCTTGTGATTGGAGAAATCATAAATCCCACCTCTTGTGTCCAATCACTGTGCTGTGATTCGTTACAGCACAAGCTGATTTTTGTGAAGGGAGAGTGTCCCTGAATGGTAGTTTGGAAATGTGGTCACCCTACCTACGGGGTACTGCTACACTGTATTAACCTTTGATTTAAAATAATGCTCTGGTTGTTGCACACACACACACACACACACACACAGTCATGGGCTTTCATTTTCTCTATCTTATGATCTTTTGTGACCTATTTATTCAGACAGACAAGATGACTTATCCCTCCTACATCATGGGACACATTTGGACATTGGTGGCAGTAAGTGAACCGCAGACTCACCTCCGGCAGCAGCTGGTTGTCATTCTGGAACAGCAGAACTTTGATCTCATCCTCACTCAGTCCACTCAGCTCATTGGCTTTTAACACAGCGCGGTTGTGGTCAGAAAGGACATCATGGGAAAATCTGCAGTGAAACCTGGAATAGGAAAAAGCAGTAATTTCTGATTCTGGAGGAGATAAGTTTATAGAAAATTATGAAGTTACATTTCTGGGTAGCAATTGTAAAATATGCAGTGCCATCCAGTGGGGCAACACATCCTGACCTGCAGTGTAATTCACACTGAGAAATCTAATTTTGGACAGATTTCAGCAGGCCATTGGGCACTTGATTCAAAAGAATTTCAGTTCATGGTCTTTTACAATCTAATGCCGCGTACGCGCGATCGGAAATTCCGACAAGAAAACCATGGATTTTTTTCCGACGGAATGTTGGCTCAAACTTGTGTTGCATACACACGGTCACACAAATGTTGTTGGAAATTCCGATCGCCAAGAACGCGGTGACGTACAATACTACAACGAGCTGAGAAAAATGAAGTTTAATGATTCCGAGCATGCTTCGAATTGATTAAGAGCAAGCGTTTTTATTTGTGCGTAGGAATTGCATACAGACGATCGGAATTTCCGACAAGAACTTTTCTTGTCAGAAAAATTGAGAACCAGCTCTCAATTTTTTTTTGTCGGAAATTCCGACAGAAAATGTCCGATGGAGCCTACACACGGTCGGAATTTCCGACCAGAAGCTCACATCAAACTTTTCTTGTCGGAATTTCCGATTCTTTGTACGCGCCATTAGTCTTAGATCCTCGTAAAACCTATTCCAAATCGTATAGCCTCCTGCTCCGATATCACAGAGACTCAACCCAGTTACCATTCTGCTACCCATCTCACCCCTTGTACCCCAGGACCCATTGTCATTCTCTTCTTAACCCAATAGATCCAACTTACCTCTCTAACCCAAGTGCACCTTTTTATTCTCCTCTGATTGCAAAAACCCTGACTTTCCTATTGTTTCCCCAGTACCCTTTGTTATTCTTTTCTTTTCCTAATACCTCTGACTTACCCCCGCTTACCCTTGTCATTCTTTCCTTATCCCAGTACCCCACAACTCATTTAACTCTTGCCCCAGTCCAACTGATGGCCATGATTTTCTTGCCCTACATCCCCCAAACTCAGTTTCCTCTTTCACCAATATTTTGCCACCACCACCCACATTTTCCTACCTCAGATCCCAGTTCCCTCAGAATTAGCCTTACTACCCCAAAAATTACCCTTCTTTATCTCTTAGAACTCCCTTTACCCACCCCCTTTACCTACCTACACTGTCCTCTCAGGTAGTGGCGGCACAAGTGCAATCTGGGGCACTTCTCTTCCTCCTCCTTTTCCCCATCCGGGTCATTTGGCAACAGGTATCGAGCACAGATCCTCAGGGGGCTCTGGGCCAGGACTATCTGGGAGCTCTGCGGAAACCTGAGAACCTCATCCTGCAGGATCTGCTCGATTTGCTCTTCTGGAAGACCCAGGAGTTCTCTCAACTGATTCCTCTCCAGCTGACCACCGTGTGAGCACAACAGTTTGGTCAGGTAGGCAGTGACTGCGGGGTCCGACATGGTCCCTGGGCCCCTGATACAGCCTGATGTCTAAGGTCCTTGTAATAGCCTGATGCCAAGTCCTACTATATGTATAAGTTTACTGAAGTGAGGTAAGGAAGCAACAGAGGGCGGTTCATCCACATCATAACTGAGAATAGAAACTAACTGCTCAGCACAGAAAGAAAGAGTCATAAATCTGTACTGTACTGACCTTGAGGACTGAACTGTGTATTATTGACAACTGGGACATAGAGACAACCTCCAGCAAAGAGGGTGTGGACAGAAATTGCACATTAGTTTTACTGATGACTCATACAGACTGTAAAACTTTCATCAGTAATATTGCATTTATGTCTTTTTCAATGAACCTGACATTCACCAAACTTTTACTGCATGTGTTTTAACCCCTTTGTTGCATGGCCGGATCCAGGGGTGCTGGGGAATGCCCCCCCCCCCCAGATTTCAGTTGTGCCCCTCCGAAGCCAAGGAATATCCTTTGTTGCCATTCCGAAACAAAGGTTCTAATCACCGCTGTCAGTGCTAACTACTAGGGATGAGTTTGGTGTTCGAGTCGAACATACGTTCGACTCGAACGTCAGCTGTTCGCTCGTTCGGCGAACAACGAACGATTTGGGCCGTTCGCGCCAAATTCGAGTGACGCAAACGGCCCACAATACACTGTGCCATTGCAGTGCAATCCCGGCGCTGTGATTGGCCAAGCATGCACTGTGACCCTGCATGCTTGGCCAATCACAGCGCCGGCAGCGAGGAGAGCAATGATTGGCCACAGGCAGGATGCCTGTGGCCAATTATAGCTGAGGGGGTTTAGTACACGCCCCACACTATAAAAGGCCGCCAGCGCGGCGGCCGCGTTTAGTGTGTTCCGGAGCAGGGAAAGAGAAGGATAGACAGGGACAGTGTCATATCTATTCTTTGCTAAACCTTGTGTGTAGGGACAGAGAAGGATAGGCAGGGAGAGTGTCAGTGTCATATTCTTTGCTAAACCTTGTGTGTAGGGAGAGAGAAGGATAGGCAGGGAGAGTGTCAGTGTCATATTCTTTGCTAAACCTTGTGTGTAGGGAGAGAGAAGGATAGGCAGGGAGAGTGTCAGTGTCATATTCTTTGCTAAACCTTGTGTGCAGAGAGAGAGAAGGATAGTGTCATTGTTGCTAAGCCTCCTGCACATTATACACCTGAAGCTAGCCCGTATTGCTGTGTTTTCCTGGTGTGTTACACTACCAGGCATTTGCAGCACTTACAGCGGACGTAGTGTGCCTCCTGCACATTAAACACCTGAAGCTAGCCCGTATTGCTGTGTTTTCCTGGTGTGTTACACTACCAGGCATTTGCAGCACTTACAGCGGATGTAGTGTGCCTCCTGCACATTATACACCTGAAGCTAGCCCGTATTGCTGCGTTTTCCTGGTGTGTTACACTACCAGGCATTTGCAGCACTTACAGCGGACGTAGTGTGCCTCCTGCACATTAAACACCTGAAGCTAGCCCGTATTGCTGTGTTTTCCTGGTGTGTTACACTACCAGGCATTTGCAGCACTTACAGCGGACGTAGTGTGCCTCCTGCACATTATACACCTGAAGCTAGCCCGTATTGCTGTGTTTTCCTGGTGTGTTACACTACCAGGCATTTGCAGCACTTACAGCAGGCATAGTGTGATTCCTGCAAAATATACTCCTGAAGCTAGGCCTTATTGCTGGTTTTCCCATCTCCCTGCAGGCCATTAGAATGTCTGGAAGGCAAACAAGGAGAGGCAGACAGTCAGGAGCCAATAAAAGAGGGCAAGCAGGCTCTGTGTCTAGAGACAACAGTGCTGGTCGTGGACGCGGTGCATCGCCATCAGCACGTGGCCATAGGACACGCTTGTCCTTCTTTTTGGCAGCTGGACGTGTTGAGCCGCATCATGCCGAAGACTTGGTAGAGTGGATGACCAAGCCCTCCTCATCCCCCTCATCCTCTCTCACCCAGGCTCAGGGTACTGGCAAAGCAGATGCCAAAGCGTCCTCATCCCTGGTATCAATGTCATCATCAGTCACTCCTTCCCTAGACCCACCATGTCCTCCTGAGGAGTCCCCCGAACTGTTTGAGCACAGTGTTGGGTACATGCTCCAGGAGGATGCCCAGCGTTTTGAAGGGTCTGATGATGATACCCAGCTAGAGGAAGGCAGTAGCGTGAGAGCAGAGAGAGGGGATGCTCAAGAAGGACACCAATCTGGCAGTCATGTTCCAGCAGCTGCAGCATACTGCCAGATTGGCTCCAGTGATGAGGAGGGAGGGGATGATGAGGTCACTGACTCCACGTGGGTGCCTAATAGGAGAGAGGAGGAGGAGGAGGATAAGGAGGAGGCACATCTCCAACGAGGCAGGATGCCCTTGGGGGGCCAGCGTAAGGGCAGCACACAGACGGAATCACACCGCAGAGCTCCGCCTGTGCAGGGCGCTGCCTCTGTCCGTTATTCAAAAAGTTCTTTGGTGTGGGCCTTTTTTGAGTCGAGTGCATCAGATCGCACAGCTGCTGTTTGCAACATATGTCTCAAGCGTATATCGCGTGGCCAAAACATCAGCCGCGTGGGCACCACATGCTTGACTAGACATATGTTGACCTGCCATGCAGCTCGTTGGCAAGCCTACCTTAAAGACCCACACCAAAGAACAAAGCGGACCTCTCCTTGCACCGCATCAGCTGGGATCTCCAACCCCACTATACCTTCAGTCCTCTCTGAAACCTGCACTGAGAGGAATGAAGGTGTAGAATTAGGTGTGTCACAGCCAAGTACTTGCGGGCACTCTGCTAGCAGTACACCGACGTCCGATTCTAGCAGGCAAATTTCCCTGCCCCAGCTGCTGGACCGTCGAAAGAAGTTCACTCCGAGCCATCCACATGCCCAGCGGTTGAATGCTAGCTTGGCTAAATTGCTAGCGCTTCAACTGCTGCCTTTTCAGTTGGTAGACTCGGCCCCCTTCCGTGAGTTTGTGCAATGTGCGGTTCCTCAGTGGCATGTTCCCAAACGCCACTTTTTCTCACGGAAGGCGATTCCGGCTCTCTACCGGCATGTGGAAGGCAATGTCTTGGCCTCGCTGGACAGGGCGGTCAGAGGTAAGGTGCATATTACCGCTGACTCATGGTCCAGCAGGCATGGACAGGGACGTTACCTTTCTTTCACGGCCCATTGGGTCACTCTTTTGGCAGCTGGGAAGGATGTAGGACAAGGTGCAGTAGTGTTGGAGGTTGTTCCGCCGCCACGCCTCCAAAATGCTACTACTGGTTGTGACACACCTCTCTGCTCCACCCCCTCCTCTTCTTCTTCCTCCACGGCCTCTTCCTGTGCTTTGTCCTCGGAACCAGCGGTGCTCCGTAGGCGTTCAAGGGGCTAAGCAAGTACGCAGGCAAAAAGATGCCATGCCGTGCTTGCGCTGGTGTGTTTGGGGGACAGGAGCCACACTGGGGCAGAGGTTCTGTCTGCTCTGCAGGGGCAGGCCGAGAGGTGGTTGACACCATGCCAGCTTAAGCCAGGAATGGTGGTTTGCGACAATGGCACCAACCTCCTCTCCGCCCTCCGACAGGGACAACTGACCCATGTGCCCTGTGTGGCTCACGTCCTTAACCTGGTGGTGCAGCGGTTCTTGGGCAGGTACCCGGGCTTACAGGATGTCCTGAGGCAGGCCAGGAAAGTCTGTGTGCATTTCTGCAGATCTTATAATGCCAGTGCTTGCCTGGCTGAGCTGCAAAAGGAGTTGAACCTGCCCAAGAACCGCCTTATATGTGACATGCCCACCAGGTGAAACTCAATATTGGCCATGTTGCAGCGGCTGCACACGCAGCAGAGGGCCATCAATGAGTACCTGTGTGACTACGGCACCAGGACAGGGTCAGGGGAGCTCGGTTTTTTTTCACCACGCCAGTGGGGCATGATCAGGGATGCATGCACTGTCCTGGCACCATTTGAGGAGGCCACGAGGATGGTGAGCAGTGACAGTGCATGCATCAGTGACACTGTACCTCTTGTCCACCTGTTGGAACATACGCTGTGTGGAATAATGGACAGGGCACTTGAGGCAGAACAGAGGCAGGAAGAGGAGGACTTCCTTGCCTCTCAAGGCCCCCTTTACCCAGACAGTGTTCCTTTTGTCCCACCCATCGCACAGGAAGAGGAGGAGGAGGAGGATTGTGTCAGCATGGAGGTGGAGCCTGGCACTCAGCATCATCAGTAGCAGTCTTTTAGGGATGATTTACAGTCCCAAGAAACCCGTGGACTTGTACGTGGCTGGGAGGAGGTGGCTGCGGATCATGTCGTCCTTAGTGACCCAGAGGACTCCGGACCGAATGCCTCAGCTAACCTACGCTGCATGGCCTCCCTGATCCTGCAAAGTCTGCAGAAGGATCCTCGTATTCTTCGGATCAAGGAGAGGGACCATTACTGGCTGGCCACTCTTCTTGATCCACGGTACAAGAGTAAGGTTGCGGACCTTATCTTACCGTCGCAGAGGGAGCAGAGGATGAGACAACTCCGGGAGGCCTTGCAGAAAGCTCTGTGCAACGTGTTCCCAGAGACTGGGAGGTTACAAACTCCTGGTCCTGGACAACGAGTTGCTGAGGCTTCGGTCAGTCAAAGAAGGAGCGGTGGGGAAGGTGGCCGTCTGACCGATGCGTTCAGACAATTCTTTAGTCCGCAGCCCCAAGGTATGATCGGTTCCAGAAACCATCGCCAGCGTCTGATATACATGGTGCAGGAATACCTAGGGGCAAGGTCAAACTTGGACACCTTCCCCACCGAAAATCCTCTGGCTTACTGGGTCTTGAGGATGGATCACTGGCCAGAGCTTGCAAAGTATGCAATTGAGCTACTGGCCTGTCCTGCATCCAGCGTTCTTTCAGAACGCACATTCAGTGCTGCTGGAGGATTTGTCATGGATCACAGGGTGCGCCTGTCCACCGACTCGGTTGATCGACTGACCTTCATAAAGATGAACCAGTCTTGGATCACCACCAGCTACCAAACACCTGAAGCTGATATAACAGACTAATTTATTTTCAAATGTCACATCCCTTCAAGACTGATGCTGATGCTGAGTGACTGTCCTGTTATGTTGACTGACTACCCTCCTCCTCCTCAATGATCCGATTGATGATGATAGCTTGGAAGAACATTTTTGTTTCTGGGTGCCGCCACCAGTGGCTAAGGCCCAATTTTTCAGCCCCTGTTTAACAGGGGCATGTAATTACAATTTTTTATGCAATGCTTTGCAGCAGGGCTCATTCCTGCACTCCAACTAGAGTATCTGGGAGAGGTTGCAGTGTCGTGGCACCAGCACCAGTGCCTAAGGCCCAATTTTTCAGCCCCTGTTTAACAGGGGCATGTAATTACAATTTTTTATGCAATGCTTTGCAGCAGGGCTCATTCCTGCACTCCAACTAGAGTATCTGGGAGAGGTTGCAGTGTCGTGGCACCAGCACCAGTGCCTAAGGCCCAATTTTTCAGCCCCTGTTTAACAGGGGCATGTAATTGCATTTTTTTATGCAATGCTTTGCAGCAGGGCTCATTCCTGCACTCCAACTAGAGTATCTGGGAGAGGTTGCAGTGTTGTGGCACAAGCACCAGTGCCTAAGGCCCAATTTTTCAGCCCCTGTTTAACAGGGGTGTGTAATTACAATTTTTGATGCAATACTTTGCAACAGGGCTCATTGCTGTGCTCCAAGTACAGTATCTGTGAGGGGTTGCAGTGTTGTGGCACCAGTGCCTAAGGCCCAATTTTTCTGCCCCTGTTTAACAGGGGCATGTAATTACAATTCTTGATCTAATAATTCACAGCAGGGCCCATTCCTGCGCCCACCAAGAGTAACTGTGAGGGCTTACAGTGTTGTGTCAACACCACCACCATCACCACCAAAGGCCCAATTTTTCAGCCCCTGTTCAACAGAGGCATGCAATTACAATTCTTGATCTAATAATTCACAGCAGGGCCCATTCATGCGCCCACCAAGAGTAACTGTGAGGGCTTACAGTGTTGTGTCAACACCACCACCACCAAAGGCCCAATTTTTCAGCCCCTGTTCAACAGGGGCATGCAATTACAATTCTTGATCTAATAATTCACAGCAGGGCCCATTCATGCGCCCACCAAGAGTAACTGTGAGGGCTTACAGTGTTGTGGCAACACCAACATGTAAGGGGCAAATTTCAGCAGAGTATATAGGGCAGGCCCCTACTTTCAACTTACAAACGACTCCTACTTGCAAACGGAAGGAGACAACAGTAAGTGAGAGGAAATCTACCCCTAGGAAGGCAAATTCTTTCCTGTAAGAGTTAATATGGGGAAAAAAGTGTCTCCTCTCCACTGATGCTTTATCACCAATTCTTGTTTCAATAAAAACCCCAAATTTTCAAAAAACATTTGTCATTAGGACGGAAAGTGAGGTGAACTGTTCTGAACAGGTGCACACTGCACAGACAGCAAAACAAATGTTACAGGGGTGATAACCCTTCCCTATGTTTTCCAAAAAGCTTAAAAATAGATTTTTTGGCTGGAGCTACACTTAAACAATGTACCTGTTCAAAATTACAAACAGATTCTACATAAGAACAAACCTACAGTCCCTGTCTTGTATGCACCGCCTGTATACGGCTGTTCAGAGTATATAGGGCCTTTTTTATTTTGTGTGCGGGGTTCCCCTTAATATCCATACAAGACCCAAAGGAGGGTAATTGGCTGGGGTAGGGGGGGAGGTGATGGGGTAGCTATGCCATTTTTCTTAAAGATTTTCATCTATATAACCGGGACCAGACATTACATTAAAGCCGCAAGCAGTTTTAAATGGCTTTTTTTCCTTTAGAAATGTAATTTTGTGCAGGGACAGTTCTAAACACGGGAAACACGTGGCACTTCACAGGCATACTTTAGACCCCCCCCCCAGGTACGATATTTAAAGGAATATTTGACTTTTATTTTTTCACTTTATGCATCATTAAAATGACTGCTCCCGAAAAACGGCCGTTTTTAAAACTTATTTTTGCATTGATACATGTCCCCTGGTGAAGAACCCGGGTTCCCAAACCCTTTTTAGGACAATAACATGCATAATAGTCGTTATAATTAGCACTTTAGATTTCGAACGTTCGCATCCATTGTATTTAATAGGGTTCTAACGTTCGTGCGAACTTTCGGTACGTTCGCGGGTTCTGGTGCGAACCGAACCCGGGGGTGTTCGGCTCATCCCTACTAGCTACATCCATTTGTGAATGCAATAAACAACTGTGGTTGGATGATAGGACCTCTTGGAGTCATAGCAACCAACCCACATGCTTGTTCCACCCCCAGCACTCAGAGGAGGTTCTCCTCTGGACTTGCTACCAGTGCCCCACCTCCCAGCTTTCCCCTGTAGCTGCTGACTGCACTATGACAGAACAAAGAGAACTCTGATGCAAAGAGTTTAACCACTTGCCGACCGCTCATGGCATATATACGTCGGCAGAATGGCTCGTACAGGCACAATCACGTACCTGTACGTGGCCCTTTAACTGCTGACGTCAGGGGCGGGCTCGCGACCCCCCTGCCTTCCCCATGAGTGGGACCGCGGGTCCCGCGGACTCGATCGCCGCGGGGATCCCCGCGATCGTCTCACGGAGGCTCGGAGCGGGGAGATGTGTGTGTAAACACAGCATCTCCCCGCTCCTCTACTGACACTGTCAGCGATCTCCGCTCTGTGTAATCAGAGCGGAGATCGGTGACGTGTCAGTCGTAGCCACGCCCCCCCTCAGTTAGTAACATGCCCCTAGGCACACTTAACCCCTTCAGCGCCCCTAGTGGTTAACCCCTTCACTGCCAGTGTCATTTTCACAGTAACCAGTGCATTTTTATTGCACTGATCGCTGTGAAAATGACAATGGTCCCAAAAATGTGTCAAAAGTGTCCGATGTGTCCGCCATAATGTCGCAGTCACGAAAAAAATTGCTGATCGCCGCCATTACTAGTAAAAATAAAATAATTAATAAAAAATGCCTTAAGACTATACCCTATTTTGTAAACGCTATAATTTTTGCGCAAAGCAATCAATAAACGGTGATTGCGTTTTTTTTTAACAAAAATATGTAGAAGAATACGTATCGGCCTAAACTGAGGAAAAAAATGTTTTTTATATATTTTTTGGGGATATTTATTATAGAAAAAAGTAAAAAAAATGTATTTTTTTTTCAAAATTTTCGCTCTATTTTTGTTTATAGCGCAAAAAATAAAAACGGCAGAGGTGATCAAATACCACCAAAAGAAAGCTCTATTTGTGGGAAAAAAAGGACGCCAATTTTGTTTGGGAACCACGTCCCACGACCGCGCAATTGTCAGTTAAAGCGACGCAGTGCGGAATCGCAAAAAGGGGCCTGGTCATAATGGCCCGTATTGGTCCGGGGCTTAAGTGGTTAAGGGAACTCTTCAGACCCTGATTCAATGTTGGGGAGGGTAGCAGCTCTGGGGAACCTGATGCAAAGGATTGAGACTCTGGGGACCCTGATGTTAAGAGGGATGACTCTCGGGACCCTGATGTAAGGGGGTGGTTCTGGAAACCCTGATGTAAGGGGCTAGCCCTGCCCTGGGGACCCTGATGTAAGGAGGGAGCTCTGGGAACCCTGATGTAAGGAGAGGGTCTGGGAACTATGATGCAAGAGAGTGACTCTGGAGACCCTGATGTAAGGAAGGGGTGGCTCTGAGGACCCTGATGTAAGAGGGGTAGCTCTAAAGACCATAATGTAAGGTGGGGACACTGAAGACCCTGATGTAAGGAGGGGGGCTTTGGGAATCCTGATGTAAGGGCGGATGCTAGGAATTCTGATGTAAAGAAGGGGACTCTGGGCCCCTGATGTAAAAGGGGGTGACTCTGGGAACCCTGACGAAAAGGAAAGTGACTCTGGGGACCCTGATGTAAGGGAGTTCACTAATGTAAAAGGGGGTGTGGCTCTGGGGACCCTGGTGTAAGAGGGGTATCTCTTGGGACTCTGATATAAAGGGGGGTGGCTCTGGGGACCCTGATGTAAGGAGGTAGCTCTGGGGACCCTGATGTAAGAAAGAGGCTCTGAGAACCCTGATGTAAGGAGGGGGGCTCTGTTAATCCTGATATAAGAGGAGTGGCTCTGGGGACCCTGATGTAAGGAGGGTGCAAGAGGGGTGACTCTGGGGACCCTGATGTAAAAGGGGTAGCCCTGGGGACCCTGATGTAAGGGGGTGACTCTGGGGTCCTTCATGTAAGGAGGGGTGATCCAGGAACACTGATGTAAAGGGGGAGACTCTTGGAATCCTGATGTAAGCGGGATCATGGATGTAGAAGGGGGTGGCTCTAGAGTACCTGATGTCAGGGAGGTTAATCTGGGGACCCTGGCATAAGGGGGTTACTCTGGGAACCCTGATGTTGGGGAGGACACGGGGGTCCCTGATCTATGTGAGTGACTGTAGGGACCCTAATGTAAGAGGGTGGCTCTGAGGACTCTGGTTTAAGGATGAGGGCTGTGGGGACCCCGAAGTAAAGAGGAGGAACCCTGGGGCCCCTGATGTAAAGGGAGATATTCTAGAGACCTTGATGAAAAGGGGGAGCTGGAGCTCTGGGAACCCTGATTCAAAAGAGGTGACTCTTAGGACCATGATGTAAAGAGGGGGGCTCTGGGAACCCTGATGCAAGAGGGGTGACTCTGGGGACCCTGATGTAAGGGAGGTCTGGGGATCCTGATTTATGGAGGGGGTGGCTCTGGGGATCCTGATGTAAGGGGGTAACTCTGGGGACCCTGATGTAAGGAGGGGGCTCCAGTTACACTGATGTAAGGAGGAGGGCTCTGGGGACCCTGATGTAAGGGAGGGTGGCTCTGGAGACCCTGATGTAAAGGGGTGACTCTGGGACATATTTTTATGTCACACAATATTTGTCACACAATATAATACCCAATTTTTGGAAAAATATAAAAGATGATTTAGATTTTGTGGGAATTACAGAGACTTGGTTTGACAGCTCTCATAATTGGCTGGCAACCATTCAAGGGTATTCCCTATATCGCAGGGATAGAGAGGGTAAAAAGGCGGAGGGGTATGCCTGTATATCAAAAATTATGTACAAGTGAATGTGAGAGGTGACATCACTAAGGGAGCAAGGGAAGATATGGAATCCTTATGGGTAGAGCTACAAAGGGAGGAAACTAAGGGGAAAGTAATACTGGGAGAGTCTAACCAGAGGGAGGAGGCGGAGGCAGACCTCCAATCATAATTTGGATTAGCGGCAAGAATGGGAAGTGTCATTATAATGGGGGATCTTAATTATCCAGACATAGACTGGGTGGAAGAAACCGCACATTCATCTAAGGTTCGCCAGTTCCTAAATGTCTTGCAGGACAATTTCATAGGTCAGATGGTAAATGCATTAACTAGAAACAAAGAGTTACTAGATCTACTGATTACCAACAATACAGACCTGATCACGGATGTGGAAATACGGGGCAATTAAGGAAACAGTGATCACAGGTCAATTCGTTTTAGTATAAATCACACAAATAGGAAACATAAGGGGAATACAAAGACACTGAATTTCAAAAGAGCCAACTTCCCTAAACTACGATCCTTGTTAGAAGATTATAATTGGGATAAAATCTTAGCAACAAAGAACATGGAGAAAAAATGGGTATGCTTTAAGAGCATATTAAATAAGGGCATTAGCCAGTGCATCCCAATGGGAAATAAATTTAAAAGAGCTAATAAAAGTCCTGGGTGGCTTAACTCCAATGTAAAAATGCATATAAAAGCAAAGCAGAAGGCCTTCAAAAAATACAAGGCTGAAGGATCATCATCAGCATTCCAACATTACAAAGAATGCAACAAGAAATGTAAGGGTGCAATCAGGGCGGCTAAGATAGAACACGAAAGGTACATAGCAGAGAAGAGTAAAAAAAATCCAAATAAATTCTTTAAGTACATGAATAGTAAGAAAGGGAGGTCAGATCATATTGGTCCCATAAAGAATGATGAAGGGAATCTGGTTACTTAGGATGGCGAAGGTATTAAATGTATTCTTCTCCTCAGTCTTCACGAGGGAATCGGGGGGCTTCAGTAACCAAAACTGCAATGTTTATCCTCATGACATGTCACAGGAAGCACCCTCATTGCTAACAGAGGACAGAGATAGAATTAGACTTGAAAAACTTAACATTAACAAGTCACCGGGACCAGATGGCTTGCACCCAATGGTCCTTAAGGAACTCAGTCAAGTAATTGTGAGACCATTGTTCATAATTTTTATGAACAGTCTACTGACTGGAATGGTACCAGCTGATTAGAGAAAAGCCAATGTAGCACCAATATTTAAAAAAGGGCCAAGATACATCCCTGGGAATTACAAACCTGTTAGCCTAAAATCAATTGTATGCAAGCTCATGAGGGGGGGGGGGGGGGGTGATACGGGACTATATAAAAGATTTTAGTAATGACAACTGTATCATTAGGAGTAATCAGCATTGATTCATGAAGAATCGTTCTTGCCAAACCAATCTATTAACCTTCTATGAGGAGGTGAGCTGCCATCTAGATAAAGGAAGGCCCGTAGACGTGGTGTATCTGGATTTTGCAAAAGCATTTGATACAGCTCCCCATAAACGTGTAGTTTACTGTACTAAGTAAGTTCTGTTGGCATGGACCATAGGGTGAATACATGGATTGAAAACTGGCAACAGGGGTGAGTTCAGAGGGTAGTGATAAATGGGCAGTACTCGGAATTGTCCGGGGTGGAAAGTGGGGTATTCCAGGGTTCTTTCCTGGGACCAATCCTATTTAATTTATTTATAAACGACCTGGAGGATGGGATAAACAGCTCTTTTTTTATCAGATTTTATTTTCCATTTTTTTTATATCACAACAACATATACACAAATAAACAAAAACAAAGAGAAAAGGAAAAAATAATAAAATAAATAAAAATGTAATAACATTGAAATCAACTCATACATATTCTTAACATAAAAAAAAGAAGAAAAAAAAAAAAGAAAGTATTCCCTTCCTTCCCCTTCCCCTTCCCACCTCCTATCTCAGTCCTGTATCCATGTGGTCAAGCCACGGTTTCCAGATAGTATCAAACCTCTAATGCCTTGTACACCCGATCGGAATTTCCGATGGAGAAAGTCAGACGGAATTTTTTCATTGGATATTCCGACGGTGTGTTTGCCCCATCGGACTTTTTCCATTGAAAATTCCAAGGAATTCCGTTGGAGTTTAGATAGAGAACATGTTCTCTTTTACTCCGATGGAATTCCGTCGGAATTCAGATGTGATTTTGGTCGGTCAAAAGTCCGACCGTGTGTACGGGGCATTAGATAAATTCCTCCTACAAAAAATGCCTCTCATAGGAAATGGATCTATTCAGATCAAATATTCAATCAGATATAGTCGGTGGGTGAGGGGAGGTCCACCTAATGGCAATTATCCAGTACCTCTGGAGTTTCGGGCATCGCCATAATAAATGTATCAATGACCCCAGATTGCCACATCTAGAGCAAGCCGATTGTTAAGCCAATTTTGAACAAAAATTCTGGGGTCCTACACGCCCTATGCAATATATAAAATTGTGTTAGTCTAAATGATGGTCAAAGAGATACAAGAGGAAGAGCCCGAAGAATCCTATCCCAGACATAGTCAGAGATAGGACCAATATCGCGCTGTCATTTTTCTCTTGACGGACAGTGAAACTTATTAGAAGTACCTTATGTAGCGGCCTCACCCCCTCTCCCCTCTCTTCTATCAGCTCGTCTGTCTCTTGTCTAGGGGTACCTTAGAGGGGAGGAAGTGGGGAACACTACGCCTGGCCTTTACCACAGGTGTCAGTGTGGTATAAGCAAAGTTCTTTTCTTTACCTTCGGGTCAATGCTGTGCACCTGGATCCTCCACCAAGAGTTACCTTGAACAATGTCTGTCAGGAAATGAGCCCCACACCATTAAAGTTCAACACTCCTTTATTCTTCTGCGAATGAACACAATCAGTTGAACTCCCTTGGTAGAAACAGAACAGGAAAGGAGGTGTGGATGCGAGTAGGCCCAGACACAATTGGTTCTCCACTTTCTTCCCTGAAAGTGGGTTGCGGTCTCCGAGCGAGGGGGAATTTCCTTCCAGGCGGTCTCCAGTGAGAGGCTCACCTGTCACCGGCAATATGCTGCACCGGGTCTTCAAGCGAGGAGCTCCTCCCGGTCCATTGCGCCTTCCGGATTCGGGTACCCACTCCCGGGGTTCACTAGGATCTCCTTCCCACGCGGAACTCAGTGTTGGGCACTGAGCTCCAGACCTCCATCCGAGTACCTAACCCCAGGCCAAAGGTGTCTGGGATGGAACACGACCTCCGGTTGTCCTCTAGGCCTAGGCCGCCTAGAGGACCGACACGAACCACCGCCCACAGGCTGAAGGTGCCTGGACTCGACCCTGTGACAAAGATGGCCGGCCCCTTTATACCCTCTCCCAGCAAGCACGGCGGGTTCCCTGCCCCACCATACCGCTGCCGAGGGAGGACAAAAAGGAGGCACAGCACACAGCAATGATTCAACCCCAGCCCAGGGCGACAGCGCCACCCACTGGGCTGCAGGGAATTACACATCACTGATGTCTCTGCCAAATTCAAAATTACACCCGGGAAAGTACATACCCGCTACACTCTCCCCCTGGTGGTTTGTGTCATGGATATGCATTAATGTCTGTCTGCCATCTTACCTTCCTCCTCATGTGTTCATCTAGAGACCAGACCTCCTTCACCTGGCTTCCTTTATAATCTCCTCCCAGCCTGACTCCACCCCAGGCCCTATCACAGAACACTATATTAACCTGTGCACTGCAAGCCTGCCTTGCTGATCAACGTGTTTGTTAGGCATTGTGTGTTTGGGTTCCTGCCTGCCGTGTGCTACGTCTGTCTCTCTGTTACGTTATTGGCTTGTCCCCGACTATCCCTGTCTGCTCGTGACCCTTGACCTTCGGCTCGTTCTTTCGTTATCCTTGTCTGCTTGTGGCCCCTGACCTTCGGCTTGTTATTCGGTTCTCTCTTATCCTGTGCTGCTGCTTCCCCTATTTTCCCCTTATCCTGCGGGGCGTGAGCTAGGAAACTCCAGGGGCCGCGACCTGGTCCCAGCCTGCAGCACAACATCCTCACCACTAGAGGCCCTGGAGAAGACCAGCTGGGTCTTAGACTCCGCGCCCTGGGGAATCTTGGCTCTAGCTTCCGTTAGGATCCCGGTTGTGCTCCTCTGGTCCCGCTTTCCACAACCACCCAGTTTCCTACCCGCAGAAGCCAGCCATAGGGTTCACTACCTCGCGGTGCACTCCTGTCCCCCTACGGTGTGCATCTGTCACCTGGCCACAGGTGACCCTGACAGTTTGATCAGCCATGAACCCGGCTGACATCCCGCTTCCCGCGGATGATCCATTGCAGGGCATAGTTCGCAGACTCGAAGCCCAGGAATCAAATCAGACTCAGGTGATGCGATTCCTCCAGGATCTGGCTTCTCGATTCGAGCAGCTTCAGGTCTCCTTGGGAACCCCGAATCCGCAACCCCAAGTACAACCAGCGGCTGTACCTATCGCACCAGTCGCAGCCTCACACTCACTAAGATTGCCAGCTCCGTCCCGTTTCTCTGGGGACTCCAAGGCCTGCAGGGGGTTTCTCAGCCAATGCACAATTCATTTTGAGCTTCAGCCTCAAAGCTTCCTGTCTGACCGGGCTAAGGTAGCCTATATCATTTCCCTCCTCTCCGGTGAAGCTTTGGTCTGGGCTGCCCCCCTGTGGGAGAGGAACGATCCGGTGGTTTCCAGTCTGTCCGATTTCTTGAAGCTCTTTCGTAATATCTTCGAAGAGCTGGCTCGGGCTTCTTCAGCGGCTAGTGCTGTCTTACGTCTTCGCCAAGAATCTAGTTCAGTGGGGCAATATGCTCTTCAGTTCCGTATCCACACAGCTGAATTGAGCTGGAATAATGAGGCCCTGGTTGCTACCTTTTTACATGGCCTCTCTGACCGAGTGAAAGACGAATTAGCGGGAAGAGCCATTCCCGTCGGTCTGGACGATGTAATTTCATTATGCAACCAGATCGACATTCGTTTTCAAGAGAGGTCTTTAGAAAAAAGACGCCAGCACTCTCTGGGTCCTAGCCAGTCTGAGCTCCCCTCCCTTCATTCCGTGGAGCATCCTCTACCTGCTGAAGAACCTATGCAGCTGGGCCGGACCAGACTAACCCCCGAAGAACGTGCTAGGCGCAGAACTCTGGGCTTGTGCCTCTATTGTGGGGGCAGGGGTCATTTTCGTGACTCCTGCTCGCTTCGTCCGGGAAACGCTCGGGTCTAATACATTTGGAAGGTGGAGTATTGGACCCAGAAACATCACCTTCTCGCCTGCTCTTGCCGGTGTTCCTTCATGTAGGCACTTCTCCTCAGTCAACCCTTGCATACCTGGATTCCGGGGCTGCCGGCAATTTTATGGATTGGAGAACTGCTTCTTCTATGAAGCTTACCCTTTCACCTCTCACTACCCCATTGGTAGTTTCGGCAATTGATGGCACTGTTCTCCCAGGGGGCCCTATTCGCTTCCAGACGCTACCCATTAGGATGTCGGTAGGGATTCTCCACCAGGAGTGGATATCCTTTCTTATTCTACCCAAGGCCTCTACCCCAGTTGTATTGGGCCTCCCTTGGCTACAGCTCCACTCTCCACATGTGGACTGGGTCTCTGGGCAGATCCTGGCCTGGGGTTCCTCATGTTTCTCGTCGTGTCTTCTCAAGGTGACCCCCAAGGAGAGTCTTCCGGTTGCTGCCACTTCTGTTTCTTCTGATCTTCCTGCTGCATACAGCGATTACCGGGATGTGTTCTGTAAGAAATCAGCTGAGGTGCTTCCTCCCCACAGGTCTTTTGACTATGCTATTGATCTTGTCCCCGGAGCAACTCTACCCAGGGGTCGTACCTACCCTCTGTCCATCCCAGAGACCCAGGCCATGTCGGAGTATGTCACAGAGAATCTGGAGAGAGGTTTCATCCGGAAATCCTCATCGCCTGCAGGGGCAGGGTTCTTTTTTGTTGCCAAAAAGGATGGTACCTTAAGACCCTGCATCGATTATCGGGGTTTAAATGCGGTTACTATTAAAAATCGATACCCCTTACCCTTAATATCTGAGCTATTCGATAGGTTGAAGGGTGCCTCCATTTTCACCAAGTTGGATCTCAGAGGCGCGTACAATCTCATTCGAATACGGGAGGGTGACGAATGGAAGACTGCATTCAACACTAGAGACGGGCATTACGAATATCTGGTGATGCCTTTTGGTCTGTGTAATGCTCCAGCCGTGTTTCAAAACTTTGTCAATGAAATTTTCAGAGATCTGCTGTACCAGTTTGTTGTCATCTATCTGGATGACATTCTGATCTTTTCTGAAAATCTGCTCGTCCACAGAAACCATGTCCGCACTGTACTTCAACGTCTTAGAGAGAACAATCTCTATGCCAAGCTGGAGAAATGTTCCTTTGAATGTTCTGAGGTCCTGGTTTTGGGGTGCTTCGTCTCATGTTCGGGTCTTCGTATGGACCCTGGGAAGGTCTTGGCTATCACCAACTGGCCTCTTCCTGCTAGCCTCAAGGCCACACAGCGCTTTCTTGGCTTCACTAATTATTATAGGCAGTTCATAAGGAATTACTCTTCCATTGCCGCGCCTATTATCGCTTTGACCAAGAAGGGTGTGAATGCCAGAGACTGGCCTCCCGAAGCTGTCTCTGCATTTCACAACCTGAAACAGGCCTTTGTTTCTGGCCCCCTCTTGAGGAGACCAAATCCTGGGAATGCATTTTTTATTGAAGTGGACGCTTCCTCAATGGGGGTGGGAGCTGTGCTTCTTCAAATCTTTGAGAAGAGACGCCAACCATGTGCGTTCTTCTCCAAAAAAAATTCTCAGGCGGAGAGGAATTATGCCATCGGTGATCGGGAACTTCTCGCAATTAAATTGGCGTTAGAGGAGTGGCGTCATCTCTTGGAGGGTTCCCCTCACTCCATAACGATCTTTACCGATCACAAGAATTTACAGTATCTACAGAATGCTAAACGTCTGAATCCTAGACAGGCCAGGTGGAGTCTCTTCTTTGCCCGTTTTAATTTCACGATTACCTACAAACCTGGTTCCTGCAACGGTCGGGCTGATGCGCTCTCTAGGTCATTTGACACTTTGGACGAGGAGTCCGCCCCTGAACCTGAGCCGATCATTCCAACCTCATGCATTGTTGCCCACTCTACCACCCTGAAGTCAAAAATCCCGCCTGGTAAGACCTTTGTCCCCACTGAGCTAAGAGCTAAGATCCTTCGTTGGGGACATGATTCCAAGGTGGCAGGGCATTCTGGATTCCTCCGATCCTTCCTACTCATCAGTCGTCACTACTGGTGGCCTAATCTCCGCTCAGACGTCAAAGACTACGTTAAAGCTTGTCATGTCTGTGCTCAGTCCAAATCCTCCACACAAGCTCCTGCTGGTCTCCTCATGCCCTTGCTCATTCCTAAGGCAACCCTGGGCCCATATTGCCATGGATTTTATCACCGATCTCCCACTGTCTGAGAATAATACAGTCATTTGGGTGGTAATCGATCGATTCTCCAAGATGGCTCATTTTGTTCCTCTTCCTGGTCTTCCTTCTGCCCCTGCCTTGGTTCCCATTTTCATTCGAGAAATTCTCCGCCTACATGGGGTCCCTTCTCATATTGTTTCCGACAGGGGAGTCCAATTCACGTCTCGTTTTTGGAGAGCCTTTTGCAAATCCCTCAATATTGTCTTGGATTTTTCTTCTTCTTACCATCCCCAATCCAATGGACAGACTGAGAGGGTTAATCAGGAGTTAGAGGTCTTTCTTCGCACCTTTGTGTCTTCTCACCATGACGATTGGTCCTCTCTACTCCAGTGGGCAGAATTCTCCCATAACAATCATGTGAATACCAGTTCGCAGAAGACACCCTTTTTCACAGTTTATGGAAAACACCCTCAACTTCCTCTTCCCATGATCTGTTCTCCTGACATTCCAGCTTTGGCTTCGGTTCAGGAGTCTCTCAATTCCGTTTGGGGTCACGTTCATGATTCCCTCCGGGCAGCTGCTGAAAAATTCAAAGGCTTTGCCGACCGCCGCAGGCGTAAACCGCCTTCTCTTCAGCCAGGGGACAAAGTCTGGCTCTCCACCAGGAACATCAAGCTCCGAGTTCCTTCTCTGAAGTTTGCTCCACGATTCATCGGTCCATACACGGTAACTGCTAAACTGAATCTGGTTTGTTTCAAACTCCAGATTCCTAAGAGCCTTAAAATCACTAACTCCTTTCATGTTGCTCTTCTAAAGTCTTTAGTCCTCAATAAATTCTCTTGTCCTCTCCCTACCGTGGCGCCTGTCTCTGAGGATAATCAGGAGTACGAGATCAGTCAAATTCTGGACTCCCGACTCTGTAAAGGCGTTCTTCAGTACCTCGTTCATTGGAAAGGGTTTGGTCCTGAGGAGAGGTCTTGGATCACTGCATCTGAGGTCTTTGCACCTCGTCTGTTAAAGGAGTTTCATCTGAAGTTTCCCTCTAAACCTGGGCCCAGGCGGGGAAGGGGGAGGCCTCGTAAGAGGGAGGGTACTGTCATGGATATGCATTAATGTCTGTCTGCCATCTTACCTTCCTCCTCATGTGTTCATCTAGAGACCAGACCTCCTTCACCTGGCTTCCTTTATAATCTCCTCCCAGCCTGACTCCACCCCAGGCCCTATCACAGAACACTATATTAACCTGTGCACTGCAAGCCTGCCTTGCTGATCAACGTGTTTGTTAGGCATTGTGTGTTTGGGTTCCTGCCTGCCGTGTGCTACGTCTGTCTCTCTGTTACGTTATTGGCTTGTCCCCGACTATCCCTGTCTGCTCGTGACCCTTGACCTTCGGCTCGTTCTTTCGTTATCCTTGTCTGCTTGTGGCCCCTGACCTTCGACTTGTTATTCGGTTCTCTCTTATCCTGTGCTGCTGCTTCCCCTCTTTTCCCCTTATCCTGCGGGGCGTGAGCTAGGAAACTCCAGGGGCCGCGACCTGGTCCCAGCCTGCAGCACAACATCCTCACCACTAGAGGCCCTGGAGAAGACCAGCTGGGTCTTAGACTCCGCGCCCTGGGGAATCTTGGCTCTAGCTTCCGTTAGGATCCCGGTTGTGCTCCTCTGGTCCCGCTTTCCACAACCACCCAGTTTCCTACCCGCAGAAGCCAGCCATAGGGTTCACTACCTCGCGGTGCACTCCTGTCCCCCTACGGTGTGCATCTGTCACCTGGCCACAGGTGACCCTGACAGTTTGACACTGGTCCCCAGTGTCTGGAGTAAACCATGCCCTCAAAGGCTGACATAATCCATTCCAGAAACCGACTAACAATTGTACAAAAATAAAACTTTTAGAAAAACTACCCTACTGGAGCAATTGTGTCTGAGCCCTGAAACAGAAAGGGAACAAGAAACAACAGCATTTAACCATAACTTTGAATCACATGGTCACATTATACTTTTCCCACCCATCCTGACTAAGATCCACCCCATTCTCAGTGATCTTGATGGGATGCTCTCCTGCAGAGGGAAAAGAAAGAGAATTAACACACATAACCCTGACACATATATTCGTGGGAGGGGAAAAGAAACTTCTCCGGGAAGAAATCCCTTTTCTCCAAGGAGTGAATGCGTGAAAAGTGTTTAACGTTGCGCAACACTGCCACCTGTTGACAGCATCGCGGTAACTGCACTCGTGGAACTTTTCCTCTTTTCTTTGGGCCCTATCTACCCCAGAGTCCATAATCTCTTGCGAGAAAAGTGAAGAACAAAACAGGAACAGTTCTTCATTCCTCTGGGCACAAAAGCAACGGTCCCAGAAAGTTCAGCAGCATAACAAACCGAGTCTTTTCTCTCCTACAGGTAAAAGCGGGGATGCGGCAGAACAAGTGGCTTTAAGTGCTGATCCATAGTCTCCAGATGATACTCCACATCTTCTCCCTCCTTGTGCCGGATCAACACCTTGTCTGCAAGGATGTGCCGTCCCAACATCCATTCTGCCTTGCAGTCCTTAAAACGTTGAGAAGCCTTTGGAGAGCATGCCAGGTACCTGCGGGCGTGCAGAACCTGAAGGTGGGTCCACACAAAGTCATTGTACCAGCGCTCCCGACACACTTCCACCTCATAAAGCAGTTCCTTCGACAAGTACGGATACTCCCATCCGTACTCTGCAGCAACCTTCTGGCCAAATAGGCGTTGTAGTCTCGCCAAAGGAGGCATTTTAGCTTTGTCCCCTTCTCCAGGCAAAACTATTGAGTCCGGGTGGCGAGGGACCTTGACCACATCTGGTCTGGGCATAGGTGCCCGTAGTAGCAGTCTCTTTTCCCCGGACTTCGGTACAGATGGCACCGGGGATGTAGGGGCAGGCTGGGGACGGGACCTCTCTTCAGGCGCTGGTGCCTCCACCCGGGGTGTGCTTTCCCCTGTAGACATGGGTGGATCTCTGGTCCTCCGAGATGAAGCGAGAGGTACTTTGTCCCAGCCCTTTTCTGCAAACAGCTCGTCTATTGCCTCGTCGTCTCCCATGTCCGAGAGCGACTCCAGGTCGGAGGTGTCACACTCCTCCGCGGGTATGTAGCCGGTTGTAGAAACGGAGCCACCACCTCCCGCGGACTTACTGGGCCATGACTTCCCGACACCTCCGCCCACACACCAAATCTCTCCCTCTGGCTTACCTCAGCCTTTACTTGAAGCAGGACGTCCGGAACTCTTGTCGACGGATCCATCCGGGCCGGGCGTAAGCGGGCGAGACGGTCCACCACAACCGCTGGTCGGGGCTACCATACCGGTGTTTCTCTTCGGTGGTGGACGCTGCGAGACATTGGTGACCGAGTCAGCATCCTCGGATTTCTCCCGTTGAATTTTTACGACCTCCTCCGCCGTCGTTTCAGTGTGCGTAGGGATGGCTGTCAAAGCTGTGATTCCTCCTCTCTGAGTGGTGTTGCCCGCAGCACGGCCGGGGTAAATGGTTCTCGGCCTCTCGACCGCCGGATCCACTTTGAACAGGCACTCTCCACAGGCCTCACATCGCCCAAATGGCTTCAGTTGGCACACCAGTCCCGAACAGCCGGGACAAATCACACCCAGGGCCTCAACGTCCATGCATGAATACAGGGCGAATCGACCCCTTGGCTTTAGCCGGATCCCTGTATCTGTTACCGGAGCAGCAGCAGTCAATGTCGTGGTGGAAGGGTGAACTGGAATCCACGAGGTATGTCCAAACATGGCGACCTGTTGCTGATCTATCGCACACTGCAAAGTTTTTGCGCCAACGTCCCACATGTAGTCCTTCACACGTATTGGACTCCTCCCCTTTGCTCCAGTTCGCGGGCTTTTCTTCTTTTTCTGTTTCTGAGTCACGCCCACGAACTAAGCGGTGGGGGTGTGCCTGGTGGCGCAGTGCAAATAGAAACTCCCACATGTACTACTTCACACGGCTGAGCTTCCCCCTTTTTCCACTCTTCTGCGCGGGCCTTTCCCTTCATTGGGTCATGTCCACGACTTCGATCAGGGATGCACTTCGGCCAATGAAGGCCTGCCTACTCGCGTAACTCCTCCAGCAGACACGTTTAATTCCGTGGTGCACAAACACTATACCGGACCCGAGCCCCCACGTGTAGCGGCCTCACCCCCTCTCCCCTCTCTTCTATCAGCTCGTCTGTCTCTTGTCTAGGGGTACCTTAGAGGGGAGGAAGCGGGGAACACTACGCCTGGCCTTTACCACAGGTGTCAGTGTGGTATAAGCAAAGTTCTTTTCTTTACCTTCGGCTCAGTGCTGTGCACCTGGATCCTCCACCAAGAGTTACCTTGAACAATGTCTGTCAGGAAATGAGCCCCACACCATTAAAGTTCAACACTCCTTTATTCTTCTGCGAATGAACACAATCAGTTGAACTCCCTTGGTAGAAACAGAACAGGAAAGGAGGTGTGGATGCGAGTAGGCCCAGACACATTTGGTTCTCCACTTTCTTCCCTGAAAGTGGATTGCGGTCTCCGAGAAAGGGGGAATTTCCTTCCAGGCGGTCTCCAGTGAGAGGCTCACCTGTCACCGGCAATATGCTGCACCGGGTCTTCAAGCGAGGAGCTCCCCCCGGTCCATTGCGCCTTCCGGATTCGGGTACCCACTCCCGGGGTTCCCTAGGATCTCCTTCCCACGCGGAACTCAGTGTTGGGCACTGAGCTCCAGACCTCCATCCGAGTACCTCACCCCAGGCCAAAGGTGCCTGGGATGGAACACGACCTCCGGTTGTCCTCTAGGCCTAGGCCGCCTAGAGGACCGACACGAACCACCGCTCACAGGCTGAAGGTGCCTGGGACTCGACCCCGTGACAAAGATGGCCGGCCCCTTTATACCCTCTCCCAGCAAGCACGGCGGGTTCCCCGCCCCACCATACCGCTGCTGAGGGAGGACAAAAAGGAGGCACAGCACACAGCAATGATTCAACCCAAGCCCAGGGCGACAGCGCCACCCACTGGGCTGCAGGGAATTACACATCACTGATGTCTGCCAAATTCAAAATTACACCTGGGAAAGTACATACCCGCTACACTTATAATAACGACTTATATGTAACAGATATTAAGCCTTTGGTTACAATTGCCTGAACCACTCTTTCCAAGACTGGGACCGGGGGAAATAAAACAGGAGAAGAAGAAAATTTGGCATATAAGCCATGTCACAGCTGCAAAAATTGAAAAAAACATCTCGGGTTCAAAGAAAATTCCCTTACCAACTGATCAAAAGATTTAAGTACTCCCCTCTCATAGAGATGAGATAGGGTAAGAATCCCCACTCGTTCCCATTGCTGAAAGTCCCGGAGGGTCAGTATTTCAGGTAGCCTTCCATTGCCCCAAATAGGGGTATATTTAGATAAGTAGGAAACCCCCATTATCCTCTTAGCAGATTCCCACACCTTGTATATAAGTACTAGAGTGGGTATATTAGAAAAAGCAGGACACCCTGATGACTAGGGATGAGCTCCGGCGTGTTCGCATTGAACACGTGCAGAGCCCGCCAGGAAGTTGGCACCGCGCTGCGCTAATCACAGCCAGGGAGACATTTCCCGATCTCTGCAGCCGAGCATCGGCACAATGTCTCCCTGCCTGTCATTAGCGCAGCGCGGTGCCAACATCCTGGCGGGCTCTGCACGTGTTCAATGCAAACACGCCGGAGCTCATCCCTACTGATGACCCCTCCAGGGCTAGCAGCGGCCGGCGTCCCTGGAAACCAAAAGAAACTACGTGAAACGAGGGAGCAGCCACTGTGCTAGATGCTGCAATTGAGCAGCTAGAAAGTAAATCCTCAGGTTTGGAGCCACTAACCCCCCCAGCCACCGTTGGATATTGTAGAAGATCTAGTTTGATACGGGGAGTTCTATTTCCCCAAATCAAATTTCTCCTGTTGATCTTAATAAAATTCTTCCGGAAAATCCAAACTGGGAAATTATGTAAAAAATTATAAAAGTTGCGGCATCCAAACCATCTTATATATAAAAAAATACTAAAATAGTCTGGCCCTCCTTCCTAGTATCACTCTGCGCTTGAGGATGATGTGCCGTAAGAATATAAACAATAGTAAAATATATGTAAATGAACAGCTGCTGCTTAAAATCAAATGTACATATAAAAAAACAGTCTTTTTTTAAAACTTGGTTTAAAAGTTCAGAATAAAACTGTAGCAGCGCTACGAACAAAAGTTCAAATGTGCGTCTTCTATGATAATCGCTTATCTAGGTGATGAAGTAGTGAATGGTGAATCTAGTTGTATCCAATTCTTAGTGCTCCTTTCACCAGTAGTGTATTACACCGCGTGGGGGGATTTTTGAAAGTCCCCTTCAGGGGGCGCACTCACCAGATACAGGATAAATGTAAGCCTAGATCAACATTCCTCCTTCAGCAATGATACAATCAGATAAATTTTCCTTTTCTTCTCCACCATAAACTTCATGCGGTAACTCAGGTATATGTAAGGGTAAAGAAATATCTCCACATAGGGTAATATTGTAAAACCAATTTATTGAGAAACAAACCCCTTGGCTCCCCCCTTACAAAATCTGCGTACCACAATGAGAATATATACAGGCATTTGAGTATGGAGTAAAAACGAGCGCTTCAGCGCTGGGCACTTGCCACTGATGAACACTGGATGTAAAATCTCCTCAGCGTTTCCTGTGTGGCTGGTCCTGGAACGCGTCCGCGTCACTTCCGGTTTGCTGAACTGTGTTGGTCACGCCCTGACGTTTCGTCACTTCCTGACTTCTTCTGAGGGCCATTTGAACTTTTGTTCGTAGCGCTGCTACAGTTTTATTCTAATCCAAACCATCTTAATTAAATTTATGCAGCCTATTACTGTGAGAGGAAGTTTACACCAAATCCTACTTTGCATTTCAAATCTTGTCAATAATGGGGGAATATTGTCCGCTATATATGACAAAGGGGATGGGGTCATGGTAACCCCCAGGTATTTTAAAGAGGAAACAATAACAAGTTGTGGGCATATTGATGGCAAATCCTTCGGGAGATAAACAGCTCAATCTCTGTATTTGGGGAACGTTACTAAGCTAAGCAGGGCAATAACTTCTCCATAGGATGTGGAAACCTTGCAAGAAGATCTGAACAAAATAATGGGGTGGGCAACTACATGGCAAATGAGGTTTAATGTAGAAATATTTAAAATAATATATTTGGGTGGCAAAAATATGAATGTAATCATGCGCGGGAGTGACGTCATCGCGGCTCCGGACAGTCACAGCGCCGGAGTCGCGATACCCGGAAGTCACTCCGGGAGAGATGGCGGCGACGGAGGAGGGGAACGAGGATCACTGCGGGGCCTTCGATCTCAGGAAAGTAATTCATAATGAGCTAGTATGCATAGCATACTAGCTCATTATGCCTTTGTCTTGCAGGGTGTTTTTTTTTTCCTGAGGGTATACTTCCTCTTTAATGTGGGAGCTAGAGAATATACCTTTTATTCAAATTCTCACAATAGTTCAGCTAGACTGGACTATATATTCCGTACTCCAATAATTTTAGAAAACTCTGAATCCTCCAATATCTATTGTTGTGTCTGGTCGGATCATCACATTATGCCATTCACCACAAAATGTATTGGTCTCGCTAATACCTCCTATACTTGGAGATTAAATGATTCTCTTCTTTCAGGCCTGATTATAGAAGAAGAACTGTCTAAAGACGTAGAGGAATATTTTTCTCTTAACTCTTCCCCAGAAAGTAAGATTACTACAGCCTGGGTAGCGTAAAGCAACCATATGTGGAAAACGTATTCGTTTAGCATCTGCCCGTAACTGAGAACGTCAGGGGAAAATTATTCTTCTAACAAAAGAATTAGACCAACTTTATAAAAACTCAAGTACTATCCGTACCACAGACACTAGACGTTTCATCAGAAACATTTAGAATTGGACTCAATATTATCTTCCAAAGTAGAAAAAGCATTTTGTTGGTTGAAAGCAACATTTTTTATGATATAACAATTATTCTTCTACAATGTTTGCGAGAAAGCTACCGTATATACTCGAGTATAAGCTGACCCGAATATAAGCCGAGGCACCTAATTTTATCACATAAAACTGGGAAAACTTATTGACTCGAGTATAAGCCTAGGGTGTCCATCTGCATGCCTCACTGTGCCTCACTTTGCCTCACTGTGTCCATGTGCATGCCTCACTGTGTCCATGCCTAACTGTGTCCATGCCTCACTGTGCCCATGCCTCACTGTGCCCATGCCTCACTGTGTCCATGACTAGACTGACGTTTAACATAGGAGTCTATGGAAGGGGTACCCGGGTTTGAAAAATTGGTGCTCCCCGGCCGTAGGCCCCCCAGACAAAAGACTTTTCACACTTGTAGAAGAAGAGTGGGGCTACATGTGTGCTAAGTTTGGGGGCCAGAGGAGCTACGGCCGGCCGGTACCGGGTCCCCAAAGTCAACGGAGAAATTACCGTTTAACATGGGAGTCTATGGAAGGGGTGCCCGGATTTGAAAAATCGGTACTCCCCGGTCGTAGGTCCCCCAGACAACAACTTTGCACACTTGTAGAGGAAGAGTGGGGCTACATGTGTGCCAAGTTTGGGGTCCAGGGGAGCTACGGCCGGCTGGTACCGGGTCCCCAAAATCCGGGAGATCAGGCTCAAAAAGGCGACTCGAGTATAAGCCGAGGGGGGCATTTCAGCACAAAAAAATGTGCTGAAAAACTCGGCTTATACTCGAGTATATACGGTAAATCAGTCCTTAAAGCTTCTCATATTTATAAAACTTTATACCTCTTCTGGTCTCAACTTTGCATCCCAAAGAAGTACAGTGGAACCTCGGTTTAAGAGTAACTTGGTTTGAGAGCAATTTGATTTACGAGCAATTTTTGAAAAAAAATTCTGACTCGGTTTGCGAGTGTTGTCTTGCAAAACGAGCAGAATTCAAGTTAAATAGGTCTGCAGTACAACATTTGGCCTAAGGTACGGGGGCGCAGAAGCCGAGCAGAGCCTAAATAGGCCTGCAGTACCGCATTTGGCCTGAGGTACGGGGGGCGCAGGAGCCGAGCAGAGCCGAACAGCAACGATCGCACCCGATCGCCGCTGTTCGGCAATGCTCGGAAATACACGGAAATAATCAGTTTCCATGCCTTTCTGATGTTTTCTGAGGTCAGCCGAAGTGTCCTCGGGCCTTTTCGGCCGTTTCCGAGGCTCTCCGGCGCCCCCCCACCTCTGGCTGCATTCGGTATTGAATCCCATTGAAGTCAATGCAGAACAAATTTTTTTCGTTTTCCATTGGCTTCATTGGGAAAACTCGCTTTGATATGCGAGTACTTTGGATTACGAGCATACTCCTGGAACGGATTATGCTCGTAATCCGAGGTTCAACTGTATTACAAATATTTGAAAAAATTGATTCAACCCTACTTTCACCTCCCCAGAATTCAATTACATCTGAAGCTATTTCATGGTTTGAAAACTGTCACGAATATCACATCTAACCCAATGCAGGTGGTCAGACACTATAGCTAGCTACTGTGTGCTTCACCTATAGCAGCCCCCTTTCCCTTAAGGCAAGCAGGCCTACCAGTACTTGGTTCCCCCCAGGACTTATACACAATGCTATAGTGCCTGGCCACCACACCAGGGGAGACGCAAACAGAGCAAACAACAGACTACTTGCAACTTAGCAGACAGATAGCGTGGTTCTATGACAGTCTAGGTAAAAGGCAGGCTGAGTTCAGGGAATAGTCCTATATCCGATCCAATGACAGTCTAGGTAAAAGGCAGGCTGAGTTCAGGGAATAGTCCAATATCCGATCTGGATCATACACAGGGAAATCCAACAGCAAAGCAGGGCAGACAAACGGGAGGCTTGATCAGGAACAATGCAGGTATACTGTCTCTATCACAAGCAAGGGATAGAGTGTTCGGTTTGCTTATATCAGGTGGGTGACTGACCAGATCAATCACCTTGCAGGTGAACACAGACAGGGGGAATGCAACAGCCAACAACCAGATGCTGGAATGAGTAGCAGGAGCACTAAGTGATCCTGAAAAAAACATTCTGATACTACATTTATCACTTACCCAACTTGATATATTTAATTCCTCTTTTACAGAATCTGAGGTTACACCGGTCATAAAATCTCTTAAAAAGGTATCTACACCTGTTCCTTAAAGCAGAGCTCCACCGAAAAAAAAAAATATTAAAAGCCAGCAGCTACAGCTACAGCAGCTGCTGGCTTTTAATATTTGGACACTTACCTGTCCTGGAGTCCAGCGACGTCCGCAGCAGAGGACGAGCTGAGGGAACCAGGAAGTGAATCCCTGCGGCTTCATGCCCGGTTCCCTACGGCGCATGCGCGAGTCGCGCTGCGCCGTTCTGATTCGTCCTCCTGTGTTCTGGGAGCCGAGTGTCTCCCAGAACACTACGGGAAGTCTGGGGGAAGTGACGTCACTCCCGCAGATTCCCGGAGAGAGGACTCCCGGATGTGGGTGAAAATACCTGTCTTAGACAGGTATCTTGGCCCCCCTCCCCCCTGAAAGGTGTCAATTGTGACACCGGAGGGGGGGGAGGGTTCCAAATAGCAGAAGTTAATATTTAGGGTGGAGCTCCACTTTAAGCGATGTTGCTTACAAATATGTCTCTACTTCCAAAACCGACCAAGGACCTTTCTTTACCTCAGAACTTCAGACCTATATCAATAATCAACAATGACTTACAAATATTTAGTAGGATCCTTTCTGATAGATTAGCATCTATAATTTCAACATTAATCTCCCCTTTTCAATCAGGTTTTATCCCTATTCGTCAAATTACGGACAACATCCGTCTGGCCTTGAATATAATACAAGATGCAAACCTTTTTTCACAAAAGATTTATTACCTGGTCTTGACATCCATAAAGCTTTTGATAGCATATCCTGGCAATACCCATCACTTTTATTACAACGCTATGGCTTTAATGGTGCTTTTTTAAACGGTTTCCAAGCACTGTATCGTAATCCCCAAACTAGTATCACATTTACATGTCCTTAAAGTGTAAAGTAAAAAAATAAACATGTTGAAGCAATAGATTTGAACAGGGCAGCCCCGATCCTCCTCTTCTCAGGTCCCCCGTCGGTGCTTTGGGCCCCTCCACTTTGCCTAGTGCCACTATAGCAAACTGCTTGCTATGGGGACACCCGTGCATGCTCGCTCCAGAGCCGCCTCTGTGTGTCCATAAAACACAGAGAGCGTGGCTCAGCCCCACCCCCCGCTCCCTCCTCGCTGGCTGTGATTGACAGCAGCGGGAGCCAATGGCTCCTGCAGCTGCATTCCAGCCAATGAGGAGAGTGAGGTCAGGGAGAGCGGCTGCACATCACTGCATCAAGATTGGGTTAGGTAAGTATTAGAGGAGACTGAGGGGGGAGCTGCACACTGAAGGTTATTTAACTTCATGAATAGGATGCATGAAGGTAAAAATCTTCAGCCTTTAGAATCACTTTAACAAGCAGTAAATGAGCTTCCCTGAAACACCCCCCCCCCCTGCCGACCTGTAGCTGCATATACTGGGGAGCAATAAATCCCCAAAATTCACAGTGTAAGCACTGAAGTCATCCAAATCCTTCTCTAAGCAGCTCAGCTCCCCCTCCTCCCAGTAGTTACTCTGCAGCTCAGCACAATCACTCCGCCTTCTCATCGGTGACTCAGCAACAGTACTCCCCCTGCTTTCCAAATTCCTCAGTGACTCAGAAGCTCAGCTATCCCTACCCCAACCCCATCCCAGTAGCTCAGCACACCCTACTCCCCCCTCCCAACAGTGACTTGGCAGTTCAACTCACTCACCTTCCCAGCTGTGACTTAAATTGGTAGTAAATGTGCTTGGTAATTTTTACCTACAAGTAAGCCTATAATAAAGTGGATGTAAACCTGAAACAAAAATGTATTAGAGCTTGCACCTTGTACAGTATAGGATTTAATGTCATCTGTGCCCAGTCTTGCCACAAAGAATTAATCCAGCTCTGAGCAATCCTCTTATCTTTTTTCAGTGAGATAAAAACGGACAGACAGAGAAATAGTAGTCAGTTCTTCCCTCTTGCTGGGAGTGATAGGTGGTGTACATATCTCATGCAGGAGCCAGAGGGAGGCATTCTGTGTACTTCAGATCCCCTCCTCCTTTCTTCTCCAGCTCTCCCAGGATTGGCTGCTCCACACCTCAGCATGTTTGGGCATGCTGAAGTCATGTGGTGACTTTTGTGGGTTTTGACTGGATGTTAGTGATCATTGCAGAAGTTCAGTGTAAGAAATACACATGAGAAAATGCATGTTGAGAAGGGGAGTGTAGAGGTGGGTCGGGGAGTCTACTGACATCACGACTCCACCCACCCACAGAATCTGCAGTTTTTCGGGCCTCATAACAGACAGAGGGGAGACATTTGACAGGTAAGGATGCAGGAGGCATGTATATCCTTACAAATAACCACTATGGCAGTAGTTTAAAAAGGATGAGAGTGGGTTTACATCCACTTTAAGACTGACCTTGCCCATATACAAAACCATTAGTGCCGCCAAAACGCCAGTCAAAGTTCTGCTTGCAGATTGCGTCACTTTTAGAACTGTCAGTGCCGTGAAACAGCTGGTGCTCATCCACAGGAATACCCAAATTCTTCTTCTTCATCTGATCCTTCTGCCTGAGAAACATGAAAGAAGTTCAACAAGTCAGCCTTGTCTAAAGGAGAAGTATAGTTGTTTTTATTTTCATAAAACCATTAAGCCCCGTACACACGATCGGATAACCTATGGATTTTCGTCCGATGGATTTGTCCATCGGAAATCCGATGAAACTGTTTTTCATCAGTCTTGGCCACACACCATCAGTCAAAAAACCGACCGTTCCAAACGCGGTGACGTAAAACACTCCGATGAGCCGAGAAAAATGAAGTTTAATGCTTCTGAGCATGCGTCGACTTGATTCTGAGCATGCGTGGGTTTTTTAACCGATGGACTTGCCCATAGACGATCGGAAATTCCCATCGGTTTTTTATCCATCGGAAAATTTTAAAACAAGTTCTATTTTTTCCATCCGATGGAAAAAAGACCGATGGGTACCATACACGATCGGTTGGTCTGATGAAAACCATCCATCGGACGGTTTTCATCAGTTAAACCGATCGTGTGTACGGGGCTTAAATGTATGTTGCGACCTCCTGGACCCCTAGATGCCTAGGGACCTCCAGAGTCAGGGAGAGCTGACATCCATCCTCATAGGGTAGGTTACCAGGCTTAATGGGTGTAATGCAAGATGAAATGATGGGCGCCAGTCACTTTTTGAATGCAAACAAAGAGATTTATTGTCTCTTAACAAGAACTGTGGGAGAGCGGGTTAGGGTTAGGGTCAGGACACTAGCAATTAGCAGACTCCAAGACACAATAGGCAGACAGCTATACAGTTCAAGGCCTCCAGCCGAATGCATCTTCTATAATGGCAGGATCACTATCTCCTATAGCAACTAAGCTTTTAACAGTTTCAAAAGATCTTCACACATAGCACTTGGCAGCACAGAACGGTTCTTTTCTTATCTCATAATTTCCAGATCCCAGCTGCCCGCTGGATCCCCTGAGCTCTTCAACAGCTAACCCGCTGTAAACTTCCCAAGCGTAACCCCCACTAACCCGCGGGGTCCCTGGCTTGGCACTTGCTGAAGCTTTCCCACTTCTTCACCATCCCCAGCTAGTTAGAAGTACTCTGGTACTTCTTCAGGCTTACTCAGAGTAGTCTCTGGTAATAAGGTGGATGGTCCCTTAGTGGCGACTGCTTCACCTTTACCTCCCACCACGACTGGTTCCCCGTTCGGCTGAACCTTTGTAACTCGGTTGGACTCCAATCCTGCAGTCCCAACCCTACGCTGCTTCTCCTGCTCCTGGAAAGGCCTCAGGCAGCCTAGCAGCCAGGTGTCCCTGGGATAGGTCTCAAACTTCTGGCCTAGCAACCCGGGTCGAAACACACGTCCACCAAGACAGCTGAACACAGAACTCTGATCACCTTACTCCAACCAAATAAATAGGCTCTCCCAGCAGGCCAGGGGACTTAAAGAAACCCCTGCCGATTGGCTGAGACACCCCATCTATTCATAATCTGTCCTTGCTATGCCCTTGTCAATCTAATGTCACCAGCCACAGTGCCACCCAGTGACAGAAGAGAAAAGGTGCTGCAACTCCAGAATTAGAGAGGGATCAGTGGATCTTCTAACAATTACCCAGAACAGTTACTATTTGGCAAACTAACTTTGTGAGCAACCCTGCCTAAACACCAGGGTGCTACATGTACTTTTCCCATGTTCTGTTATTGGTTACATGATGGAAATATACCTATACCCATTCACTGACAGTGACTTTGTAATGCCGCGTACACACGATCGGACATTCCGACAACAAAACCGTGGATTTTTTTCCGACGGATGTTCGCTCAAACTTGTCTTGCATACACACGGTCACACAAATGTTGTCGGAAATTGCGAACGTCAAGAACGCGGTGACGTACAACACTACCACGAGCCGAGAAAATTAAGTTCAATCATTCCGAGCATGCGTCAAATTGATTCCGAGCATGCGTAGAATTTTTGTGCATTGAATTGTGTACACACGGTCGGAATTTCCGACAACAACTTTTGTTGTCGGAAAATTTGAGAACCAGCTCTCAAATGTTTGCTGTCGGAAAGTCCGACAGCAAATGTCCGATGGAGCATACACACGGTCGGATTTTCCGTCAACAAGCTAACATTGAACATTTGTTGTCGGAAATTCCGACCGTGTGTACGTGGCATAAGAGAGCGATGGTGGAGCCATAGGCGTGCACAGCCTATTGCATTAGGGTGTGCACCCCAAAGCTCAAACAGACAAAAGTATTGGGACACTTGCCTTTACACCCACATGAACTTTAATGGGATCCCAGTCTTAGTCTGTAGGGTTCAATATTGAGTTGGCCCACCCTTTGCAGCTATAACAGCTTCAACTCTTCTGGAAAGGCCGTCCACAAGGTTTAGGAGTGTGTCTATGGGAATGTTTGACCATTCTTCCAGAAGCGCATTTGTGGGGTCAGGCACTGATATTGGACGAGAAGGCCTGGCTCGCAGTCTCCGCTGTAATTCATCCCAAAGGTGTTCTATCGGGTTGAGGTCAGGACTCTGAGCAGGCCAGTCAAGTTCCTCCACCCCAAACTCGCTCATCCATGTCTTTATGCTCTGTGCACTGGTCCAAATCATTTGGTGGAGGGGGGATTATGGCGTGGGGTTGTTTTTTCAGGGGTTAGGTTTGGCCCCTTAGTTCCAGTGAAGGGAACACTTAAGGTGTCAGCATACCAAGACATTTTGGACAATTTCAGGCTCCCAACTTTGTGGAAACAGTTTGGGGCTTTCTGTTCCAACACAACTGCACACTAGTGCACAAAGCAAGGTCCATAAAGACATGGACTTAGCAGGGGTGGTGGAAAATTACCTTCAAGTGCAAAAATTCACATTATAATAGTAACTAAAACATATAAAATTAAGTGTAACAATCTAAAAAATAAAAATTCCAAAGTGCTACAATGGTGGAAACCTCCCAACTAAAAAGTTGTTGCACTTGCGATTAATCTGTATGGTAAATATCTATAGGTAAAGGTAAGTTTCATTTTATACAGTATGTCTTATTTTCAGCTTGATGTGTATTACTGTATTTATTGGCGTATAACACTCACTTTTTTACCCTGAAAATAGAGGGTAAACTGTCCCTGTGTGTTATACGCAGGTGGCTGTGGAAAGTTTTTTTCCTGAAACTTCCCTCTTAAAGTTAGGGTGCGTGTTATACGCCTGTGCGTATTATACGCCGATAAATACTATGATGGGACCGGGTGGTACCATGGTACCAGGCGGCACTTTTAGGGGGGCGCAATGTTGTATCCTGGCCTAGGCCAACAAGGCCCAGGCGTAGGGCAGCACTTTGCAGGGGGGCAGCACGGAAAGAGTTCCCACCGGCTTATGCTACACTGTTAGTGTAACGCAAGCTACTTCTAATTTTGACTGTCCTATCAGCCTGGACCACAAACCTTCCTCACTGTGCTATATATTTTCTGCTGCACCATTGGCTTGGTTGTATCTCAGTCCTCTCCATAAAATTATCAGAAATTTGTGCTTAAAGTAGAACTATAGGCAACACTTTTTTTTTTCACTTTGGATAGAGTAATGGAAGGTTATAGCCCCTGTCAGTTTATTTTTTACCATCCCTGTGCCATTGCAGAGAATTCCCCTTCACTTCCTGCCCCATAGCCAAACAGGAAGTGAGAGGAAATCTATGCAAATTAAGGGAATCCATTGCCCCCCCTCCCCAGGCCCTAAGAACTAGTGTCCCCACTCGAAAATTTCAGGGTGGGTCTTAAACAGAAAGGGGTGTGGCCTCACCAGGAAGGGGTAGGTCATATATAAATTAGGGGGCGCACGAGTTTAGTCAGGCCTAGGGCAGCACAAAACCTAAATACACTACTGGGGGGGCGGCAAACTGACGCCCACCAGCCAGCCCATTCCACCTGTTCCGCTGCCTGTGAGGAGCCCGGCGCCGCTGCCTGTGAGGGCAGTGGGGGCAGCAGTCAGCGATTGAGGAGCCTGGCGCTGCTGCTGTTAATGGTGACAGGGGTGGGCAGTTGAATCGCAGCCCGGGGTGGGGGGGGGGGTTAGGAGCAGTCAGCAAGTGAGCGTGCAGCGGAGCAGAGAGATGATATCATCTCTCACCGCCCGTCCTGCATCACCACAGTTCCGCCCTCACTGTGCAGCCGCGGCTGCCTTCACTCTGGGACACAGCAAGTGGTAACAACCCGCAACGTGTGGCAGGTGACGTCGTGACAATCCGCAACGTGTGGCAAGTGACAATATGCAATGTGTGGCAAGTGACAATCCGCAACGTGTGGCAGGTGACGCTGTGGCAAGTGACAATCCGCAACGTGTGGCAGGTGACGTTGTGATAATCCGCAACGTGTGGCAAGTGACGTGGCAAGTGACAATACGCAATGTGTGGCAAGTGACGTGGCACGTCACAATACGCAACGTGTGGCAGGTGACGCCGTGGCAAGTGACAACCCGCAACGTGTGGCAAGTGACTATCTGCAACATGTGGCAGGTGATGTCGTGGCAAGTGACAATCCGCAACGTGTTGCAGGTGACGTTGTGGCATGTGACGTGGCAAGTGACAATCCGCAACGTGTGGCAGGTGACCTTGTGGCAAGTGACAATTCGCAACGTGTGGCAGGTGACGTGGCAAGTGACAATCGGCAACATGTGGTAAGTGACGTGGCAAGTGAAAATCCGCAACATATGGCAGGTGACGTTGTGGCACGTGACAACCTGCAACGTGTGGCATGTGAAGTGGCAAATGACAACCCGCCACGTGTGGCAGGTGACAATCCGCAACGTGTGGCAGGTGACAATCCGCAACGTGTGGCATGTGACAATCTGCAACGTGTGGTGGTGTCCAAAGCAAAACTGTAAGTACAAACACACATCACAAGTTGTATGAGACATGAGAGCCTGAGAGGGACTTGTCTTGCCCAGCCCTGATTAACCACTTAAGGACCGGAAGGATTTGCCCACCTAAAGCGGTTGTATGGCTTTGTTTTTTTTTGTTTTGAAATAACAAACATGTTATACTTACCTCCACTGTGCAGTTCGTTTGGAAAAGAGTGGCCCGATCCTCTTGTTCTCGGGTCCCTCAGCGGCTGTCTCGGCTCCTCCCCGCATCAGCTAACCCCCTTCTGGGAAGCGCTCTCCCATGGGGGTTACCTTGCGGGCGCGCTCCCTGTCATACACGCTGCGTCCATAGACACAACGTATGACTCGTTCCCGCCCCCCCACGGGCCGCGTCATTGGATGTGATTGACAGCAGCGCGAGTCAATGCCTGCGTAGGATGAATTAAGGTGAAAAAACACGAACCTTTACAACCCCTTTAATGACCAGGCCATTTTTTGCGATACGGCACTGTGTCGCTTTAACTGACAATTGCGTGGTCATGCGACACTGTACCCAAATAAAATTGATGTCCTTTTTTTCACACAAATAGAGCTTTCTTTTGGTGATATTTGATCACCTCTGCGGTTTGAATTTTTTGCACTATAAACAACAAAAGAGCGTCAATTTAAAAAAAATATATAATATTTTTTACTTTTTGCTATAACTATCCAAAAAATGTATAAAAAAAAAATTATTTCTTCATCAGTTTAGGCCAATATGTATTCTTCTACATATTTTTGGTACAAAAAAAACCCACAATTAGCGTACATTGATTAGTTTGCGCAAAAGACATTGCGGCCGCCCGCCATGCACTGGTCCCTTTCTACTCCTATATACATGTATAGAGCCCTGACAGGTCCTTTTATATGCCTATATGCACATATAGAGCCATTACAGGTCCTCTTTATACTCCTTTATAACATGTATAGAGCCATGACAGGTCCTCTTTATACTCCTTTATACATGTATAGAGCCATGACAGGTCCTCTTTATACTCCTTTATACATGTATAGAGCCATGACAGGTCCTCTTTATACTCCTTTATACATGTATAGAGCCATGACGGGTCCCCTTTAGTTATCATGATATAAAATAATGAATGTGGGGGCCTTTTGGTGGGCGTGATTTTTTTTTTTTGGGGGGGGGGCAGCATTTCATTCTTGGTCCCAGGCAGCACAATGTCTTGGGCCGGCCCTGAAATACGTTATCTATGAAGTTGCGTATCACAGAGACGGGTATTGTGGTAATATTGATGTTTTGGATTTCCATACATTAGAGGGTTCTACCATTATTGTTAAGTGATTGATCAGTAAGTTAGCGCTGCACTTTTTTTTTTGTGGTGTGGGAACACATAAAAGTGCTTAGTGGCGGGCCTTTTACTGACACTTTTTTATTTTACCCCCAGTAGTTTATTGTAAATAGTAGTGTGGTGATTACCTATTAAACTAAGGATGGGCATGTGGCATTAATAAACATCAACAGAGTTCAGTTGTGCCCCACCAGGTCGGCAGCCCCTTGGACAATGTGCCTGGCTGCTGAGTTCATCTCCCCAGCCCTGCACTCGGTGCACTGATGCCCACTGATTAACAGCACTGATTGGCAGCACTGATAAGCGGCACTGATTGGCACTGACAGGTGGCACTTATTTACATTGATGTAGAATTGACTGGCACTGACAGGTGGCACTGATTGGAAGCACTGATTGGCACTGACAGGCGGCATTGGCACTGATTGGCACTGACAGGCAGCACTGGCACTGATTGGCATGGACAGGTAACACTGATTGGAAGCACTGATTGGCACTGACAGATGGCACTGATTGGAAGCACTAATTGGCACTGACAGGCGGCACTGGCACTGATTGGCACTGACAGGTGGCACTGATTGGAAGCACTGATTGGCACAGACAGGTGTAATAGAATGTATAAATAACTGACTCCATTTTTAAGTAGAAATTAACTTTTCAATATGTGTTTTGACATAATTAGCTTAACTAACAGTTTGCATAGAGACACACCCTGCTAGTCATTTGTGGTTAAACTGATTCATGGAGCAGCCTGATTGTATAAGCAAAGTCATCTTTTAGTTCTTGTTAAACTAAATTGAGCAGTTTAAATCATGATAAGAATATACTGAGTTTGTATAATTTTTAGAGACATATGCATTAAAACACAGCTCCTCCCTTCTTTCATTTGCATAAAAGCCACTATGGTAATCAGTAAAGGTTAGAGATCTTATGAACACACTTAAATCTGTTTCCCTGTGTCTCATTTGATTTCTCACGGAATTCCAGGGGTCACTGAAAGGTATCCTGCATTACCTGAAGTACACCTGGGTGGCGGTATTACCTGCTTCAACAGGCAGCACTGGCACTGATTGGCACTGACAGGTGGCACTGATTGGCACTGATTGGCACTCGGTGGCACTGATTGGTACTGACAGGTGCACTGGTACTGACAGGTGGCACTGATTGGAAGCACTGACAGGTGGCACTCATTGGCACTGACAGGTGGCACTGATTGGAAGCACTTGGCACTCATTGGCACTGACAGGTGGCACTGATTGGAAGCACTGATTGGCACTGACAGGTGGCACTGACAGGTGGCACTGATTGGAAGCACTAATTGGCACTGATCGGCACTGACATGTCGCACTGATTGGAAGCACTAATTGGCACTGACAGGCAGCACTGGCACTCATTGGCACTGACAGGTGGCACTGATTGGAAGCACTCATTGGCACTGGCACTGATAGGTATCACTGATTGGCACTCATTGGTACTGACAGGTGGCACTGATTGGAAGCACTAGATGGCAATGACAAACTGACAGGTGGCACTGGCACTGACAGGTGGCACTGACTGGCATAGACAGGTGGCATTAGTTGGAAGCACTGACAGAGGAGAGGGGGGGTTTCACATTGTGCCGATATTGGGGCTTGTAAGATCCCTCAGTGTGTGACACTGTCGTGTATTGTAACTGCATGCAGATAGAGAGAGAGGAGCTGTCAGAATTCATCAGTGATGTCGGGGATGGGCGGGACGAGCAGCTATCGAACATCAGCCAATAATTGAGCAGCTTGCGAAAGGGGACGGGGCTACATACACGTAGCGGCCCGCCCAGACCCCATCCGATTGGCTGGTGTTCGATAGCTGCTCAGTCCCGCCCAGCCCCGACATCCCAGCTGAATTCTGACAGTTCCTCTCTCTCTGCATGCAGTTACAATACATGACAGTGTGCCCCAATATCGGCATAATGTGATAATGTCTCACAGGCAGCACGGGGGTACACATTGCTTGGATAAAGCATTTCACATCAACCCAGGCAGATCTCGGGATACAGCCAGCATGGGGCTACACAAACACTGCACGGGTGATATGGGTATGCCCAGGCACACCCGGCACACCTGTGCGCACGCCTATGGGTGGATCGTTGACAATGTGAGAGCTTCATTCATCCCAGGAGATCACTGCAGAGAATGAAGCCATGTCCTTACAACTCTCTGCAGCATTCAGGACTTACCCAGCGCCAGAGGAAGCAAAGGACCTGTGATATTGTTGTGTAGTGGGGGAGCTTATTTGTCTTTTGAGGTTTTCAAGCTAAGGGCTTCCTAAGGTTTCCACCATTTCACCTGTAAAAGTCTGGCGTGACCAGAACTACAGGGCCCGCTTCAAACCTGAGGCTGGCCTTGCTAGCAACAGACCCTGCTGTGACCCCCAGTGCATAGGGCTGTCTCAAGAGAAGATCCCTTAAAACTAGAAACAGCAAGCAGTCCACACAAAGCCCACACAAGTTCCTTTGTACTTGTCTACTCAAATTGATGAACAGAACACTTCAGCCTCCCAGTAGTACATGGGTTAAGGGCTGCAAATAAATCACAGAGTGTATGCAGCAACAGAGAGAGATTAAAGCGTTAGTTAAACCAAAAAAATAATAATTTTATACAGCACAATGCTTGTGCTGTGTCATTTGGCCCCCTGTATCACCTAAAAAACCTGGCTGATCCTGCCAGTTCCTGCCCTCCCCTCTGTAAACTGACCACGGTGTATCATGGCTGCTGAGCCCTGACATCATGGTCAGTTTACGTTTATCCGTCATCCGCAGCCCTGCTGCCTCTCCTCTGTCCTCTTCCCTGCCTGTCGGCTCCTGTGTCAGGGCCCGCCCCCGCCCCAACCCCCTGCTGCTGCTGTAACACCATGTCTTACTTTAAATAATCTGTTCTTTCTTCTAAGGATATGTCCCCCTCAGCGGGGGAATCTCGGGCCCTCCCGCTGCTTCTGTCAGATGGGGAGAGGAGAGAGGTGGCGTGTCACGCGACTGCTCATCAGCCCTCACAAATAAGGTATATACAGCTTTTTTTTTATATACAACACACACAGGGGGACATATCCTTAGAAGACGGAGCAGATTATATAAAGTAAAGTGTCATACACGCGATCGGATTTCCGTTGGACAAAGCGTAGGACTTTTGTCTGAAGGGCGTCGGCCGTGAACTTGTTCTGCATACAGACGGCAAAAAGTTGTCAGCCAACAAATACGAAACTACGTGGTTTTTCAGCTCTTTAGCGCCATCCTTTGGGCAATTTCTGCTAAAGTTGTGCTATGGTTAGCATTGCTTCTGAGCATGCGTGTTTGTACTTTAAAAAAAATTCCGCTGGACTTGTGTACACGCAATCGGATAATCCAACATCACACATTTGTTGTCCGAAAATTTTAAAGCATGCTATCCAACATTTGGAAAATCCGACAACAATTGTCCACTGGAGAATACAAACGGTCGGATTTTCCGTCAAAACCCTGCCATTACACAATTCCCGTCGGAAAATCCAATCGTGTGTACGGGCCTTCAGACATGTGAGTTAACAAACCCTTTAATGAGATGAGAGATGTAGTTGGACTCGCTACCTAAGCAAAGAGGGGTGTCCCAGAGTCCCTGCATTTCCACTGGGAAATGCAAGTAGTCCCACTTGCAAAAGTCCACTAGCTTGCCCCTTAAGGTGAAGCTAAATGGCGCTGGCATTTTCCACTTACATGATGCTCTGTGCACTGGATTACACATTGAACAAAGCAATTTTTCTGTCCCACTACACAGGAGCTCCTCACTAAAACTCTTTGAAGGCCTTCCACCTTCTTCATATCTGCATTCCCACTGCAAGGTGCTTTAACCCTATTTACCACACACACGCAGACAAGCTGTTGTATCTAAGACAGCTGACCATGTGTACTTAGGGCTTTGGTGACGAGAACACTGAGGGGTCAATCCACTAAGAGATAATACAATAAAGTTTGCCTTAAAATGATTTAGGTTACATTTATCTCAAAAGTAGTCAATTAAAAAAAAAATGCCTTATTTAACAAATGCAGTGATTATTTATGTTTTGCAAGATTTAGCACCTTCATTTTATGTTGTTTTATCTCAGTTTTTTCCCCCACAGGCCAATACTGCATTGTAGAGAGATTGTTCTGTAAATTAAGGCAGACAGAAAATTTTTATATTTGACTGATGAACTGACTATTTTATTATCAAATGCGATACTAAAAACCAAAAAAACACATATACTGCATAAAATAACCATTAGTTAATTAACACCACTGTAATAAGAAACCTAGATTTGACCCCTATTGTAGGGGAGTGGGAGGTCATTCATTGGAGCCAGATTGAGCCAATTCATAGAAGGACAACTGCTGTTGGTCAATGTCCAAAGGTTGAGTAGTTCCACAACCCGGAGTGTTTTCTGCAATAAGCAATGTCCATGCTTAACACAAAGTTCTTCTGTCTTCCAGTGGGGTGGCATACTCTCTAGGCATCTGCCCATGGATAGAAATCAGATTACTTAGGTGGTTGGGGCTAAATTCCCAGAGAATAGTTGGGGTTTATGCTTATCTGATTAAAGCAAAGAGTAAAGTGATGCCCTTGTGTTCTTTGTTGTTATGTGTATGTAACTAGTAAAGATAACAGAGATGCCCAGGGAAGTTCAACAAAATCTGGTCTACCTGGATGGAGACCCGCACTGCCCTTGACCCCCCTCCAGTCTAAGTGTGTGTGACATTTGACATCCCCCTCTGACGGTTGTTGTTTTGGTCCCCCCCCCCTTTTTCTTCTCCTACGTTTATGTTACTGTTAAGGGTTGTTTGAAGTAGCCGCGGCGTAACTGACAAGAAATACTCATTATGTATGCTTGCTATTTACCCAATCCTCACTTGCTACCGATTACTTGGGTTCTGCCCCTGGAAGTGATGTATACTCCTGACACTCCGATTTATGCATTGATGTAATTTCTGTGAAGTATCTGTAATGTAATGCTGATTTGTCTAATAAAATCTCTTTCTGTGAAAAAAAAAAAGACAACAGAGAAATCAAGTAATTTAAATGTATTTTTTTTATTTCCATAAACAATGTTTTAATTCATTTGCAGCAAAAGCCTTGCTTGTGTAGAAATCAAAGTTGCGCCTCTGAATTGCTAAAAAATCTGACCATTCCAAGAAGGGTCAATTACTTAGCACAGCCCCCTACCTCCTGACATATCATAGTTCTCTCCTCTTCTGGGAGTGTCTAATTGTTGCCTGTGCTGGCCCAGTTCCTCTGCCCCTCACCCCCCTGACTTACCTGTTATGTAGCTGCTAGGGGAGTCTCGAGGGGGAATACTACAGTGTGTCACTTGAGTAACAGCTCTGAGTCTGCTGGGGCTATTTACATCACATCCAAGATGGCGGCACCCAGGAGCTTTTTGATGTCTACACAAGCAAGGCTTTTACGGTTAGATAACATGCATAAAATATATTAACTGCACATAGAAACTGATTATCTAGTCTCTTTAAACCCATTGACAGTCACATCTATCTCTCAGTTACGTGTGAAATCTCGACACTTTTGCACCCCTTCTGTAAACATTTTGTGAGTCTCCCGTTATCTCCATTGTATTTTAATTTAGCATGGAGAATGTATCAGGAGAAGCTGAAACACACCAAATTTGATGGAACACCCAATACTCCCAGGTGGCTACCAGCAGAGATAAGAATTATGTCAGGGAGATCTCAATGGAGTGCCTAGGCAGTGATGGCGAACCTTGGCACCCCAGATGTTTTAGAACTACATTTCCCATGATGCTCATGCACTCAGCAGTGTAGTTGAGCATCATGGGAAATGTAGTTCCAAAACATCTGGGGTGCCAAGTTTTGCCATCACTGGTCTAGGAGATACAGTATATGCAGGGAGCTTGGATCATAGGACTCCTTCTATAACTGGAATTTTGCCAATGGGTTGACCGATCCTTTAAAAATTAGACAGGTATCAGAATTCACAGTATTGCACTGCTAGATGGATACACACAATAAAATAAGGCACTTAGTGAACAATTTGCTTCGAAAGTATAAAGTTACCAGGAATGGAACCCAACCAGTGGAAAACAAATTCTTGTCATTTTTTTAATTATAAATTTGTCTATTGAACAGACCTATAAGGAACAAAGGAAAAGCCCCATGCTTTTATTTAGGAATTGCAAGGGACCATAGGTGTGCACCCCAAAGCTTAAACACACGTGTGTGTGTGGTGTGTGTGTGGACGCTTCTTACGACGAAACGCAGTGTCGGGTGGAGCTGTTGAACGTGACATCACTACGCTACAGCTGATCGGCATAGACCGCAGCTGAAGTACCTGTATCGTTTTGTTTGAGCTTGCCGCTCCTATTTGAAAACTACATGATGTCATTTTTTTACCCAGGATAAATAAAGGGTATCCTACTTTTTAAGAGGTATTGCACCATGAGGTTTTTATTTCTCTTCCTTTTTTAAAACATTTATCGTGCTGCTTGAGCCATTTGCACCAGCTGACACCTGGAGGGAGCTTTCTCTTGGAAAAATCTATGAAGAGGGAGATATCATCCGATTCCGGTGTTCTTTTGCTGATTGCCCGTGGGATTACTATACGAGTCTGAGCCCCTATAGATCTCCGTCATAGAGATCCATCTGATCCGGTAAGCTGCTATTTCTTCCATTCTCTACTTGAACAAGTTGGATATGGATTTCTGCTTATAGCTGCTTGTGAGAGCTCATCACACATACACCAGCAGATGTGGTCGCTCGTCTCATTTATGAACTAATTCTATTGGAACTTTTTTGTTTCACTCAAGTGTTTTTTTTCACTAGCAGCACTTATATATAGGATATTTTTCTAGCACAGGATTTTGTTTTAGTTTGCACTTTTTCAGTACAGGACTTTGTTTCAGTTTGTTTCGTGTGTGCATATACATATGAATTTATTAGCACTGTGATTGCTTTCTTTGAAGGGTTGCGCATTTATATTTTATTTCTTGCACACATTTATTTAGCGGTTATTCCAGCTATTATTATTTGCAGCACCCACTAATTTATTCTAATCACTTTTTTATTAAGATTATTTTTTCTCTTTACATATATAATAGTATTCTGTTCATTCACGATATTATCAATTTCAAGTCACGGTTAGCGCGGATTATTTTACACTTTTACAATATATGTATATATATATATATATATATATATATATATATATATATATATATATATACACACACATACACACACACTCCTATAATAGTGATAACTCAATGTTACCCTATGGGGTTGATTTACTAAAGGCAAATACACTCAGCAAGAGCAATTGCTCCAGAGCTTAGTAAATGAGGTAAAGTTTCAATTTGCAAAGAATATCCAATCACGTGCAAGGAAAATAGGGAAAACAGCATTTTTGCTTGCACATGATTGGATGATGGAAGTCAGCAGAGCTTTTGCTCATTTACCAAGCTCTGGAGCAACTGCTCTTGCAGAGTGCAGCTGCACTTTGCAAAGTCTATTTGCCGTTAGTAAATCAACCCCTGTGTCCATGCACATTGGGACATTTAGAGGCATATTTTAAGCTCAGCGTTTAGAGAGAGGAAAATCATTCTGGATCACGTTTTCGAGAGGAACTTTCAGGTGGGAAAAACTATTATTGATCCTCGTGTTAGTAAAGTTTGGTGAGAGACAATTCGCGCTTTTCTGCCTCGTGCTCTTCAGTCCGTTACAGCGGGACGAATGTGCTATCTCCATTATGAACGCTAGTTTTACCAGAACGAGCGCTCCCGTCTCATAACTTGCTTCTGAGCATGCTCGTTTTTTTTACGTTGTTAAAGCCTACACACGGGCGTTTTTCATGACGAGAAAAACGACGACGTGAAAAACGACGAGAAAAAATAGAGCATGTTCCAAATTTTTAATGGCCATTTTTCACGCCGCAAAATATGCTCTGGAGCCTACACACGATCGTATTTAATGACCAAATAAAAAAATGCAATTTTTCTCGTCATGAAAAACGGTCGTGTGTACGCGGCATAAGACTCCATTCACACTTTGCTATTTCGAATCTTGTACAATCACAATCTTGGCATGCATTTTGGGTGCCATTATCCTTCAATGGCGCCCCAAACATGATACGATTTTGCTGTAACTGCCACGTGGCAAGATCGTGCGGGAAACTACTCCTTTAAAAATGAAAAAAGGAGCAGGAGCGTACATAGGGCAGCCCATTCAAGTGAATGGGCTACCCTATGTAACACGCAGAATCCTGTGAAAATTATGCTGTCAAAATTGTGCAGTGGGAACTCTCGTTCCTGCTACGTGATAGTGTGAATAAGGATTTAGACTACCTCTAGTATCTTGTAGAATTATTCACAAAAAATTCTGTCTCCCCTCCTCCTTGAGGCTCCATTCATTTTCATGGCAATCCCACCCCTCCGGACTACACTACCCCTAACTCCTTGAAGTACATCATCCAGGAGGGAGAGAGAAGTGCCGTGCTCTGTTCTCTCCCCTATGTAACACTGCCACTGCTGGGAGAGAGATGGGAGGAGGGAGCAGACATGCATGCTGCGCTCTGTGTCCTTTATACAGTGGTAGGAGCAGGAGAGAGCAGACACCGGAGCTCAGCCTGCTCAACAATAACACAGCCACGAGGGGGTACAGCCCGCCCCTGTCACAACCTGCCCTGACATAACCCACAATAGCCACTCTGTAGAGCATTGGCTCCAGTGGCAGGTTGCAAGGAATCTTCACACCGGGTGCAGAGAGTTGCACCCGGCTCGGCTACACTAATAAGCACGGGGTAAATAGTGTGTGCCCAGGCACACCTAACACACCCTATGCGCATGCCTATGCATCAGCTCCAGCAGCAGGGTGGAAGAAATCTGCATACCAGATGCAGAGAGTTGCACCCAGGCTCGCCTACATTTATGCGCACAGGGTGATTAGGGTGTGCCCAGGCACACCCGACACACCCCATGCACACGCCAATGCAAGACCTCCATTAGCAAATTTAAGAACTGACTCGAATGAGTCTCAGTGAGTTCTGTGCTGCTGAACACACTGTACGTTTATTTATATTTCTCAGCATCATGGGAATAGAAACTGTCTATGGCCATCAAAGAAGATTATTTTAGACAATCCCCTGCTTCCCAAGCTATTGCCTAGTATATACCTAGTCAATGTTTACACTACAATTAGTTAGTGATTCCATATAAGCCAATCGCTTCATTCATAATATCTTTCATGTTTTTTTTTTGTTTTTTTTGTGAATCTGTGTTTTGCCCACACATTCTCTTAAAGACAGCATGGTGTACATAAACTGTACACCAAGGACCCATTCAGACCTTGGCTGCTGCCTTCCTAATCTGCCCCAGGTCTGTCAAGCAGCAAGATATGCTCTAAATTAATGGAGCATTAGCATTAGAGCTCACATCAAAAGAGTAACAGGGCATATGAAGTACGCCCATAGAACTTTGTTGAAGTTTATTTAGGTCAGAACTTAGGTCCTCCACTAGTTAATATTTGTTTTCTCTTTTAAAAGAATCAGTATTCATTTATATTGGTACATGGGAGCAGCCATATTTTCTCATTATAAAGTATTTGCAGGTTCTGATGTATGGCGAAACCTCCTCTTGATTTGCAGTGATCACACAAGAAGCGAAAAAGAAAAACCTGAGGTTACAAAAAAATAGAAATACCCTTTAAAGTAAATGTGCATTCCCATAAATTAAAATTTTTCACAGTATAGAAGCAAACCCCATACACTGTATGAAAGGGTTCTAACAAATTAGACACAAGAAACTCATCCATCACATTGCCACAATTTTCTTCTTTTGTCCAGCAGTAAGAGATGCTCTATGGAGAATGCTCACAGACCAGTAACCCAAACAATGGAGTAACTTTGCTACCTAGCAATGGTAAGAACTCTTTAAAAGCTTAAGGAGGCGGTGCTATAAACAGTTCTGTCATTCTGTCAGGCTCATGTATTGGTCCAGCACCAGAAGCCATAAAGAAAAACTGGGGGCTCATTTAGCTGAAAAATAACATGAAAACCTAAGCACCTTAGCGGCCAAAACCTTTTACACTTACATAAGTTGAAGTTCAAGATGGAATTGACAAAGACATGAAGTAAAACAGAAAATCCTGGTAACTCAGAGATGGCTAAAACAAAATGGTGGCCATGGAGATACAGATTGTCATTGGACTGTTTTTCCTTTTAAATTATATCGTCAGTTGAAGTTACGGCTCCCTCTCAGCTAATGACACAGGAAGACTTCTTCTCTTCCTCATACTCCAAGATGTACTCTGGGTAAATTTGGAATTTCTCGAACACCACAAAGATGGATGGAGCATGGATGTTGTCCACGCAGGAGTCATAACTCTGGGTTTTGTTGGGTTTCTCAGGTGGACGTCTCATCTTGGAATCTCCTACGGCAAAGTCACCAACCAGCACACGAGCTACAAACATGATTCGTGTTCCTACAGGGGTGGGCACGGAGTAGTTGTGGGAGTAGGATGCGTCTCTTGCAAAATAACTTCCTGTTAGGAAAAAGTTAGATTTGTTGCAATATTTTTTTTTTTAGAGGGTCCTACTGCATTATGAGAACAAAGCTTATTAAAGCCTATCAAGAACAAACTTTTTTTTTTTTTGATGGAGTGGGAAAAGATTAGAACCACATTTTATAATTAAAGTGGTTGTAAACCCTTACAATCCACTTTTTACTACAGGTAAGCCTATAATAAGGCTTACCTGTAGCTATCCTAGATATCTCCTATATCAGCATGTGCCGACGTCATCGGCACATGCGCACTGAAGCAATGGCTTGTTCGTGCCGTTGCCTCAGCTGATGTGCCGTTACCGGTGGCTCGTCAGTGACGTCATTGCGGCTCCGGGAGTGACGTCATTGCGGCTCCAACCAATCACAGCGCTGGAGCCCGTGATACCCGGAAAGAACTCCGGGAGCGATGTCGCCGGCCGGACCAGTGTGCGGGGCTTCGATCTAAGGTGAGTATTTCATAATGAGCTAGTATGTCCATTCAGACACAGAGCCACGGCTAGGCCCCATACCCTCTCTCTCCTTGTTGGCTCACTGACATTGATTGACAGCAGTGGAAGCCAATGGCGCTTCGCTGCTGTCTCAGCCAATGAAGACACAGAGTAACGGCCAGCCGGGACTCTCCTACAACATCGCTGGATCAACATGGGGCTCAGGTAAATATTGGGAGGGGGGGCTGCTGCACACGGACTGTGTTTTATCTTAATGCATAGAATGCATTAGGATAAAAGACCTTCTGACTTTAGAACTACTTTACTGTAAAAAAATTGAGGATGACAAGTTCACTTTAAGTCTCAGTCTGTGTTTGTTTGAGCCCATAAAGTATTGGTTTCATTACAGAGACCCAGTAAATGCCCCCCTTTTTTTTTTACAGAACAGGTTCTTGCTTTTTTGAAGGAGCATTTTTTATGACTGACCTTGTCCATACACGGTGCCATTAGTGCCACAGACACGCCAATCAAAGTTTTCCCTGCAAATGGCTTCATTATTGGCCCCGTTCGTTCCGTGGAACAACTGCCGTTCATCCACATTGATATCCAAATTCTTCTTCTTTTTCATTTGATCCTTCTGCCTAAGACAAAATAAGCAACAGGTCAACAGGTCTGTCTGTGTTACCATTGCTATTTTAGTTATTGTTAAACTATATATATATATATATATATATATATATATATATATATATACACACACACACACACACACACACACACACACCCACACACACACATATATATATATATACACACACACACACACACACACACACAGGGCTTAAAATTTCAAGTCCTGAGCTACTAGCCAGGCCTTAATAGTTACTTGCCACCAGTTGCCCCACCCAACACTTACCCTGCCCCGCCCCTAATTCCACCCCTAAAACACACCCTCATAAATTATCTCATGAAATTACACTGTTAAATGTTTTATGCAGAATTAAGTTACAAAAATAAATATTAACAACAACTTTAACAATAATAACTTAAAGCATATTTCATTGATCTGACTGTCATAAATAAAATAAGGTTAAAATATGATTGGCTACTATAGGCACTGTACACATCATTACTGCCTTGTTAAGTAAATATGTGCTATGTACAGAGTGCAGGGTTGAGGGGTACACTACGTACAGAGTGCGGGGTTGAGAGGTGCGCTACATACAGAGTGCAGGGTTAAGAGGTGAGCTACATACCGAGTGCAGGGTTGAGAGGTGCGCTACGTACCGAGAGCAGGGTTGAGAGGTGTGCTACGTACACAGTGCAGGGTTGAAAGGTGCGCTATGTACAGACTGCAGGGTTGAGAGGTGCACTACGTACAGAGTGCAGGGTCGAGAGGTGCGCTGTGTATCAAGTGCAGGGCTGAGAGGTGCGCTATGTACAGAGTGCAGGGTTGAGGGGGGACGTTAACATTTATTTTTGTAACTGAATTCTGCATAAAACATCACCCCTCAACCCTGCACTCTGTACATAGCACACCTCTCAACCCTTTACTTGGTACATAGCACACCTATGTATATAGAGCGCAGGGTTGAGAGGTGCGCTACATACAGAGTGCAGGGTTGAGAGGTGCACTATGTACAGAGTGCAGAGTTGAAAGGTGCACTACGTACAGGTGCGCTACATACAGGGTGCAGGGTTGAGAGGTGCGCTACGTACCGAGTGCAGGGTTGAGAGGTGCGCTATGTACCGAGTTCAGGGTTGAGAGGTGCCATACGTACAGAGCGCAGGGTTAAGAGGTGTGCTATGTACAGGGTGCAGGGTTGAATGGTGCGCTACGTACCAAGGGCAGGCTATGTAAGGAGTGCATGGTTGAGAGGTGCGCTATCTACTGAGTGCAGGGTTGTGAGGGATGTGCTGTGTACTCCCAAGTTCTCCCCCAGCACAAAGCTCACCCTCTTTCCCATTCCAGTATTAATGTTATAAACTTCACAAGGTAAATAGATAGGGTTAATTCCTTATGTATTCATGTCCCTCGAAACGCGCCGCTGTAATCATACCCGATGGTTTTGCATCTGGTGGTGATTTGTTCTTTGTAACGCCTGTGTTATTTCTCATTTTGTGAGTATAATGGTTTTATTTCTATAATTTATTAAAGAGTTATACAGTAGTGCACTAGGCTTTTGCACCTTTTCTTATGTTTGCTTTTAGTCCTGTTTTTCCCTAAATTGAAGAGGGCAGCAAGGCTTCAGTGCACACATTGGTGGTTCTAGTTGGTGGAAACCTACAGTGGTCCATTTGGGTTGTCCAAGGCGAAAGACATGTTCATTTGGGTTCCATGACTGCCAGGAAGATTATCATACTTGTAGCGCAGGCTTTTTTCCATATTTACTTGTGCTTATGTATTCATGTATATGGATAGATTCACTGGTTTTCTGTATGGCTTTGAAACTGTTTAACTTTCTATAAATTGTTATCCAGGAAAGATACCCTTTTGACATTATATTTTGTTTAAATGCCTATACTTCGTTTAAGATTGCTGTACAACCCAAGAAATATATGATGACTATCACATGGCGTGAAGCTGACATGTGACAACCAATAATAATGCCAATAATATACCCAAGTTACTTTGTTGAAGTTTTTTAGGTCGTATCCTATACACCCAGAGACCTCAATTGATTAACAAATAGTTTTTTTTATAAAGTTATTGTTTTTAGCCATCTATGTGAATGTGATCAATTAAAAATATGTACATTGGGACAGACATATTTTGTCATTAAATATGCAAGACTTCCTGCTTGGTAGTACTGAGTACAGCATAGTGATTGTTGCTGCCTCTCTCTCTCTCAGCAATGTCCATGATTATAAAAGAAGACACATTGGGGGTTATTTACTAAAGGCAAATCCACTTTGCACTACAAGTGCAAACTACAAGTGCAAAGTACACTTGAAATTGCACTGAAAGTGCACTTGGAAGTGCAGTCGCTGTAAATCTGAGGGGTAGATCTGAAATGAGGGGAAGCTCTGCTGATTTTATCATCCAATCATGTGCAAGCTAAAATGCTGTTTTTTTTTCTTGCATGTCCCCCTCGGATCTACAGCGACTGCACTTCCAAGTGCACTTTCAGTGCACTTTGCACTTGTAGTGCAAAGTGGATTTCCCTTTAGTAAATAACCCCCATTATCTCAACAGTAACTTAAGAAGGAACTCTCATGACATAAAAAATTGCCAACATACCACTGATAGACCTGCCAGAGGGAGGGGTTCTGAACACGCCACAGTTTCTTCACCACATGCCCGGTGACCGTTTTGCTAAACATTTTGAAAATGTTTGAGAACTCTCCAGAATTCTCCAGTACAAGGACTTTCTGCAAAGCAAAATTGAGGATGTTTATAATGTAAGACAAACTAGTTTCACAGAGGTTACAGAAGAACACCTGTCAATGGTAGATAGTGGCAGACATTTTAACATGTTAACATTTGACATAAACTAGGTTTAGCCTATCACTACCTGACATCACTGTGGTATGATAATGTGGTAATATATTACTTGAAAACATATATAATACAATTAGTGTGTCTTTAGTTAAATGAGTTGTAGAGTTTTCTTTCTGTCATACCTGATACCCGATCTCTGGCATGGACTTCATGCACCAAAGTGGTGGGTAATTTATCGTCTTGAGAAGGGGGTTCGATGACTTCTGCATTAAACTGTCTGCAGCAGATTTGGTGCTACAAAATAAAACCAAAAAATTCCAGTCTAGTGGTTACTCAACAACAATAACTACTCCATCGTCTCAGCACTGGTGATGAGCAAAATTCAGTTTGACCAAATTCAGAAAAATAAATCTCCAAACTTGAGTGGTAATAAAGTCAATGAAAGACCATTTTTCCTGTTCATGTTTATTTTGCCCTTCTGAGGTCTGCTAAGGTAGTTATTACCCCCCACAACCCCCACAGTGCATTGTCCCTTTCTCAAGATGCCATTTGTACACATTTTTCAAACCTGTTGACTTAAACACCTCAACACTATAGAACATTCATTGGGGGCTTCTCATGCCATTTGGGTGACATAGGGTATGATTTACTAAAGGCAAATAGACTGTGCAGTTTACAGTTGCTCCAGAGCTTAGTAAATGAAGTAAAGCTTCACTTTGCAAAGAGTACACAATCACATGCAAGAAAAAAATAATAAAAACATTTTTACTTGCACATGATTGGATGATGGAAGTCAGCTGAGCTTCTGCTCCTTTACTAAGCTCTGGGGCAACTGCATTTGCAAAGTGCACAGTCTATTTGCCTTTAGTAAATCAGCCCCATAATATCTACCAGCCCTTCAAAGGGCCAAGAGTGACCATCAAAAACTTTCCAGCTTCCCCAATGACTTCAATGCCATTTAAAATTCAAGTTAGAAAAAAATTGAACTTCGGAAATTTGAATATTGACACTTCTTACTACATATAGTCAGTGTGATATTTCAGTTCTTATTACCTTCCTTTCAACATCTTCACTTTCTCAAAATCCAGGAACTTGGGTCTACGGCATACTTCCTTCTCAGTCTGATAATGAATGTTCCTCTGCCTCATCTCTGGAGGTAAAAAATTAAGAAACTTCTAAGCTTAAAGTAGAACTATAGGCAAAACTCTTTCTTATATTTTGGATTTATAACCCTGTCAATTTTTTTTCGCCATCTGTGTCCCATTGTGGAGATTTCCCCTTCACTTCCTGTCCCATAGCCAAACAGAAAGTGAGAGGAAATCCCTGCAAATAAAGGGAACCCCCAGGACACTAAAACTAGTGTCCCCATGGGAAAATTTTCCCTTTATTACTTTTCTGTAAACAACCCAAAAATTAGATTTTCTTTCACCCTAAAACTAAAATCCTTGCATCTATAGACATCCACGATCTAACACTAACCTATATAGCCCTGTAAGGAAAAAATCACTATACATACCTTTTTTGAAGTTGCTCCGACCCGATCTCAAGCGGCGGAAGCTCTGCAGAGGACACAGCCGGCTGTGAAATGAATGGGAAGTGACGTCACCCATAGAGTTACTATAGAGCTTTCGTTGTCGGACGTGTCCTCTGCACCCACCTACACAGCGAAGCCGCGTCTGACAGCTCAGCATGGAATTGGCTCGGATCGGCTTTAAAAAAAGGTCTGTATACTGATGTTTGTCTTTACAGGGTTAGATAGGTTAGTGTTAGATTGTGGATGTCTATAGATGCAGGAATTTTAGTTTTAGGCTAGAACAAGCAGCGTCTAACAACAGGAGCCTGGTGCGTCTCCATTCACTGTTTCAGGTCCGACTTCAGCCTGAATTTTGGGCTGAATTTGGACCTGAACTGGACCAAAAGACGCACAGGGCTCCTGTGCAATTCACACTAGAGCCACTGCTGAGATGTGTGAATCGGCTCCAAAGAGAGCCAGTTACAATCTCCTGCTATGCGAATTGGATGCGGAAAACGACGCATCCAATTCGCATAAATGTGAACCCAGCCTGACGGTGGACTACTTTAACTTCACTTTCAATGATAATGGTAAACAGGACAAATAGAAAGGGTGAATCCCCTTAACAGGGGCACAGGCGGCAATAAAACTGACATGTGTTCTAATCCCTCTGCACTCTATCCAAAACGAAAAAAAAAAAAAAAAAGTTTTGCCTTTAGTTATACTTTAACTATGATGAGGTAATGAGCAAAAGAGGTGAAGGCTTGGGTTCTGGTATGGGGAGCTTTGCTGGAGTTCAGAAACACATAGTTGGCGAGTGCATTATGAAAACGACAATACTGTGGCACATTGGCCAGGATTCACCAAACTGCAAAGTCCAAAAGCACATGAAAAAAAAAAAAAAAACACTAGACCTCAATTCAAGAAAGTATTTACATGCATTAATATGACATAAAGCCATGCGCATTCCTCAGATTAATATCAGAGGGGATATCTTGAAATGGGCACACATGTTCTGGTGATAAATGTCTAAATAGGGATAACCCCTCACTTTGGAGAGATCTACCTACCACCTTATTTCTGTTGTGTCTCTGGAGTTAAGGGAGATTTCCCCCCAAAGGACACAGACATAAAAAAAAAAACAACTGACAGGGTTTTTTTTTTACCATTTCCTTAATTAAAGAATTAAAGAACTAAAGAATAATAAAGGTTTGGCTTTCCATACATTTTAACATGCACTAATCTACAATTACATTTTATTGTGCATCTAATTTTTGCAACCCCAGATTCACCCACAATGTCATTAGAGTGCTGAAAGTTTGGTGATAAAAAAGTTAGCATGAAAAAAGAGGCAAAAATAAGACTTGCAAACTCATTTGACCCTTTAGTGATTTAGATCAAATATACGACTTCTCTCAGGCCTCGTACACACGACCGATTTTCTCGTCCAAAACAGTCAAGAAAAGTGCCGCGAGAGTTTTTTTGTCTAGAAAAATGTTCGTGTGTATGGTTTTACGACGAGAAACTTGACGAGAATCTCGACGAGAAAATAGAGAACCTGCTCTCTATTTTCTCGTCAGGATTCCAGATTTCCTCGTCGTGTTTCTCGTCGGCCTGTTTTGTGACGAGAAAATGGTTCGTGTGTATGCTTTTACGACTCTTCCAAAAGCGCGCATGCTCACAAGCAACTATGAGACGGGAGCGCATCTTCTGGTAAAACAAGCCTTCATAATGGAGAGAGCACATTCGTCACGCTCATAAATATTTCATCGTTTAAATGTTCTGCATTGAATTCTTCGTTAGAATGTTACATTAATCAAAACGAGAGACCTTCTTTTGCTGCTGATATTCACACAGAGTTCTGCCTTATTTTTAACCTTTTTCATGCTGCTCTTTATAAGATTTATGTGTATTATATCGTGCAAGTTTTTAGGAATAATTTAAATGGTTAGATTTTTCAAAATGATGTTAATTATAATTTCTCAATGTTTTGATAGCGATCTCCCATTTAATTTTCTAATCTATATTTTTAAAATTTCACACCATGTTTTTGAGCTAATCAGATTTAGTTATTCTTTTGGGGGGGGGGGGGTGATATCTGTGCCTTTTATTGTCAGTCAAATGTATCTGCTTACTCCAAAGCTTGTTTTTTTTTATTTAAAAATACACATAGTCAAGTATGAACTTAAACAAAAAACACATTTATTCATGTTTATAAATTAAATAAAGAGAAGGCAGCGCTGGAGAAGCTGCTGCCATTTGTGCATCCCAGGGACCCCAGAGCACACAGCAACCCTGTGTGGACACTAAAATTGGGAGCTTGAGAAGGCCCACATTTCAGAACACAATCTGATGCTGGCCTCCCAGAGGTCAGGAACAGCAGCAGGTGAGATATATGTCCCAAGTGTGTGGTACTACAACAGGCTGCCTTCTGTCCGACCAGTGCGACCACAATGAAGCAAGGCCATCACTTCCTCTTCTTCCTGGCAACCTTTCCTGCAGCCTTTCCTGAAGCCTTTCCTGAAGCCTTTCCTGCAGCCTTTCCTGCAGCCTTCCTTCTTCGTTTAGCTGGAGGCTGGCCCACTGGAGGGGTACTCCTGTCAGGAGGAGGAGGTGGAGGTGTAGCAGAAGGGGGTGGGGCAGAAGAAGAAGGTGGAGGTGTAGCAGAAGGGGGTGGGGCAGAAGGTGGAGGTGTAGCAGAAGAGGGTGGGGCAGAAGGTGGAGGTGTAGCAGAAGGGGGTGGGGCAGAAGGTGGAGGTGTAGCAGAAGGGGGTGGGGCAGAAGGTGGAGGTGTAGCAGAAGGGGGTGGGGCAGAAGGTGGAGGTGTAGCAGAAGGGGGTGGGGCAGAAGAGGAAGGTGGAGGTGGAGGTTGAGGTTGGGTCAGTTGGGCCACCTCACATATGGCGGTATTGGGGGTAATTTGCTCCATCACCCCCTTGTTGAGCAAGGTGATGAGCAGGGGTTCGCATAGGAGGCGTTGCTCCATGCTCATCACCTTGAACTTAGCCTCCACTAGGCCGGCAATGGCCTCTTCAGGGGATGTGGGCTCCTTGAGGGTGGCATGGGCCTCTTTAATAAGGGCCATTGCTGCCTCACTGGTGGTCCTGTCCCTCCTGCCTCTTTTGTGAAGCCTGATGGGAGGCACCTGGGATCTGGTGCTTCTCCTTTGCCCTGCCACCTCCTGTCTGCCACTGGGCCCTGCCACCTCCTGGCTGCCACCTCCTGGCTGCCACTGGGCCCTGCCACCTCCTGGCTGCCACTGGGCCCTGCCACCTCCTGGCTGGTACTGGGCCCTGCCACCTCCTGGCTGCCACTGGGCCCTTCCTCCTCCTGCCTGACAGTTTCCAGACCCTCCTCCTGGCTGATTTCATCCTGTGTATGAAAAAGAAACATAGTTTAATATGTTGGTTTAATCTTTGCATCAAACTTTGTAATCCTGATGGAAGCAATTAGAATGTAAATGCATAAATCCTTGCTTTAAATTTACCACTACATCAGCTTGACTATTTACCACACAATTAAGTGCAGAATAATGTCTACAGATCATGATTTCACTTGTGTAATACAAAATAATGTATGTTTCTCATCCTGACATATTTGGGAAACATTAATTTTATCCCACTACATTTTCAGTTAATACTATACCTGGCTCCAGATGGACAAATCAGGATCATCCAGGATGGCTGCCTCCTCTTGCTCCAGAGAAGGCTCAGGTTGGCTGCAGGGAAGTCTGGGGGGAAGAGTGGAGAGTGATGGCCTTGGCTCAATGTGGTCATCCAGGAAGGACATCCTGCTGTAGTACCACAAAATCGGGACATAAACATCATCTGCTGCTGCTCCTGACCTCTGAGAAGCCAGCACCTTAGAGCGTTCAGTCCTGTAGGTACCTCTCAAGCTCCCAATTTTAGTGTCCACTTGTTTTGCTGTGGCTGTGGGCACCTTGGTATGCACAAATGGGAGCAGCTTCTCCAGCGCTGCTTTTCTCACCCCTTTTTTTTTATGGATGGGGTTTTTGGTCTCCCACAGAGCCGGCAGCTCCCTTACCCGGTCAATAAATTCCGCCAGGAACTCTTTGTCGCTAATAAAGACATTCATATTGTATCTGCAAGTAAAATAAATTATATTTAAATAATGTGAGGCAAACAGTCTAACCTCCTTCACATCCTAGTCACCATATATATCCTCCACCAATCTCAAGACAGTATAGGCCAACAATTTTTACAAGTCTCACAAAATCACATACCTTCGTTCGCACGTCCGTCACTTGAACTCCTCTCTCCGCACACCGAACGTACTATAGTCACATGTGTGTTTGCTATATACACACCACGCATGCGTCCAAATTCGAACACGTCGCTCCGCACACGTCGCCCGCCCATGACGTTCTAACTAACATCTTTTCCCCGCCCCTTCTCTTTCGGCGCGCAGACAGATATGGCGGAGTTACAGCAGGTGTCTGATAATTCCGCAACTAGCGAAGAGACAAGCCCGGAGACCGAGGACACGTCACGATCAAGGAGGAGATTCAAGGCATCGAATATGTCTTTTGCGGAGATGGCGGAGATGGTGGACATCTTGGTCAAGGCTGATTATGATGCCAAGCATGGGCCGTATATCAAACCAAATAGAAGGAAGGCCAAAATCCTCACTAAAGTTGTGAAGAGTCTGAGGGCGAAGTTCGGGGTGAAACGCTCAAATGAGCAGCTCAGAAAGAGGTGGTCAGACCTCAAACTGAGGGAGCCAGACCAGTTGAGGATCATAAAGAGGATGCTCGCTAAAAGTAAGTAAAATGACGACCTTTCTGCTATTAATCTTTTTAGAAACTGTCATTTTTTTTTTTTTTAGCATATTGTACTCCCTTCCAAAATGTAATATTTTGAACTAGGTTGGGCACAGTAATCGTTCGTTACGTTACCGACACTTCGTTCGGCCACTATCCGCGGTTTTGGCTTATTTAAGACCCCCAAAAGTAATTAGACATCTGCCATTTTTGACCAAGTATTGTGGATAATTTTTAAGTCTAGATGATGTGTTTGTAAGGAGAATGAAATGCAAACTTTAATCAGTGTAAAGGAGAGGACACTCAGCAGCTGCTTCCACATCTGTACTTTGGAGCACTATAGTGTGGGCCACCAGACCCGCCTTTTTTGGGTGTCCCACACAGGTGCATCAGAGTTTATTTGTGGTGCCTCCATGTCCAAAAAATTACATCCAAATGTGAATACTAAACATATTTGGGGTCATAAATAATGCATTTTTCTTTAAATTCCGCACAAACACACACTTGTACCCCACTTCCAAACAATTTAGCCTGTTTTAAGTTTAACAATGAGATTTTTACAGTGTGATAAATAGACCTTTGGTTTTATTCTCATAGGGGAGAGAAGCCTGGGAGGAGGACACTCCAGGGAGCACATGCACCCCACAACTTCCAAGCAACCCCAAACTCCCAAAGATCCACAACCGAAAGATGTGCAGGAAGTTGAGGTGGAGGAAGGAGAAGTGCAGGAAGGAGAGGTGGATGACGTTGTGGATCTGGTCACCACAACAGGTCAGTATCTGACACCACAGCTTAAGGTAAGCGAGGTAGGCCTGCAGAGTTTGATTAATTTTTTTTTATGGTTTTTAGGGGATGGAAATGTTGTGAAGGATAGCACACCGTTCTCTGCTGACAGTGCCCTCCGCCTCATCCAGCAAGTGATGGAATGTAGCACGGAACTGGACCTAATTAAACAAAGAATCCATGTGATGGAACAAACATTTAAAGACATTCTCGATGTTTTGGGGAGAATTCAATAAGCCATCCAAACACATTTGTTTTTACATGTTTGTTTTTATATTTTTTCTAATTTTTTAAGTAACAAAACAGCCAAAAATTGAATATGCACACAGTGTGTGAACATGTGCTATCTGCCATCAGGGGATATCCATGTACGTCTTTTGTGGGTGCAACCCCTTCCTCGTATCAAAAGTCGGTGAACTGAGGAAGGGGATGCACCCCCAAAACACGTCCATTGATCACCCCTGATGGCAGATAGCACATGTTGACAATAGGGATCAGGATTGTAAACTTCCTATTTGCAAAAAAGTAAAAATGTGTGCATATTGAATTTTGGGCTGGGCAAGGGGTGGCAGGACCCCATATTAGGACGGGCACATAGAGACATAGTTTGTGTAACTGAATGTCTCAGATTGCTCAGAGGTATCCAATGTTGTCATTTTAGAAATGCAAGTGGTATTTTTGTATTTTCATAAGCCAAAATTTGCCGGGTTGTGGCCAGGCCAACCCCAAAGTAAAACAAAAAAAAATGTGCAGAGAGTAAAATTTTTGACCACAAACAACGTGTAGCTTCTTTTTATAATACTCTCTAAGCTTATTTGGTTCTTTTGTAAGGTAACATAGTGAAATTGGTTGTTATTTACTAAAGTAAAATACACTTGCCACTACAAATGCACAAAGACAAACTAGGAGACAGGAAAGAACAAATAATTAAAGGTTTAAACAAGATTTTTATTGGGATACTTAGACATAGGCTGGCATAGGAATTGCCCCCCTACCCGTGAAATACTCCATGTATTTGTCACGAACCACACGGGCATTTTGGGGGGGCAAGCCAAGACGGGCAGATTCCAGGCCCGGAAGGGGATTTGCAGGGGAAAGTCCAGCCTCTGGCAAAACTGAGGCCATATAGGAATGTGATTTTTGGCTCAGAAAGTTGTGTAGCACACAGCAGCATAACACTACATAGTTTATTTTGTAGTCCGCCAAGTGGATGGAAGTCATAAAAAGGCGGAACCGGCTGGCCATTATGCCGAAGGCATTTTCAACGACTCTTCGGGCCCTGGCCAGCCGGTAATTGAACACACTCTTCTCTGGGGTCAGGGTCCTCTGTGGAAATGGCCTCATAAGATGCCGTCCGAGTCCGAAGGCTTCATCAGCCAAGAAAACAAAGGGGAGTCCTTCAATATTCCCTGCATCCGGTGGCAATGCAAGGTCGTCACTCTGGAGACGGAGGGCAAACTCCGTCTGGATGAAGGATCCCCCATCGGACATCCGGCCATTCTTCCCTACATCAACATAGAGGAATTCATACCGTGCTGACACCACCGCCATCAGCACAATGCTATGAAACCCCTTGTAATTGTAGTAGTAGGATCCAGAACGGGGTGGCGGCACGATGCGGACGTGCTTCCCGTCTATGGCACCACCGCAGTTGGGGAAGTCCCACCGCGTGGCAAACTCCAATGCCACAGTCTGCCATTCCTGTGGCGTGGAAGGAAGCTGTGGAGTGAAACAAGATGAAATAATATTAGAAAAACAAAGGCATACATTACAAGGAAATTCTATCCCAAAAAATTAGAGACCAACATCAATCAAATTATACGTTTATTAAGGTGTGTAAAAAAAGTATAATGGAAGGCTCATTTATCATATTCATCACCCCCTCTGATGGGCCATTACTAAATTATTTTGGGGGGGGGGAGATGTGTTTGGCCAAAGGATAGCATTGCAGTGGCGGTGCGTCCAGAGTGGGCGCTGGAGCACTGTCCCCTCTCTCCTGTGCCCATCACTCAGAACAATACATAGGTTCATGCGTTGCATGAACCTATGTATTGTCTATGCCGCCCACTATTCAGGTGGATGGCCTCTTGTAAAGCGACCGACATATGAATAATTGCGTCATTTAGGGGGTTAAAATTGCAGAGCAGAAACAGGTATTAAAAAAGTCTTGCAAATTACAACCTGAGGGATGTAATTGGCTTCCTCAAAGAAAAATCGGGGACGCAAGGAGGGGGGCATTCCTTGTGTAAACACTGACAGGCTGCTCTGGCAATCATGTTCACCAAGTCTGTTTAATGGTAACATGATTGGCTGATGCAACATGAAGGGAAGGAGAAGACATCAAGGACAGAAGAAGGATGGCGCTGACCACAAGAAGGTAAGTGCAGGGCTGGGGGGAAACTGGCTGCATTAGAGGGGACTAAATGGCTGCATTGGAGGGGACAACTGGGGGCGTTTATTAGGCAACAGAGCAAAAAAGGAGGAAGTTTATTTCCGAAATTGGGGTTGGAACCCCCCAACATTTGGAGCAACAGGCGTCCCTGCTGGAAAAGTTAGTGAGGGGAAATATTTAGGGAGGAAAAAAAAGGGGCAATCTAAAGCTTCCAACATGCATGGGGACAAAGGGGACATTCTCAGCATATTACAATCATGGTAATTAGGGAAAGATGAAAGAAATACAATACATTAGCATACATGTAATACATAAAATGTGATGTTAAGGGAGAAAACTTACCCTAATATAGTCCTCCTGCAGGACTTGTATAATAGCAGAACAGGTGTCTGGGATTATGAGGCCCAGAGCCTGGGGGGAGATGCCTGTGGTGAACTTCAAGTCCTGAAGACTTCTCCCTGTCGCCAGGTAACGCAACGTGGCGATGAGCCTCTGCTCAGCACTGATGGCTTCCCGCATAACGGTGTCCTTCCTGGTAATATAGGGGGACACCAAAGCCAACAGTTCCTGAAAAACGGGGTCAGACATCCTCAGAAAATTCCTGTAGTCCTCAGGATTATTCTCGACGATCTCCCGCAGCAGAGGCATGTGGCAGAATTGGTCCCGCTGGAGCAACCAATTCTTGGTCCATGAACTCCTCCTCACACCATTCATGGACTGGTCTTGGTCCAAAACAAGCAGACCAACACCAAGCGCACGCACAGCACGAACTCGACGACGAGAACGTCCAGGCGACATGGCTAGGAAACGGTCGTCTAATCAGAACGTACAGAACAGAACGCACTTTAGAACAGCAAGGCCTATGAATAACGAACTGAAATTCAGAAACGAACAGGCAATAACGCACTGTAAAACAGATACGACCTGCCTAGACGCCCTGAAAGTCAAGATACGAACCCACAAGCACAAACTGAACGGCAGAAAACGATCTGAAAAGTACGAAGACTGAAAAGCGCGAATCGTCTCTTCCCAAACTTTTACTTCACACGCGGTAACACGAGATCAGCAAAAGCAGCCCAAGGGGTGGCGCCAAGAAAAAAGATCTTCCCCTTTATAGTGCCGTCGTACGTGCTGGACGTGAGCGCAGAGAACCACGAGGAAATTGGAAAATGACAGTGTGTACGCATAGAAAGCTTGACGAGAAAATCGACAAGCTTAACAAGAATCTCGTCGAAAAAAACGACGTGTTTTTTACGACGAGAAAATCGGTCGTGTGTACGAGGCCTCAGTCTACATAAATGTACCAGTGAATATGTATGGCTCTGATATTGGATAACACAGAAGTCTGTGGGTGACCCCACAATTTACTCTTCATTGTCCCTGAAAATAATTTTCTGTTCAGCACACAGGTACATTGTTGTTGCTCTGGTCTAATGAAGTTGGTGCTCACCTTGGCAGTTGATAATGTAATTCTGCCCTCCAGCAGTGAATTGAATGGTCCCGGTCGGGTCAGAGAGGTAGACGGTCTCCAGGTCTGATGAGCAAATGGAGGAACTCACTTTCTTTATGTTCTAGAACAACAGGCCATCATGGGTTTCATTATCTTTTATCACATGACTTTAAATTCAGCATAACATAGAAGTAGCTATTTTTTAAGGTAAGCTAGAACTGACACAAGATACCGTAATTCAACTGCAACTAATTAAACATTGGCTTAAATTTGTTGGATAAAAAAAAACAAAAAACATTGGCTTAAAAATGATACTGCAATATTGTTGGGTGACAAAGAGTCAGGTCAGCAACTTCTGAACTTGGACTCCGGTGCCCAAATCTTTCTACTGTAATTCTCAGCTCTGGTCCCCACAGCCTCTAGTAACTCAAAATCTTTGCCACAATTCAAAACATATGAAAAGTCCAGTAGGGATGATGGTAGCCCCTCATAATATGCATAGAAGATGCGGGAACTCAGCACAACGATCTCCCCAAGATTCTCCAAGAGATAGCATAAACTTTCAAGTGACGCCACATGCCAGAACCATGAACTGAACTTTTATATCTAATAATAAAATTTATTCTGAAGACTACACTTACCATTTGGCCATACTTGGTCCAGGTGCCAAACTCATCCTTCCAGTACCAAATCCACTCAGTGGTTAGTACGTACTCAGATGGCTTTGTGACAGATGACGGGGTGGTGAGTCTGCGGACACGTCTGGTACCTGCTTTCATAGTCTGGAAATGAACCGACTGGTACCTGAATTACAAGGCAGGAAGTGGAAATATATTGTTCATGAAATTTCCAGGACATTATTGTGTTGCCACAATTACTGCTGTATTGGATATGGACAGCATTAATCATGTAAAGACTATGAACTAAATAATGCAGTAGTTGATACGATAAAGGAAAAGCCTCATGCCACTGCGTTTTTGCATGTTTTTAACGCTTCGCTTTTTTTATGCCTAACGCCGACGCCACGGAACGCACAGGTCCTGGGTTTTTTTTACAGCTTTAAAACGCCTATGCTATTTGCAGCTCAAAAACGCCTGGGTGGGCATGAAGCTATAGACTAACATGGACAGGTGTTTTTAAGCTGTAAAAAACCCTCAAAAATCGCGGCTGTCAGGCTTCATGCCCACTGACGTTTTTACAGCTGCGTTTTTTACAGCTTAAAAACGCCTGTCTATGTTATTGTAAATATTTTTTTTTTTTTTTTTGAGAAAAAAACAAAAAAACATTGGAGCTAAAAAACGCGACCGCGCGTTAGTGCGCGTTTTTGAGCGTTTTTTGACGCTCGCGTTTTTTTCTGCCTAACTCCGACGCTGAGGAACGCACTGGTCCTGGTTTTTTTTTACAGCTTAAAAACGTCTATGCTATTTGCAGCTCAAAAACGTCTAGGTGGGCATGAAGCTATAGACTAACATGGACAGGCATTTTTAAGCTGTAAAAAACGCTCAAAAACGCTCAAAAACGCGGCTGTAAAAACGTCCGTGGGCATGAGGCCTAAAAACGTCCGTAGGCATGAGGCCTAATGGTTTGTGTCAATTTTATTCTATTTCTTTTTTTCATTTACAAATATTTAACATGATTTTAAATATTAATTTGTTTGTAATTTATATAAATTCTTTATTTTACAAATTAAGTACAAAGTGCTCCCATGACATGGGTTTTGCAGAGCACCAAAGGGTTTTTCAACAGAGATGCTTTTTCCTTTCAGACTGTCTCTCTTGAATTGAAACTCTGTAAGTAGATGTTAAAGCGGAGGTTCACCTTAATGTAAACTTTACATTACCAATATCCTTGCAACATTTACATTCACATATCACCAACCTTTTTTTTTGTGCGGCTCTAATTTACGAGAATCAGCTGTATGATTTAGCACTTCCTGGTTTTCCTCCCGCGGGAGTAGGCGTGTCTTTTGGTTTACCCAGCGGCGCTATGTGTGCTGGGATGTCTATGCATTGTCTCCTGGGGAGCAAAGTGTCATGCTTCCTAGGAGACGCCCTCCAGCGAAATCCCTCGAGATTTCACTCATCACGTGACTCATATACCCGGTCACGTGACGAGGGCGGATCTAATTCCACCATTTTAAATAAGGGCACACAGGTGATTGTCCGGAGAGTGTTCTGAGCCGTCGCTGCTGTTTATTTTGTTGTGAATGCCATCACAACGGGGCATGTACTTTTAATGACGACGCCCGTTGTGATGGCAACCAGGAAGTGTTGATGGCGCTGCTCGCTGTCAACACTGCTCATGCGCGAGATGGAGCGGTGAATGCCGGGAGACGCGCATTCACCACTACCCAGAAGTCTGTGTTTGTGGGCTTCATGATGCCCACAAGCAAAATGGAAAAGCCCAGGACAGTTTTTATAAGTGGTTCTTTTTAACGAAAACGGACGGGGGATGATTTACAACGCGAGACAAATGAGTACTAAATTGTAATCTGTAACCACATTGAATGGACTAAAAGAAAAAAAAAAATATGGACCGGGGAACCTCCGCTTTAAGAGCGGGGAGTGAGGAGAATAAAGTCACTGCTTTAATGTATTCAGTTGTGTGTGATATGAGCTTCAGCTCTCCAGTGCTGTAAATAACAACTTCCACAATGGTGAGATTTTCATGCAGTAGTTTGTGTCTCTGTCCCTCATGCAATGTTGGGATTTCCCTGCAGTAGGTTTGTCTCCCCGACCCCACAATGGCAAGATTTCCCTGAAGTAGTTTGTGTCTCTGCTCCTCCCACAATAGTGACGTTTCCTTGGAGTGTTTTGTCAGTGATCATACTTTTGTCTTCTATTTACCAGCAATAACAATAACTGTTTTGCAGATTCATCAGTGACGATTATAACTACAGTGTATAGAAAGGCTAATGCAGTGGTAGCACCCTGGACCAATTCATGCCCTCGTAGAAGAATAACAAACGGCATATCATTCCATTTATATGTCCCAATAACTTAGTCATACTATCACTGTAAAACAGCATAAAGTGGTACACAGTGTAGTTTTGCACTGTTTTAAAGCAAGCTGGCAAATTCTGCAATTTGTTTCTATTTTTACCCCTGGCGTGAAAAACACCTACCTGACAATGTTTGGATCACTATATTCCTTCTCTATGTATTCCATATTTAGCAGATCCTCCCAATCTGTTCCATTGAACTCCTGCCAGCGGTATGGTAGGTAGTAGTGCATATCGGTGCACCTACCTGTCAGTCAAAAAAAATAAACACTGGCTGTTATCCCTGGCAGAATAACAGTTATGTCTCTTAATTGACTAAGTAATTTAAAATAAATTTAATCAGAATTACACTTACCTCCAAGCTTGCAGAACTTCCAAATATTAGACAGACAAATTTCTGGCGTTTTGTCAGCCGATGCTAAAATTAAATAGAAAGAAAAAAAAAATCATGTGCAGAACTTTCATGACTTACCTCTTTTAATATATATGACTGGTGTTAATTTATAGTAGTTTTAGTTATGACCGTTTTTTTGCTAATTTAGAATGAATGTATCTAATGCCTCGTACACACCATCGGTTTTCCCTTTGGGAAAACTGCTATGTTTTCTTTTGGCCCGGGAAAACCGGCCGTGTGTATGCTCCATAGCAGTTTTCCCGACAGGAAAACTGCGGTGAAAAAAATTAGAACTTGTTCTATTTTTTCCCGCCGCGAATTGGGCAGTTTTTTTCTCGCACTTTTCCTATGGGGAAACACTGCGAGGGAGCATACACACGGACGGTTTTCCCAACCAAAGCTCTCCTGGCAGTTTTCCTGTCGGGAAAACCGTCCGTGTGTACAGGGGAAAAGTGACCAAGCCGGTTCTCGGTTTTCCCGGTGGTCTTTTGACCACCGGGAAAACCGATCGTGTGTACTAGGCATTAGGATAACTTTGGAGCTGCGGTCTGACAGTTAGTTGCTCTGTTGACTGCCTGACCTTGTGCTGATACCCCAGCACCTGAATGTGCATAACAATTGCAGATAACAGAATCCTCTAGTTACAGTATTAAAATAAAATTCAAATCCAGCCAAAACGTAGTTTTGAACAAAGCAGAGAAGGGATAGCGCCTCTGTAAGGCTGTGTTACTTTACGTGGCCCCATTTGGGTGATTTGCTCATCAGTACTTGTCCTGATATATTTTTATCCACAAACTAATAAATAAAAATTGCCTGGTGTTGGGCTTAACCTTTATGGCAAAAATCATCAGCATCACAGTCCATGTTCTTCTTTCTCATGCTGCTGATTTTGAGGAATAGTTCTGTACCCTGTTTGCACTATTCTCTAACTAAATTTGAACATCTGATACATATGGGAGCTCACACCTTTCACCCCCTACCCAACTGTCACAATTTGAGGTGGGGTATTTTTTTCTTTCTCGTACATCACGGGACACAGAGCGACATAGTCATTACTAATGGGTTATATAGTTACCGTCAGGTGCTGGCACTGGCAACTTCCAAAACCGGAAGTACCCTCCCCTATATAAGCCCCTCCCATCCGGGAGCACCTCAGTTTTTTGCCAGTGTCTAAGGTGTTGGCCAAGAAGAAACATGTGTTTTTCACTGAGCTTGCGTACAGGTTCTTTTGGGCCTCAGTAAGCTATTCCGGATCCGACCAAAAAAGCTTCATAGCTAAACGGTCGGTACCCGGGCCTTGCAGAGAAGAGCAAGGTTCTGCCTGTAATGCTTCTCTTAGGAGAGCTGGACCCTGGGATCCAGAGCTCTGGTCATACCCACGACCAAGATGTTTTCTGTGCAGGGTGCTATACAGGTCCAGGGGAGTGGAATCCTTGGGAACCCGGTCCCTGAAGGTTTGATTACAATGCCTGCCGTGATAGGTGAAGTTTGGGCTTTTGTGGACCAAACAAAGTCCTGCGGCGGGGAACAGGTAAGTGGGGGCCCCCAGGAACTTGGTTCTATTGGGGGACCCCCAAGCCTAATTTGTCTTTCTGTCTGTTACCTAACGGTATTCCCGCTAATATCTGTGCATGCCTGTAACTACTAAAAAAATGTAATAATTTTTTAATGGTGGTCAAGAAAAAAAAAAAAAAAAAAGAATGTTTTTTTATATATATGTTTAGTATATTAAACTGCGGTACCTGTGTTTGTCCACTAGAGGCCGCTGTGGAATGTTTTTCTTGTCATATGGACTAGTTTCTTCTCAGAGAGCAAAGTCCAGGCAGCTGGTGAGTTCTCCTACAGGAAACTGTTTCCTCTGCCATGTTGCAGTGTTCGTCTGTCCCCCGGCCTGCGGCAAAGGGGGCCCTGGCTCCTGTCCCTGGTTTCCATGTTTGAAAATTAGCGCCGAGGCGCACGTGGCCGCGCGCGTGCGCGTGCACGCGCCTCTATATATAGAGGTGGCCGGAAAAAGGGGCGGGGCCTGGGGGATGACGCTCTGTGCGCGCCGCAGCGCTTCTGCGCATGTGCGGGCGTCCCAGCAGGTTTTAAAAAGCCACATTATTGCAGTAAGCTGGCTATGAAGTACAGAGACAGAGCTGACAACATTTAAAGGCATACAGCAAGCGGTTGATACAGGCATCCCCTAGAAAGGCACATTAGTAGACACCAACTGTTTATTATAGCAGCATTTATGCTAGACTATTATCAGTAACTGGTGTATTTTCGGCTGGAATACCTCAGCTTTGTGGCTTAGGAATATGCCGTCTAAAAACTCCGGGACTAGAAATTCCAGGAGGAATAGGGGGTCTCCATCGGGCTCTGAGGATCTTGGGCATGCTTTGGCTGCACCAGTCTCCCCTGAAGAATCAGAGGTTAGTGACCGTAGGGCACCCCCAGGAGTACCTGGTACTGTGGCTGTCCCCAGTTCACCTGCTCCTGTGTATGTAACAGAGGAGGTTTTTTCCTCAGCTCTGGGAGGGCTGGAAGAGAGATTGTCAGCACTAATTGCTGCTTCCCTGTCACAGGAGAAAAGCGCTCGATCTCCGTCTCCTCCCTCAGAGTGCCTGTTAACAGAGCAACAGTCCCATACAGAGGTCGACCTACCTGAGGGGGATCAGGATGAGGTTGATTCGGTTGTAGAGGAATCAACAGTGGAGGAGCCGTTCTCAGCATCACATGCTGAGAGGTTATGGGTTCAGTCCCTGACTAATATGGTCCGATCAGCATTTAAAATGCCACTTGCGGAGCCATCCTCCTCTTCTGTCTCCTCGTTGGGATCGCTAAAAGCTCCCCAGACTGTTTGTTCTTTCCCGATCCATCCTTTATTGGAGGGGCTCATTTACCAGGATTGGGAGCATCCTGACAAAATATTTACTCCCCCCAAGAGATTTCCGGTGGTATATCCTATGGAGGATAAGTTCGTCAGAAAATGGAAGGTCCCTACAGTGGACGCAGCCATCTCTTGTGTGAATAAATCACTGACATGTCCGGTGGAAAATGTCCAAATGTTCAAGGACCCAATAGATAAAAAATTGGAGTCCTTATTGAAATCTGCTTTTTCTACAGCAGGATTGGTGACACAACCAGCAGTGGCAGCTATAGGGGTCTGCCAAGCAGTGAAGGATCAGTTGAAACAGGTCTTAAGGGACGTGCCAGATCAGCAGGCTCTTGCTCTAGCTGATCTACCTAGAGCCTTATGCTTTGCGGTGGACGCTATAAAGGATTCAATCCATCAGGCCTCCCGCCTTACGCTGTCTGTAGTACATATGCGCAGGCTTCTATGGCTCAAAAACTGGTCTGCTGAAGCTCCCTGTAAAAAATTGCTGGTCAGCTTCCCATTTCATGGGGAGCGTTTATTCGGGGAAGACCTGGACAAGTATATCCAGAGAATTTCCAGCGGTAAAAGTACACTCTTGCCGGTCAAAAATAGAGTTAGAGGTCCCTCTTTTAAGAGGCCGGCTTCTCCAGTCCCTAGGACATCGGCTGTGAAACAGTTCCGACGGCCTCCCCGGTCAAATCCCGGAGGTAAAAATCAGGGACAGTTGCAGGGTAACAAGAAGCCCTGGAGCAGGAGAGGTACAAAACCTCCCCCAAAGTCAAATGCATGAAGGGTTGCCCCCACCCAATCGGGTGGGGGGAAGACTTCAGTTGTTCACAGAAACCTGGCGGGACACGATCCGAGACAGATGGGTGCTCTCCGCAGTAAATCTGGGATACAAATTGGAGTTAAAAAACTCCCCTCCTTCCCGCTTTATAAGGTCGAACGTGCCAAGGGATCCCCAGAAGAGAGGATCCCTCCTGTTGGCACTGGAACAATTATTGCTTCAAGCAGTAATTATAGAGGTCCCCCTGGAAGAATGGGGGTTCGGGTTTTACTCAAACCTCTTTACAGTTCCGAAGCCAAACGGGGACGTGAGGCCCATATTAAATCTAAAAGGGCTAAACAAATTCCTGCATATCAGGACTTTCCGGATGGAGTCGATCCGATCGGTAGCCACTGCCCTACAAGGGGAGGAATGGTTAGCCTCGATCGACATCAAAGATGCGTATTTGCACATCCCCATCTTTCCAGCCCACCAAAAATTTCTACGCTTTGCGATAGAAGGGCGCCATTTTCAGTTCAGAGCCTTACCCTTCGGTCTGGCCACAGCACCAAGAGTGTTCACAAAAATTCTGGCCCCATTATTGGCCAATCTAAGAACACGAGGTGTAACGATAATGGCATATCTAGACGACTTGTTGCTGATAGACCACTCAGTGGAAAAACTAGAAGTGGTTGTTCACGAGACAATCAAGTATCTGGAATATCACGGTTGGATTATCAACCGAGACAAGTCAGCCCTAAAACCAGTCAAAAGTCTGGAATACTTGGGGCTAAGGCTGGATTCAGACCAGAGAAAGATTTTCTTGCCTCAAGAAAAGGGGTCGTCTTTGAGAGATTTGATCCACTTAGTGGGTTCAAAAAGACAGCCATCCATACGCCTGTGCATGAGGCTGCTGGGAAAAATGGTGGCATCATTCGAAGCAGTACCCTACGGTCAATTCCATTCAAGGAAGTTGCAAAGGGCCATACTGTCAGCCTGGAACAAGAAAGTTCAGGCTCTGGACTTACCAATGTCCTTGTCCCCTTCCGTTCGCAGGAGCCTCCGCTGGTGGTTGGTTCCCCAGAATCTGGAAAGAGGGAAATCCTTCAGTCCGATTTCCTGGAAGGTGGTCACTACAGATGCCAGCCTTATAGGCTGGGGAGCAGTACTGGAGCAATGGTCTCTCCAGGGCAGATGGTCGGATGCGGAAAAGGCCCTGCCCATCAATCTCTTAGAGATACGAGCAGCCCGGTATGCCCTAGTAGCATGGACATCCAAACTCCAAGGGTCCCCTGTCAGAGTTCAGTCAGACAATGCCACAGCAGTGGCATATATCAATCGTCAGGGGGGCACCAGGAGTCGTGCAGCCCAAAGGGAAGTAAATTACATCCTGAGATGGGCAGAAAGATATGTCCCAGCCATATCTGCGGTATTCATTCCAGGGGTGGAGAATTGGAAGGCGGACTTTCTAAGTCACCAACAATTATGCCCAGGGGAATGGTCCCTTCATCCCGAGGTTTTCCGGACAATATGTCAGCGGTGGGGAACACCGGATGTAGATCTGCTAGCATCCAGGTTCAACACGAAAGTGGACAGGTTTGTCTCTTGGTCAAGGGATCCCCTAGCGTGCGGCTCGGATGCCCTAGTGTTCCCTTGGGATCAGTTCAAGCTGATATATGCATTCCCACCGCCACAATTGTTACCTCGATTACTCCGCAGAATCAGGGTAGAAAAGAAACCAGTGATTCTGGTGGCTCCAGCGTGGCCCCGAAGAGCATGGTACGCGGAGATCGTAAAAATGTCTGTGGGGAGTCCTTGGACCCTCCCACATCGTCCGGACCTGCTTTCGCAGGGACCGATATACCACCCTTCCTTACCAGCCCTAGGTTTGACGGCCTGGCTATTGAAGCCCACATTCTAAAAAAGAGAGGGCTCTCTAATGCTGTGGTGTCTACCATGATCAATGCCAGGAAACCGGTATCCAGGCAGATCTACTATAGAATCTGGAAGGCGTACATCGCCTGGTGTGAAGCCAAGAAATGGCATCCACGTAAATACGTAATAGGTAGAATTCTGGACTTCCTACAATGGGCTGTAGATAGGAAGCTTGCCTTGAGTACTATCAAAGGTCAGATTTCGGCCTTGTCAATATTTTTTCAAAGGCCCTTGGCTTCGCATTCACTAGTCAAAGCCTTTATACAAGGAGTGATGCGTATTAGTCCTCCGGTTAATATTCCCATATGTCCATGGGATCTAAACTTGGTTCTGTCGGTTCTACAGAAACAACCATTTGAACCATTACAGCATATTTCCTTAGTGCTTCTCACCAGGAAATTGATTTTTCTAGTAGCCATTTGTTCGGCTAAAAGAGTATCGGAATTAGCAGCTATGTCCTGTAAGGAGCCATATCTGGTTATCCATAAGGACAGAGTAGTGTTACGTCCTCATCCAGCCTTTCTTCCTAAGGTGGTATCGAGTTTTCATTTGAACCAAGATGTGGTTCTTCCTTCTTTTTTCCCCAAGCCTACTTCGGTAGAGGAAAAGTTATTACATTCTTTGGATGTAGTAAGAGCAGTTAAAGCTTATCTAAAAGCCACTGCTCAGATTCGCAGAACGGATACTTTGTTTATTCTGCCGGAAGGCCCCAGAAAGGGTCAGGCAGCGTCAAAATCTACTTTAGCCAAGTGGATTCGACAGGTCATAATACAAGCCTATAGCTTGAGAAGTAGACCGCCTCCGTTCAAAGTTAGGGCGCACTCCACGAGAGCAGTTGGAACTTCATGGGCAGTGCATCACCAGGCCTCCCTGGCTCAGGTCTGTAAGGCCGCAACATGGTCTTCAGTACACACGTTTACTAGGTTCTACCAGGTGGACGTTAGAAGTCAGGAGGATGTCGCCTTTGGGCGCAGTGTGTTGCAGGCCGCAAAAGATCCTCATGTCTGATAGCGCTCAGCTTATATATGGTGTATCCCCCCCCTCATTTGGCATTGCTTTAGGACATCCCATTAGTAATGACTATGTCGCTCTGTGTCCCGTGATGTACGAGAAAGAAAATAGGATTTTTATAACAGCTTACCTGTAAAATCCTTTTCTTGGAGTACATCACGGGACACAGAGCTCCCGCCCCTCTTTGGGGACACTTATTGCTTTGCTACAAAACTGAGGTGCTCCCGGATGGGAGGGGCTTATATAGGGGAGGGTACTTCCGGTTTTGGAAGTTGCCAGTGCCAGCACCTGACGGTAACTATATAACCCATTAGTAATGACTATGTCGCTCTGTGTCCCGTGATGTACTCCAAGAAAAGGATTTTACAGGTAAGCTGTTATAAAAATCCTATTTTTTCTTAATTTTATATGGCCAAAATGAGAAATGACCCAAAACGAGAAATGTTGGGCAACAAGTGCTGTAATCTCTGCTGTTGCTTAATTAGGTTGGGTTTTAAAGTGTATTCCCAGCTGAAACTTATTTTTTGGGGGATAGAGTGGGAAAGAGTTAGAACCTCCTGTCAGGTTTTTACTGCTTTCCATATTTACTGCAAAAACAATTATTGTATTACTGAACGCTGATGTACCTAACCTTTAGTATTAACTCTAATTTAAAAAATAATATTGTATTCAAGTATTGCTCCCCTCCCTCAAATACCCTTTCTCTCACCTTCTCTTTTTTGTTGCTGTGATCCAACTTCATGTTAGAGGATGACTAAGTTGGTTTTCTGAGGTCCCGCTGAAAGTAAAAGCATAGCTACCTTCTCTCTCTTGCTTTTGAGATGAACTATGGAATGTGTACTGTGAATAGAGCGATGCACATTGCCATGGCTAACGTGCACTGCTCGTTTCAACACACAGACGGGATAGGGAAAAAAAGAGGTTTGGGAGCTCATAGAGGAGGATGTTACAAGGAGTCGGAAAAACACAGTAAGAAATGATTTGATAAAAAAAAGATTACAGGGCCATTAAATAGTGAATTTGTATGGAGTATTTTTGAAAAATATAGCTATTGTTTAGTGTCACTTCAGCTTACCCATGGATGCTCAACCTGTGGCCCTTCAACTGTCGAGGAACTACAAGTCCCATGAGGCATTGCAAGGCTGACAGTTACAAGCAAGACTCCCAAAGGCGGAGGCATGATAGGACTTGTAGTTCTGCAACAGCTGGAGAGCCACAGGTTGAGCATCCATGGCTTAGCCTGTCACTTTGATAAATCAGGGCAAGGTAACAGTGTCTGCTGATAGGCCACAAATTAGACTATTCCTGACAAACAAAGAGGAGGAAATCTTGGTGAGATCACCATACATTTTCTCCAAAGGGCCATCTCTATCAACTTTTACATTATTAAAGGCTAATTGCTTTTCTATATTTACCAATCCCATCAGCTTACCTTTACTAGGAGCTGGCAAAGGAATAGTGGTGGCTGATTGAGGTTGAGAAGCTGTAGAGTTGGTGGACTTTGGTGAGAGATTCAAAGTTTTATTTTCATCACTAGTTACAGTATATTGGTTGCCACTTGGTTGAATAGATTTTGTCATTGGTTCTACACTGGCATACGGTTTGTTGGAATATGTATCAGTTCTGAATGAACCACTAGAGGAACTGAGAGGATGTGAAGGACTTGAATGTGAAATAAGCTGAACAGTAACTGAAGAAGTAATTGGTTTTGGTCGAGCAGTATATAAATCTTCTTTAGTAGGTGGTGTTTGTAGTGTTGGTAAAGGAGTTTTGAAAACATTAGCTGGACCAGTCACTGGAGAGCTTGTCATCTTACCAAATTCCCTATTCATTCTTTGGTCAGGAATAGATGAACTTTTTGTGGACAATTTCTCTGTTGTATTGAAAGTTGCCAAAGTCTTTGGTGAAGCATTATCAGTACTAATACTTGTTGTAGCCCCCATAGGAGAGGTTACCGATGTTGTTAAAGGTATTGCTTGAACCTTCGATGCTCCTGCTTCTGGCAGATTCAATGATCTATCAGATACACTAACTTGTTTTGGCTGAGCAGCATATGACATTTCTCCAGTAAAGTACAATGATGTTTTTAATGTTGATGAGGATGCCAGAGAAATATTGCCTGGTCCAGGCAATAAAGAGCCCACCGTCTTACCGAGTTCTGTATTACGTTTTTGGTCAGGAACAAATGAACTTTTTCGAGAAGGGTCCTGTGGAACTTTGGATGCTTCTGCCACTGCAGGACTTGGTGGTCTACCAGATCCACTAACTGGAGGCCTTATCTGAGGCATTGTGGTATGGCAAGGTTTTTTTATGTTGTCATCGCTCTTTTCTGAATGTATGCCATGATCACTATCATTGGAGCTGTCATTATCTTCATCTCCAGAAAGTTGACCATTACTGCACTGAGATGATGGGCGACTGGTAGATCGAAACGGAAAGTGGGGCCCTAAAGAAAGTGGAAAAAAACATACACATTTTAAAATCTAGGAGAGATAGATATGGTTTTACATCTACAAAGGAAGAACAAAAGACACACAGTTATTGCTAAAAGTATGTTTGCATTGGGTCATGTAATTTGTTTATTATCCTAAATTACCATGATTACCATCAATAGGTATGTCTGCATTGGATTAGATAAGAGGGAAGGTAAAAAGCACAGATACCATAGTACATTTCCTCCTGAAGGATGGTTCCATCATTGTCTGTGCATCATTCTGGATGTGATAGACTGTGATACCAACTCAGAAATGTCACAATCATGTGAATCCTGGTGTCTTTGCAGTTCATGGATGTGTTCACAAATGTCTGACTGCCCCTGCTGCAACCTCTCACTTTGTGACTTGCTACAAAGTTACATCGCTGCATTGATGGAATCATCTCAGCCTAATGGCCCGTACACACGATCCAAAACTTTTTTTCGCTTACTAGTCGCAAGTAGAAATTGAATAGGTTACTAAAGTCACGAAAATTCTTGTATGACAGAAAAAAAAAAATCGGAAGTGATGTAATGTGTTGTAGTGTATTTGTATTGTATATTCGGACGACAACTGTACCGACTAAACGAAAATCGTACGATCTAGTATCGTACGAGGAAAATTTTCGTGCATGTCTGATCGAATAATATCGGATGAGCTGTCATAATTGGCTCTCAAAAGCTCTGTACTAATGATCCGATTATCGTACAATCGTGTTGAAAGCAGAATTTTTCGTCCGATTTTCAGGATGTGTGTACGCGCCATAAGCAAGGTCACTGGAGCTCAAGGATGTCTTTTTAATGACAAATGTGGAGCTCTGAAAGATTATGCCTGTATATTGTGGCATGTCAGGACTTTATTCCTGCAGACTTGTAAATTTACTGAGAAGACCTCTTAAATTGATAAAATATATTGCCATTCCAATGTTAGTAAAGTGTTTAGAGAGATACAAAGAATTCAGTGTATACACAAAGACAAAAGAGCCAGATTGGAAAATAGAAGTTCCTCTCATCAGGGTAAAATATATACATACATACATATGTATATGTGTATATATATACACCGTATTTATCGGCGTATAACATGTACTTTTTTCCCCTTAGAATCAGGGGAAAATCGTGGGTGCGTGTTATACGCCGATCCCCGTCGATCTCCGCTGATTGTGAGCGGAGCGGAGCGATCGCCGCCGAGATACACATAGCCGAGTGTACTCAGCTCTTCTCGGCTTCGCTCACAGTCACGCCAAGTCCCGCCATTGGACCTGTGTTATGTCCATCATAGGACTGGGCGTGACTGAGCGGAGCCGAGAATGTATCTCGGCTCCGCCCAGTCCCTGCGATCTCGGCGGTGTTTGCTCCGCTCCGCCCAGTCTCGGCGGCGATCTCGGCGGCGCCAATTTTAAATTCATCCAAGGCTGCAATGGACACTGGGGGCAAGGCTGCACTGGGGCAAGGCTGCAATGGACACTGGGGGCAAGGCTGCACTGGGGCAAGGCTGCACTGACAAGGCTGTAATGGACACTGGGGGCAAGGCTGCACTGGGGTAAGGCTGCACTGACAAGGCTGCAATGGACACTGGGGCAAGGCTGCACTGACAAGGCTGCAATGGACACTGGGGCAAGACTGCACTGACAAGGCTGCAATGGACACTGGGGCAAGACTGCACTGACAAGGCTGCAATAGACACTGGGGCAAGGCTGCACTGACAAGGCTGCAATGGACACTGGGGCAAGGCTGCAATGGACACTGGGGGCAAGGCTGCACTGGGGCAAGGCTGCACTGGGGCAAGGCTGCACTGACAAGGCTGCAATGGACACTGGGGCAAGGCTGCACTGACAAGGCTGCAATGGACACTGGGGCAAGGCTGCAATGGACACTGGGGCAAGGCTGCACTGACAAGGCTGCAATGGACACTGGGGGGCAAGGCTGCACTGGACACTGGGGGCAAGGCTGCACTGACAAGTCTGCAATGGACCCTGGGGGCAAGGCTGCCCTGACAAGGCTGCAATGGACACTGGGGTAAGGCTGCACTGACAAGGCTGCAATGGACACTGGGGCAAGGCTGCACTGACAAGGCTGCAATGGACACTGGGGCAAGGCTGCACTGACAAGGCTGCAAATGATACTGATAAGGCTGCATTGATGGGCATTTAAATGTAAGTTTTCTTTTTCCTTTAACTTCCCTCCTAAAAGTTTTTTTCCTTAAAATTCCCTCCTAAACTTGGGGTGCGTGTTATACGATAAATATGGTAATTAGTATGTTATAGAGATAAAAATCATATAGTATGATGGGCACAGAAAATTTTAGGATGTTTCATCAGTCATTTTGTCTCTGGCTTACTAATGTGCATTGTTCTTGTTTAAAATTGAAAGTTGAAAATTAACAGAAATTAAAGAATTAAGAATAAGGAAAGAATTTCATGCCACCTGGAGACACATACATTGCTTGTCCAGATAAGGTTTTGGTATCCATTTAGATTGTTATAAAAAAATAAATTTAAATGACCCCATAAGGCCAAATTTACAAGGAATACCCCTTCCAATGATGCAGATTAGGTGTTCCTTGTGATTAATACTACACCATACTAAGCCATTTTAGACAATTTTTCCCTTCCAACCTTGCGTTGGTTTGGGAAAGGCATGTTTCTATTTCAGCATGACTGTGCAAATCCAGTTCCACAGAGACGTGGTGTGACCAGTTTGGTGTGGAGGAACTCAAGTGACTTGCTCGGAGCCCTAACCTCAACCCTACTGAACACCTTTGGGATGAATTGGAACACTGATTATAAGCCAAAACTTCTCATTCAACATCAGTACTTGACCTCACAAATGGGCATAACTTCCCAACGTCACACTCCAAAATCTTGTGGAAAACCCTCCCAGGATAGTAGGGGCTGGTAAAGCCACAAAGGTGGGGGATGGGGGGGGTCAAATACATATTAACGCCTATAGTTATGGAATGGGATGTCCCGGGAAACTTAAGAGGCTTCTTTATGGTGATGTAATTGCCTAAGGGTTTATTTTCACTTCTCAAAAAATAAATAAATTGGTACAAAAAACTGGGTTAAAGTTTGAAATACTTTATACTAAGGCAGGCCATATGACATGAAGAGTTGTCTTTCCCTCTTTTTTCAGTTGTGGGTGGCCCTCAGCGATGGATTGAGAGCCGCTGATGTGATGACATCAGTGCCGCCCTTTCCATCACTACACTATGCCGGGTGCTCTGGTGATCCCCTCTCAAGGGGCAGGTCCATTATGCTGCATTCACAAGATCTCCTTGGTCTTCAAGGATGAATGACACTGGGCATCGTTCAAAACAGAAGGCATCTAGTGGTAGAAGATGATTACTGTGAGGGACATTACCAGCAAAAAGGTGAGTATTGCAGTTAGATGCTGGTTTTCTTTTCAAACTTTCTAAGGCACCATGAAAAAAAAGCTAGGTGATTTGGCTGGTTCAGCAGGAACGGGGTGATTTTTGATTCATCTGTGACCTATTAATCCATCTATGGCCATTCATGTTCATGAGAAGTCAATCTAATCATGATAATGGGCAGGGCGTGGCCAGATGGTGAAGAGAGCAGTTGCATAAGCACACTGCTCCTGCTCTCAACTGTAATCCTTACCCTATCCTGGGACCTATTTCCTCGCCAAAGGTACCAATCTGTTACCCACGGCTGTGGGCATCTGGCAGGCTGGCAGACATGGTGAAATACGGGCCGCCCCAGCCCCCATCCACGGCGGAGCAGCTGGCGTGGTTCAGGAGGCAAGATGGCGCTGGGACACATGTACAGCAAGCAGACACGCTGCAGGCATTCTCCTCTGCTGATCGGGGCCCTGCTACAGGGGTGACTGCTTCTATTCCTGCCATATTTCGCTCCCAAACGGACCCCCCTCTGTCCCTGGACACCCTGCAGTCTGATGACACCAGCCAGGCTGTGGATTCCCCCTCTGCTGAGCCTACACTACCCGCCATTATGCTGGCTATTCAGGACTGTAAGGCCTCTCTCCCCACTCAGATATCCTCCATCCGCATGGACTTCTCACTACTAAAACAAGATGTCCAAAACTTTTGTGATAGAACCGGGGAGGCAGAGGAACGTATTGGTTCCCTGGAAGACACTGTAAATCCTCTGTCAGTTACTATGCGGGACACCATTAGTGAAATGGCCGGCACTCCGCACCAAAATTTACGATTTGGAGAATCGTTTTGAAGGTACAATCTCAGGTTTGTAGGGTTCCCGGAACGTGTAGAAGGCCCCCATCCTGAAAAATTCCTTTACACCTGGCTGCGGGACATTTTTGGTACAGACGCGCCATCATTCTCCCATGTTATTGAACGTGCACACCGCACCCCTCCTCGTCCCCCTCCTGAAGGTGGCCCGCCACGCTCCATTATTGCACGCATCCTTAACTTCCAGGATAAAGTTGCCATTTTGCGCTTAGCCAGGGAGAAAGGCCCGCTCAAATTTAACGGCAATAATATCTCTGTATATCCCGACTTCTCTGCTGAAGTTCAATGTCAGAGAATCTCCTTTTCAGCAGTGAAATCTCGCCTGCGAGATGAAGGCCTTTCCTATGCTATGCTCTTCCTTGCCAAGCTTCGCACCATCCATGACCGTAAGGCTCACTTCTACACCAGCCCTAAGGAAGCTATGGCATGGCTGTATGATCGGTATGGAGCTGCCTCCAGGCGAAGAGGTAACTGATGGTGCCACTGACCCTAGCATACTACTTGCTACCTGCCTTACTACCGGACCCCTGTGCATCTCTATGCATAATCTGTGCCTTTAATGTGAACTACCATGACTGCTTTTTTTGTTGCCCTGTCCCTCCCTTTGCTGGGTGATAACCCCCATTTATTGAACCACTTACTGTGCTTTACCTTTTAATATTTTCGGCTCTCATTTTCAGACTCTGCCCCTCATCTATCCCGTTTACTGCCCCATCCTCTCTGCAGGGAAGAATATTGCCTCCTGCACTTCCTCATGGCCGACAGGACCATATATACTACATCAGGACGTATTTCACATAACTTTTTCTATCACCGGTTGAGAGCCACACCGGATTTCACACTACCCTCCCACCAGTTAGTGGCAAAGCCACGGAACAGTTTTTGATCTTTTTGTGCTTTTACAGTCTTTGAGTTTGGGATCCAAGGCTCGTTGTGTTTGGGATAGCCGAGCAGGGAGGGGGGCACGGGAGTTTTTTGGGACTTTGTTGGTATTTTTTCCCTTCCTTTTTTTTTCTTTTTCCCCTCTTCTTATCTCAGGTTTATATATTTTTATTGGATATTTTTTTTTCCAGGTTGCTGCCTAGGGCGGATTGCTGATGTTCTAATTTTTTCATTGCGGGCTCGTACCCTCCTGATGGCAGATTCACACACTTTTTTGATTCATGTGCTTGTATGTGCTCCGGGTGGTGCGGTCTGTCTGGTCGTTTATGTACTTGAATTCATATTATCTTGTGCTTCATTATTACTGTATGTTTTGCAATGGCAAAGCCCTTAAGGATAGTTTCCTGGAACACTAGGGGTCTGAATGCACCCCAAAAGAGATCTCTGGTTTTCTCTGTACTGAAAAAATGTCGCCCGCACAATATTTGCCTCCAGGAGACTCACCTTACAGGCTCCAAGACGAGGGCCTTGAAACACCCATGGTTGTCTAAATTTTATCATGCCACTCATACTAATTATTCTAGGGGGGTTTCTATCCTATTGGCCAAATCTCTTCCAGCTGAAATGCTTCAGGTTAAAACGGACCCAGATGGGCGGTTTATTGTTCTTACCTTACAGGTTTCCACTGTGATCTTTACCCTAGTGAATGTTTATATTCCCCCCTCCTTTTTCGGTGGAGCTACTCTCCAAACTGTCACTCCAGTTGCTAACCAGACCCCCTGGCCCCCTGCTTTATGTGGGGGACTTTTTTTTTTAACAAGAAGTTATGTGGGGGAGTTTAATGCTGTTTTGGATCTGGTCATGGATCATCTAGGGGGAGGGGGCAGATCATTTCCCTCCCTTGTAGATTGGGTCCAGGTTCATGGCCTTACGGAGATATGGCGCTGGAAACATCCAGATGTGCGCCATTTTTCCTGCCACTCGGATTCTTTCCACACTATGTCTAGATTGGATATGGCATTTGTTTCAGCTGAGACCCTTCCTATTGTCTCTGCAGTTTCATATTTACCTAGAGGGGTTTCTGATCACGCTCCCCTCTTTGTGGATCTCCTACTCCCAGGTTCGAGGCCAGCTATTTGGCATCTGAACTCCTACTGGCTGGAGGACGAGATTGTTCAGGGAGAATGTAGGACGGGTATCACTAACTATTGGAGAGATAACCTGGGAAAGGTTGACCCCTCCACTCAATGGGAGGCATTCAAGACCACTTTGCGGGGTACCTTCATGTCAATCACAGGAGTTCTACATAAAAATAATCAGATGCTTACTGGGGAGCTTGAGACTGCTATGGTGTGTGCTGAGTCTGCCTAAGCCTCTGACCCTACCCCTGATACGAGGGAGACATGGTTGCAGAGCTGCAGGGAGTTTGAACTCCGGCTATTGGACCTCACGCAGAAACGCATGTTACATGCTACTCAAAAATCGTTTGAGCATGGCAATAAAACCGGACGTCTCTTGGCATATTTGACTAAACCTGACCATACTCCCCATTTCCATACCACGCATTATTACTACCCAGGGCCTCATCAGCGATAACCCTGTGGATATCTTGGACTCCTTTTTTTGTTTCTATAAAGAACTGTATACCTCTAGAGTTGACTATGATGATTCCCAATTGACTGATTACTTGGCCGACATATCTCTCCCCTCCTTGTCCAACGAGGGGCGTGATATGCTGGAGGCACCTATTTCTGTTGAAGAGATTGCCGCTGCTATTTCACAAATGCCAGCACATAAGACCCCTGGCCTGGATGGGTTCCCAACTGAATGGTACAAGCAATTTAAAGATTTTTTATGCCCCTACCTTTTGCGGACCTATAACACAGCCCTAGATGCGGGGGTTCTCCCTCCAACGATGCGTGAGGCCCTAATTGTACTTTTATTGAAACCCTGTAAGGATCCACTTAACTGCAAATCTTACCATCCCATTTCTCTTATAAATGTGGACGTTAAGATTCTGGCCAAAGTCCTGGCCAACCACTTGAACTGTGTAGTCATGTCCCTGGTTAATAGTGACCAAGGGGGCTTCATTCCTGGGAGGTCTACCAGAATGAATATTCGTAGGTTGTTTCACAATATGCAATACCCACATGACTGTCCCCCCACTCGTGCCATTGTGTCTTTAGACACTTGTAAAGCATTTGATAGTGTGGAATGGCCATACCTCTTTCGGGTGCTACAGATGTATGGTTTTGGCCCCTGGGTAGTGGCCTGGATTAAACTCCTTTACACATTCCCAGTAACTAATTACAGGTTAACTCCTCTGTTACTGACTCCTTTCCGATTACTAGGGGCACACGACAGGGGTGCCCGTTGTCACCCCTCTTGTTCGCCCTGGCCATGTAGCTGCTTGCTGTTCGCATTCGCTCCTCCCCCTCCATTAAGGGACTCCCAATCGCTAATATTGAAGAACGTATTTCACTATACGCAGATGACACTTTGGTGTATCTGGCTGATACTGATGAGTCACTTCGAGCCCTATTGGTAGAAATTAATACCTTTGGAGTCTATTCTGGTTTCCGGGTGAATTGGGAGAAGTCTAGCCTCTTCCCATTAGATGTGTCTGCGCCTCCCCAGATTCACCCGGACTCTAAACTCCAGGTGGTTTCCTCCTTTACATATCTGGGGGTTTTGGTACAGGCCCCCTTATCTTCCTATATTGTCAAAAATCTGGACCCTCTACTGGTCCGCCTTCAGGAGCAAACCAAGTTATGGATGGATTTGCCTCTGGACCTCATGGGGAGGGCAAATGTTCTCAAAATTATTTACTTGTCGAGATTTCTATATATCCTAGCTAACTCTCCATGCAAAATACCTACATTCATTTTTAAATGCTTAGATGCGATATGTACTACTTTCCTGTGGAAGTGTGGTTCCCCCAAGGTGTCCCTTGAAACGTTACGGCTACCAGCACATTTGGCAGGCTTGGCCTTCCCCAATTTTCACTTATACTATCTGGCATCGCAGCTGGTGCACATCCATGATTGGCTGTGCCTGGTTCCGGCCAATGCCTGTACTTCTACGGAGGGGGCTATCGCATCTTCCCTGGAAACTCTGCATAACATCATCTACAGGGGCAAGGTCCCGGACCGCCCTGGTACCTCTATACTTGCCAATTCCCTTTCATCATTTCGTTATGTAGTTAAGAAAATCTCTACGCAAACTTGGCTGAAGTCCCCCAATAACCCCTTATGGTATAACTCTAATTTACAGGAATTGTACTCCCTTCCAGACCCTAATCGCTGGTACTCTAGAGGGGTTAAATATTTATGTCACCTATATAATGCTCAGGGCTTCAAAACTTTCTACCAACTACATTTAGACTTTGATTTACATAGATCATATTTATTTTATTATTACCAACTCCGACATCCTATTCGTGCCCAGTTTGGCTCTCTAGATGACCCCACTACCCTACCTCCATTGGAAAAACTGCTTAGACAACCAGATCCCACTAAATTAATCTCCACCTATTACGCAGCCCTAATGACTGACTACAACCCCAGATTTCACAAAGCTCAGGTAAAGTGGGCAGCTATGGACATCTCCCTTACAGACGATGACTGGTCGGAATTTAGCGATACGTATAAAACTTCTGTCATTGCTTCCCGAGACCGAATCATACAGGTTAAATTTTTCCATCACCTCACACCGTCTAGGTTACACAGGCTAGGTCTCCTGCCCTCGGCTGACTGTTTTCGCGGCTGTGGTCAGGAGGCGGATTTCCTACATTGTTTCTGGTCGTGCCCGATAGTTCGGGACTTCTGGGAAGAAGTAGGTGCTTTCATCTCATCTGCACTAGGCCTCCCAAACATTATCCACCCCAAGAACTGCCTTCTAGCCATTTTTGGGGACCTACACTTATCATCCCATGCCAAGAGACTGCTCCGTGTACTTTATTTTTATGTCAAAAAGACTACCTTACTGTCCTGGAAGGGTGCACAGACCTCATCTAAGTCCCTCTGGTTGAAACTTATTAATGATGTTATTCCATTATATAAACTTACTTTTGAAATCCGGAAACGGAACAAAACCTTTCATAAAATCTGGGGCAGATGGCTGGCTAGTCCGCTGACCCTCTCCCAGCACTGACTGCTCTTCTCCTTGATTGACCGCTGATGGGCCGTACCCCAGGGATCTCCAATGTATGGTTCTGTTCTATTACTCTACTATGGTAACATACCAGCACTTTGTGCTACTGAGCCTATTTTCTACTGTTTGCACTACTGCCTTTTCATGTACCTGTGCACTTTGCCAATTGTTCTGTACCCATGTATGACCTGATGGTATGACTTATTGTTTTTTTTTAGTGTATCCCCCCTTTTTTTTTTTTTTTCTGTTGGAAGTTGGTTTGTCTTGAAAAACCCAATAAAAATATCTTAAAAAAAAAAAAATGATGATAATGGGCATGTTGGAAAACATTTGTTCGATTAGAACTGCAACACTGATCCGCGTATTCTGGCAGCAGAGCCCTGTTGTAAGAATACAATATCACAGCGGGGAGGATTCCTCTATCCACCTTTGTGTGGATGGGGACATCTGTTTAGTTTTTTGCAATCAGGAAAAAACAGACCCATGTATGGCCAGCTTTAGACTATAAGGCAGGGGTAGGCAACCTTGACCCTCCAGCTCTGGTAAAACTACAAGACCCTGATAATCACAGGCATGACTCCTAGAGGCAGAGGCATGATGGGATTTGTAGTTTCACCACAGCTGGAGTGCCGAGGTTGCCTACCCCTGCTATAAGGGATAAAGTGTTCAGCTTCATTCACCATAGCCAGCTAACTGGACGGTGAAAGAGCAATAACAGAATGATTAGGTTGTCACTCATTTCAAACTTATCTCATCTCCATTGAATGATTCTCCTTCCAGGACCCAGCACCCTAAAAATGTTGTGTCTGTTCCCTGTCCCTTTCAGTTACTCATGCAGTTGAACAGCTAAGCATATAGAAAACAATTACGGTACTTCTTTTGCATCATGGGATCAAAGGATTTTTTTTTTTCATAAACATAATGTGACAGCAGGAAGGTAAAGTCACCTGGTTGCATCCAGGGGGGTAGATATATTTCGCCCAGATTCAGGCTTTACGCCGACTTATACAACTAGGTGGAGAGTTGTATAAGGCTAGTGGGCTCATGGATGACTCATACCTCTAGAGAGAGGGCTGGGCGTCGTGCAGGCAGGGAGTTGATGAGACCAGCTGAAGCTTGTCAGCTCATTTAAGGCCTCTATAAGAACTCCCAGCTTCATTAGATGTTAGCTCATGCCTGGAACCAGACCTGTGTGGACTGTCTAGGGAGAGTGAACCCCTGTGCGGTGAGGCAAAGCCTGTGTGGCTATTTGTTTGGACTTTTACTAAACCAGGGACTTAGGGACTAGGACAGCACTAGGCTGATCCCAGTTGTTAGTTAGGAAACCTGTATGTTTAGTCAGAGGTCAACTTGACCAGGATTTATTTTGGTTATGTTTCTTTTGCTTTGCTGTGTTTTGTCACTGTAAATAGAAAATAAACCGCACCTTTTTTTGATTTTGAAAACCACAACCTCCGTTTGCTGGGCCTGTTTTGTGTGGGGAGCCCATCCCGGGGGTCACACACACCCGCTGCCGAGCTAACCCCCTCACAGTTGGTGGAGAACCAGTGGCAGTTTTTTTTAAGCCAGCATGGAGGAGATACTGAAGCAGCTGGCTCTAGCAAATGCCAATCAACAGCAGACAAATGCAGGTTTGCAAAGGAGCCTTGCAGCCCAGCAGCAGACAAACGCAACTTTGCAACAGAGTCTGGAGGCTCAGCAACGAGCCCAGCAGCAATCTGAGGCCCGCTTCATAGACCTGTTGCAGAAGCAAGAGCAGAGACTACAACAACAGATGGAAGCAGTAATGCAGCAACGTCCGCAGACCAGTGAGGAAAGCCGTCCCACTAATACCGCGTCCTTTGGGGTGAGTCGTTTATTGACAAAAATGACTGGAGAGGATGATCCAGAGGTATTTTTGACCACATTTGAAAGGACCGCTGAAAGAGAAAAGTGGCCTGAGGAGCAGTGGGCTGGACTGGTGGCTCCTCTGTTAACTGGTGAATCGCAGAAAGCTTACTATGACCTAGAGCCTAACCAAGCAAAAGACTATGTGATGCTAAAAGCTGAAATATTGGCAAGGCTGGGTGTCACCCAGGCTGTCCGGGCTCAGCGTGTGCATAACTGGACTTTCCAGCTTGGAAAACCCCCCAGGTCTCAAATGTATGATCTCATTCACCTGAGCAGAAAGTGGCTACAGCCAGAGACTTTGTCCGCACCAAAGATTGTGGAACGTGTTGTAATGGATCGGTTTTTGAGAGCTCTTCCTACTGCCATCCAAAAGTGGGTAAGCCATGGAGACCCAGAGACGGCCGATGGTCTTGTGGATCGTGTGGAGAAATACTTGGCTACAGAGAACCTGACGGCCTCTTCCAGAGACACTCGGACTTTCCACCCTAAGACCAGACCATCCCCAGGGGCGGATAAGAGGATTCCAAGGGGTGAGGGTGGAGAGAGTGAGAGGGTGGGAGCTCTACCCCAAGTTTGGCGAGAACAGCCTGGGAAATCAGCGGCTCAAGAGGCCGCAAGAAGGATCGTTTGCTACCGCTGCCGGCAAGCGGGACATATTGCAGCCAATTGCCCGGTTGTGGAGGAACCCATGCAGTGTGACTTTCTGACGGGCAGACGTCAGTCGCTGTGTGCGACAGTCGCATGCACTGCCATTCGAGGAACTGAGAAACATTTATGCAAAATGTGTGTTAATGGTAGAAATGTTGTGGTATTGCTGGATTCAGGTAGCCTTGTGACCCTGATAAAGGCTGAGTTAGTTAAAACAGAGGTCTCTGGGAATAGCAAGGTAGCTGTTATTTGTGTGCATGGGGACACCCGAGAGTATCCAGTGACTACAGTGTGTTTCGAGACCCCCAAAGGTACCCTCTCTCATCCAGTGGGCTTAGTATCTCAGTTACCGCATGACGCCATTGTGGGAAGGGATTTTCCGAAGTTCTGGGAACTGTGGGATGATCCTGAGCCCCTCACTGGTGCCCCTATGTACCAGGAATGTGATAGCCAGAACTCCCCTGAGAGTGGTGAGGACTCTCCGGAATTTCCCTTATCAGTATTGGCAGGGGAGACTCAAGAAACTGGAGAGGAGCCCACCTCCTCAGACGAAAACCTACCGTCTGTGGAGTTTTCTGATCTTGAGGTTCACAGGGAAAACTTTGCCACAGAACAGTTAAAAGACCCCGCCCTAATAAAGGCACGGGAAAACGTAGTGAAAATAGATGGTGAGTTAGTGAACCCAGATAATACCTGCACTTACCCATACTTCAGCGTAGAGAAGGACCTACTGTATCGGGTGGCAAAAAGGGCAGAAGAAACCGTTGAGCAGCTTGTGGTGCCCAAACCTTACAGGAAGTTGGTGTTGGAGTTGGCCCATGGGCACATTCTTGGAGGTCATCTGGGGACAGAGAAAACCCGAGAGAGGGTATTACAGAGATTCTATTGGCCGGGGGTGATGAAGGACGTAGAAAATTATTGTTCCTCCTGCCCTGTGTGTCAGAGGTTGGCCCCGATGCCACATTTCCGTAGCCCGCTGGTCCCTCTACCCATCATTGAGGTCCCGTTTGAGAGGATCGCCATGGATTTGGTAGGTCCTATAATCAAGTCCGCTAGGGGGCACCAGTACATATTAGTTATAATGGACTATGCCACCCGTTATCCAGAAGCGATCCCTCTCCGAAATACCTCGGCCAAAACCATAGCCAAAGAGCTATCTCTTGTTTTTAGCCGGGTGGGTATTTGTAAAGAACTGCTTACGGACCAAGGTACACCCTTTATGTCCCGGGTTATGAAAGAGCTGTGTAAATTGTTCAAAGTGACGCAATTGCGTACGTCTGTGTATCACCCCCAAACCGATGGGCTGGTTGAAAGATTCAACAAAACCCTAAAACAAATGTTGAAGAAAGTGGTGGATAGAGATGGAAAGGATTGGGACTGTTTACTTCCTTATTTGATGTTTGCTATTAGGGAGGTGCCCCAATCCTCTACGGGATTCTCCCCCTTTGAGTTACTGTATGGGAGACACCCAAGAGGGCTGTTGGATATTGCCAAGGAAACTTGGGAAAGTGAGAGTTCTCCCCACAGGAGTGTGATTGAGCATGTCGCCCTGATGCAAGATCGAATTGCACAGGTAATGCCCATCGTGAAGGAACATTTGGCCCAAGCGCAGTTGGCACAGCAGAGAGTGTACAACCGTGGAGCCAAGACCCGTACCTTTTCCCCGGGGATAGGATATTGGTACTTGTCCCTACGGTTGAAAGTAAATTCCTTGCCAAATGGCAAGGCCCCTACGAGATAATGGAAAAAGTGAGCGAAGTGAATTACAAGGTCAGACAACCAGGAAGGCGAAAGCCCGAACAGATCTATCACGTTAATCTGTTGAAAGCCTGGAGGGATAGAGAGTCCCTAGTCGCAGACACTTGGTCACCAGCTCAAACTGGTTGCGTGATTCCTGAGGTTGGAATAGCAGCCACCTTGTCACAACCCCAACAACAGGAGGTTAAGGAGTTTGTGCTTCGCAACAAGGAGGTATTCTCTGAGCTGCCGGGACAAACATCTGGGGTAGAGCATGACATCATTACCCCGCCCGGTGAAAGGGTGAAGTTAAAACCCTATCGGATCCCAGAGGCTCGACGGGAGGCAATACGGGAGGAAGTACAGAAAATGCTGAACTTAGGGGTGATAGAGGAGTCCCAAAGTGATTGGTCTAGTCCCATCGTGTTGGTGCCTAAACCGGATGGGAGCTGGCGATTTTGTAACGATTTTCGTCAGTTGAACAAAGTTACAAAATTTGACACCTACCCCATGCCACGTATAGATGAGTTGATCGACCGGCTGGGAACAGCCCGATACATGACGACTCTTGACCTCACAAAAGGGTATTGGCAAATCCCCCTGGCCAAGTCGGCCAAAGAGAAAACCGCATTTGTAACCCCAGACGGGGCGTTCCAATATAAAAGAATGCCGTTCGGGTTACAGAATGCGCCGGCCACATTCCAGCGGAAAATGGACCAGATGCTGAGGCCCCATCGGAAGTATGCTGCGGCTTACCTGGATGACGTAATTGTCCATAGCACAGATTGGGCCTCACATCTGCCAAAAGTGCAAGCAGTCCTGGACTCTGTTCGGGAAGCGGGGTTTACGGCTAACCCCAAGAAGTGTACCATTGGGCAGGAGGAGGCCAAATATCTTGGGTACACCATTGGGAGGGGAGTAATAAAACCCCAACTCAACAAAGTCGAGGCCATCCAGAGTTGGCCACGTCCCAACAGCAAGAAGCAGGTACGAGCCTTTCTGGGAATCGCTGGGTATTATCGGCGATTCATTCCCCACTTTGCTTCTAAGGCTGTGCCCCTAACCAACCTGACGAAGGGGAAAGGGTCGGTCATGATTAAATGGACCCCCGAGGCTGAGGCAGCATTCCAATTCTTGAAACAAGCCTTATGTAGCCAGCCAGTGTTGTACTCACCCGACTTCTCTAAAGACTTTGTCGTACAAAGTGATGCGTCAGATGTGGGGTTAGGAGCAGTATTGTCCCAGGTCTGGAACGGGGAAGAGCACCCAGTCATTTACCTCAGCAGGAAGTTGAAGTCCCATGAGGTAAATTACGCCACCGTTGAAAAGGAGTGTTTAGCGGTGAAGTGGGCTCTAGATTCCCTTCGGTACTACCTGCTAGGTAGGCACTTTGACATGGTTACGGATCACGCTCCGTTAAAGTGGATGGCTCAAAACAAGGAAACAAATAGAAGAGTGAATAGGTGGTTCCTGGCCCTCCAGGAATTCAACTTCACAGTAAAGCATCGCCCTGGCGTTCAAATGGGGAATGTGGATGCTTTGTCTCGAGTACATGAATGCCTGATTGCTGGTGTTCCAACCCCGAGGTTAAAACAAGAGGGGGGGGTATGTGACAGCAGGAAGGTAAAGTCACCTGGTTGCATCCAGGGGGGTAGATATATTTCGCCCAGATTCAGGCTTTACGCCGACTTATACAACTAGGTGGAGAGTTGTATAAGGCTAGTGGGCTCATGGATGACTCATACCTCTAGAGAGAGGGCTGGGCGTCGTGCAGGCAGGGAGTTGATGAGACCAGCTGAAGCTTGTCAGCTCATTTAAGGCCTCTATAAGAACTCCCAGCTTCATTAGATGTTAGCTCATGCCTGGAACCAGACCTGTGTGGACTGTCTAGGGAGAGTGAACCCCTGTGCGGTGAGGCAAAGCCTGTGTGGCTATTTGTTTGGACTTTTACTAAACCAGGGACTTAGGGACTAGGACAGCACTAGGCTGATCCCAGTTGTTAGTTAGGAAACCTGTATGTTTAGTCAGAGGTCAACTTGACCAGGATTTATTTTGGTTATGTTTCTTTTGCTTTGCTGTGTTTTGTCACTGTAAATAGAAAATAAACCGCACCTTTTTTTTGATTTTGAAAACCACAACCTCCGTTTGCTGGGCCTGTTTTGTGTGGGGAGCCCATCCCGGGGGTCACACACACCCGCTGCCGAGCTAACCCCCTCACAATAAGCATAAGTGAAAACCTGCACATCAAAGACATGCAAATCTTGACTTTTCCTATAAAATGTCAACCTTGGCTCCAACCCCCTCTGCCTCAGGCTTTATAATAAAGGAAATCAAAAGAGGGTCTTGAGGGGCAAAAGTGGGTGGGACAAATTCTGTCTCTTACAGGGAAAGGCTAGAAAATAATTCAACTGGCTATATCTCAGGATTTCTGGAACGTTCCACAAAAAATGACTACTTATGTATTTTCCCATAATAGGCTCAGTTTAAGCTGCCCACGTTTGTGACAGGTTCACTTCAAACATTTATTAACAGGATACCGTTACCATCAAATTTTCTTTCTCTGCTCCGTCCCTCCAAGTCCTGGGAGCCATCTCTTTTTCTATATCTTGGCCTTCCTCTCCCTCTCCCTCTTCCTCTCCCTCTTGTTGGCCATTGAGCCTTCCTGGCCTCCTCACAATTAGCCTGCTCTCGTAGCTGCTGATGTCTCTCGTTGTGTTTCAGGTCACAGAGTATCTGAAAGTTCTGAACACTCTTCTGGCTCAGCCAGCCACAGGTGAGTATAATTTTTGATTCCAGGAGATTGTGCGATCTTTTACAAAAGCGGGAGTTGCATTCTCCCCGTGTAAAATATCTGCACGTGTGGAGTCGCGTACAATCCTCTCCTTTGTCACAGCTGAAATGCATGTATTTTGAACAGTCCTGCAGGGAAAAGGATCACAATGTAAAAAGCAGTGCAATCATGTTAAAAAAATATTGGACAGGTGTCACTGTTCTATTAACACTGAACAAACAGATTCTTTTTAATTAAATGTAAGCTGTGTAAGTACCTGACCCGGTCCCAGCCTCCTACAGTTCCTGTCTAGCAGACCTTAGAGTGGGAGAGGAAGAAGCAGCACAAGCAGATATTCAGTTGTACTGCAGTGCTCTTGTGCTAATATGGTACATGCTGATAGGGGGGAACAGCAGAGTGACAAAAAAAATCAGCTAAGCAGTCTGCTGCTTCTCCTTTCACTGTTCAGTCACAAGCTGGGGCAAAGACAAAGACTGGATAAAAAACAAGTCTCTTGTACTGCAGTATCAGGGGCGGATCCAGGGGGGGCAACAGGGCAATTGCCCCCCCCCCCCCCCCCAGAAAATAGTGAGCAGACCAGGTGGCCGTCGGGTGAGCGGAACGGGCGAGCAGGTCGGTAGGCAGCCGGCAATTGAGCGGAGTGGGCAAGCAGGTCGGTAGGCGGCCGGCAAGTGAGCGGAGCGGGCGAGCAGGTCGGTAGGCAGCCGGCAAGTGAGTGGAGCGGGCGAGCAGGTCGGTAGGCGGCCAGCAAGTGAGAGGAGCAGGCCAGTAATCGGGCTAGCGGGTGAGCAGAGCGGGCGGGCAGTCATGCCAGTAAGTGGGTCACTGGGTAAATGGGAAGGCAGTGCAGCGAGCGGACGGACGAGGGAGCAGAGATGACATCATCTCTAACTGCCCGCCCTCACATGTGCTGAGAAACTGGGGAGAGAAGCCTGTTTCTCTGCTGTAAGCCTGTCACTGTTGCAGGACAAGCTGCATCTGGTGGCAATTAACATGGCAAGTGACAATCCACATCTGGTGGCAATTAATGTGGCAAGTGACAAGCTGGTGGCAATTAACATGGCAAGTGACAATCCACATCTGGTGGCAATTAATGTAACAAGTGACAAGCTGCATCTAGTGGCAATTAACGTGGAAAGTGACAATCCACACCTGGTGGCAATTATCGTGGCAAGTGACAAGCTGCATCTAGTGGCAATTAACGTGGCAAGTGACAATCCATATCTGGTGGCAATTAACGTGGCAAGTGACAAGCTGCATCTGGTGGGAATTAACATGGCAAGTGACAAGCTGCATCTGGTGGGAATTAACATGGCAAGTGACAAGCTGCATCTGGTGGGAATTAACATGGCAAGTGACAATCCACATCTGGTGGCAATTAATGTGGCAAGTGACAAGCTGCACCTGGTGGCAATTAACGTGGCAAGCGACAAGCTGCACCTGGTGGCAATTAACATGGCAAGTGACAAGCTGCATCTAGTGGCAATTAACGTGGCAAGTGACAATCCACATCTGGTGACAATTACCGTGGCAAGTGACAAGCTGCATCTGGTGGCAGGCAGTGTGGCAAGTGACAATCCGCATCTGGTGGCAGGTGACGGTGGCAAGTGATACGCTCAGGGCTCCCACTGATTCAGCATTATGGTGAGTTGAACTATTAAATTTCATATTACAATGTAATAATAGAAATAATGCGCTTCAATCACCCTGACACTATAACAACTATGGTGCCGGGATGATTGAAGAGACAACACCAGCCATTGCCCCGACAAATTGCCTGCAACAAAACTTATTTTCTGGCAGTGCCCCTCCCGAGACTAGACTCTGGATCCGCCCCTGTGCAGTATAGGGCAGTGCTGTGTGGCAGAGCTGTGTAAATCTCTTGACAGGGTGGACAGAAATATAAATCTTTTGACAGGATGGACAGAAATATAAATCTTTTGACAGGTAAAACAGCCCCAATATATGTATTTCATTTGAGTATTTCGCCGTTTTGCTTGGAATTCAGCGTTAATGGTGGAACAGAAACAGCTAGCTGTTTTATTGGTCCCATTTGTGACAGGGCCCCTTCCAATGAAAAGCTCTCACTCACTGACTCATACAGTAAATAAATATAAATTTTTTAAATGTCATGATATAAAAGTAAAAGTAAACCCTGCATAGTTAGTATGACAAATTGCTGCTACATTTCTTCTTTGTAATGAAAGATTACGGTACTCAGCGGCGGCTGGTCCATAAAGGGCGCAGCCCCCCTAATTTCAATGTGGGGCGCCGGACTCATAGGTTTTTATGTTTTTTTTTTTTTTTGGGAAGCACATAATTAGAACCTAATGCCGCGTACACACGGGAGAAAAAGAAACACTGGACTGCTGCACTCTGTATAGACAGTTATTTATTCCAAAATTTCAAGTAAAAAATCCAAATTCAAAATAAATCCATAAATCCAAAACAACAAATGCAGATAGTATGCATGCAGGGAAGGGTGGCTATTCATGTCATGGAAAAAAACAAAGTTTCTCAACCCACCCACTTGTGACATTAGCGGATCAATATTCACTATTATCTTCCTGTTTCTCCCCCTGGCCAATCAGGACAGGAGGTGGATCTTAAGACCGGACTAGACGAGAGGAGAAGTCGAGGAAACCGCGAACGTGGATGAGGTGAGTGTGGACATGGCAGGGGGGTTTGTTTGCCGCCCCCAATATATACAGTATAGCCTGCCTACAGTACATAAAAAGTGCAATTTTGGCTTCCAGGTCGAATAGATTTCACTTCACTTCCTGTCCCAAAGACACAACAGGAAGTGAGAGGAAATCTTTCCAAACTGCAGGAAATCCCCCTCTTAGACAGCTGTTGCTAGAGCAGCTGTCCCCATTGGAAGTTTTCCCCTCACCTCCAGTTCTGTTGATAAGTCAAAAAATTCTATCACTTGCTGAACCAGTTTTGGTTCTACATATACTTAAAGGCTGAACTCCAGGCAGACATATAAACACACAAACAAGTATAGCACATATATGGGAACTGTTTTACCTACCAAATAATTTATTGTTCTGCCCAGCTAGTCTTGTATTCCAGACACCCCTACCAGAAACATAGTCTGGTTTTAAGCTGACCATATATTCTATTTTTATATCAATACCCCAGACTCACTGGTACCTCACGACCCCTTTTAATTTCTTCTTATCTCAAGCGCCAACTCACCTTCTCATACCTCAGTCCCCCTTGTCAATCTTGTCTTATCTCAATACCCCTACTCACCCCCTCGTACCTTAGTATTATTGTCACTCTATTCTTGTCTCAACTCCCCAAATCACTCCATTGTACCTTAGTACCCTTGTCATTCTCTTCTTATCTCAATTACCCAACTCACCACTCATACAGTAGTACTCTTGGAACTCTCTTCTTATTTCAACTCCCCAATTCACCCCCTCGCACCTTAGTACCTTGTCAATGTCTTCTTACCGTGTTTCCCCGAAAATAAGACCTACCCCGAAAATAAGACCTAGCGTTATTTTCCAGGAGAGCTGCAATATAAGACCTACCCCGAAAATAAGCCCTAGTTTAAAATGTTTGTAACATCCTATAATCCACTCTATTACAGTAGTATATAATGTACAATGTGTGTGTTCCTGTTATATAAATGCGGGGGAAGAGAGCTCCGGCGGGTCACAGAAGAGCAGAACACTGCTAAAAAGAAGGCATTTGTCACAAATATATTTCAGAAACACACACATTATACATTACATACTACTGTAATAGAGTGGATTCTAGGATTTTACAAGCATTTTAACTCAGTTCACACTGGGGATTCCTGTCAGGCAGGGGGAGGGAAGACAGTACATCACATGGTAAGACCTACCCCGAAAATAAGCCCTACTGTGTCTTTTGTTGCCAAAATAAATATAAGACCCGGGCTTATTTTCGGGGAAACACAGTATCTCAGTTTCCCAACCATTCACTCCCTAGTCAGGGCCGCTGATAAGGTATTACAACTGGTCCTGTTGTACTTGGCCCAGGCCCCATCAGCTAAGCAGGGAGGGCCCAGGGCAGCTTTATTGTTCATTTCTGTATAAATAAATAAATGGATTTTGCTAGACCACACTCCCACTCCTTCTTAAATTACATTTCCCTGGGCCACATCATGTCAACAGAGGGGCCCAGGAGGTGGGAACTGAAGAGGGACTTTTTTCATTTTTGGGGGGTAGGTGGATAAAGTCAGTGCTGCTGTTCCACTGCACCCTGGGAGAGGGAGGGGGGTGTAGGCAGGGTTAGGGGGCCCCGTCAGGAAGGCTGTACGTGGTCCCATGACTTCTAATGGCAACCCTAGTACTTATACATTTTTGTCATTCTCTTCTTTTCTCAATAATTCAACGGCCCCCCGTCATAACAGCACCCTTGTAATTCTCTTATCTCAATTCCCCAACTCACGCCCTAGTACCTAAGTACCCTTATCATTCTCTTCTTATCTCAGTTCCTCAACTCACCCTTCATCCTATAGTACCCTTATCATTCTCATCTTATCTCAATACCTCAACTCAGTCCCTCATACTTCAGTACCCTAGTCATTCTCTTCATATTTCAATACCGCAACTCAACCCCTCATACATTAGTACCCTTGTAATTCTCTTCTTATCTAAATTCCCTAACACAGCCCCTAGTACCTAAGCAACCTTGTAATTCTATTCTTATCTCAATTGCCTTGCCTCCTGACACCTTCTCACTACAGTACTGTTTGTCATTCTCTTCTTATCTCAATACTCCAACTCATCCCCCCATACTTCAGTACTCAAAATGCAAAAAATGTGCAAGTCACCAGCAATCTGCAGATACTGAAACATTTGATAACCTCTTTTCTGATCTGTTAACCCCTCTGTAAAATGTCCTTTAAAGATGATAAACCAAAAAATCTAGCTAACGATATCAACCTTTGATTTAAAGCAGGGGTCCTCAAACTAAGGCCGGCGGGCCGTATCCGGCCCGCCAGTGTGATTTACCCGGCCCCCGGACTGCCCCTTTAACATTGCAGCAATCCCCCTCCCCTCTGCTACCTTTATCCCACAAGACGAGAAACATTACCTTTTTTTAACTATTTTCCAGAAGACCACAGACGAGTTATTAACAAGAAGGGAGCCTGCCGAGTGGCTACAATAGAAATTTAGCTGCGGCACCGCCCACCCCCCCGCTCCCGGTCTGTCTGTCGTCTGTGACCTGTTGTGGAAAGGGGTGGCGGGCGGGCAGTGCCGCACCTCCATTTCTATTGTAGCCACTCGGCAGGCTCCCTTCTTGTTAATAACTCGTCTGTGGTCTTCTGGAAAATGTCCGCCTCTAATTTGTTCCCCCTCAGCCTTAAGTAATGGCGGCAGAGACACCGCTGCTGGGATATAGAAGGGCTCCAACGGGGGGGGGGACACCTGAGATGTAAGGAAGCATTCCGCTGGGGACACCTGAGATGTAAGGAAGCACTCCGCTGGTTGGTGACAGTGACACATGAGATGTAAGGAAGCACTCCGCTGGCTGGGGACAGTGACACCTGAGATGTAAGGAAGCACTCCGCTGGGGACACCTGAGATGTAAGGAAGCACTCCGCTGGGGACACCTGAGATGTAAGGAAGCACTCCGCTGGGGACACCTGAGATGTAAGGAAGCACTCCGCTGGCTGGGGACAGTGACACCTGAGATGTAAGGAAGCACTCCGCTGGTTGGGGACAGTGACACCTGAGATGTAAGGAAGCACTCCGCTAGGGATAGTGACACCTGAGATGTAAGGGAGCACTCCGCTGGGGACCGCTGAGATGTAAGGAAGCACTCCGCTGGTTGTGGACAGTGACACCTGAGATGTAAGGAAGCACTCCGCTGGGGACACCTGAGATGTAAGGAAGCACTCCGCTGGGGATAGTGACACCTGAGATGTAAGGAAGCACTTCGCTGGGGATAGTGACAGCTGAGATGTAAGAAAGCACTCCGCTGGGGACACCTGAGATGTAAGGAAGCACTCCGCTGGGGATAGTGACACCTGAGATGTAAGGAAACACTCCGCTGGGGACAACTGAGATGTAAGGAAGCACTCCGCCGGGGATAGTGACACCTGAGATGTAAGGAAGCACTCCGCTGATTGGGGACAGTGACACATGAGATGTAAGGAAGCACTCCGCTGGGGGCACCTGAGATGCAAGGAAGCACTCCGCTGGGGACACCTGAGATGTAAGGAAGCACTACGCTGGCTGGGGACAGTGACACCTGAGATGTAAGGAAGCACTCCGCTGGTTGGGGACAGTGACACCTGAGATGTAAGGAAGCACTCCGCTGGTTAAGGACAGTGACACCTGAGATGTAAGTAAGCACTCCGCTGGCTGGGGACAGTGACACCTGAGATGTAAGGAAACACTCCGCTGGGGACACCTGAGATGTAAGGAAGCACTCCGCTGGGGATAGTGACACCTGAGATGTAAGGAAGCACTCCGCTGGCTGGGGACAGTGACACCTGAGATGTAAGGAAGCACTCCACTGGGGATAGTGACACCTGAGATGTAAGGAAGCACTCCGCTGAGGACAGTGACACCTGAGATGTAAGGGAGCACTCCGCTGGGGACACCTGAGATGTAAGGAAGCACTCCAATGTGGATAGTGACACCTGAGATGTAAGGAAGCACTCCAATGGGGATAGTGACACCTGAGATGTAAGGGAGCACTCCGCTGGGGACCGCTGAGATGTAAGGAAGCACTCCGCTGGTTGGGGACAGTGACACCTGAGATGTAAGGAAGCACTCCGCTGGGGACACCTGAGATGTAAGGAAGCACTCCGCTGGGGATAGTGACACCTGAGATGTAAGGAAGCACTCTGCTGGGGATAGTGACACCTGAGATGTAAGGAAGCACTCCGCTGGGGATAGTGACACCTGAGATGTAAGGAAGCACTCCGCTGGGGATAGTGACACTTGAGATGTAAGGAAGCACTCCGCTGGCTGGGGACAGTGACACCTGAGATGTAAGGAAGCACTCCGCTGGGGACAGTGACACCTGAGATGTAAGGGAGCACTCCGCTGGGGACACCTGAGATGTAAGGAAGCACTCCGCTGGCTGGGGATAGTGACACCTGAGATGTAAGGAAGCACTCCGCTGGGGACCGCTGAGATGTAAGGAAGCACTCCGCTGGTTGGGGACAGTGACACCTGAGATGTAAGGAAGCACTCCGCTGGGGACACCTGAGATGTAAGGAAGCACTCCGCTGGGGATAGTGACACCTGAGATGTAAGGAAGCACTTCGCTGGGGATAGTGACAGCTGAGATGTAAGAAAGCACTCCGCTGGGGACACCTGAGATGTAAGGAAGCACTCCCCTGGGGATAGTGACACCTGAGATGTAAGGAAGCAGTCCGCTGGGGATAGTGACACCTGAGATGTAAGGAAGCACTCCGCTGGCTGGGGACAGTGACACCTGAGATGTAAGGAAGCACTCCACTGGGGATAGTGACACCTGAGATGTAAGGAAGCACTCCGCTGAGGACAGTGACACCTGAGATGTAAGGGAGCACTCCGCTGGGGACACCTGAGATGTAAGGAAGCACTCCAATGTGGATAGTGACACCTGAGATGTAAGGAAGCACTCCAATGGGGATAGTGACACCTGAGATGTAAGGGAGCACTCCGCTGGGGACCGCTGAGATGTAAGGAAGCACTCCGCTGGTTGGGGACAGTGACACCTGAGATGTAAGGAAGCACTCCGCTGGGGACACCTGAGATGTAAGGAAGCACTCCGCTGGGGATAGTGACACCTGAGATGTAAGGAAGCACTTCGCTGGGGATAGTGACACCTGAGATGTAAGGAAGCACTCCGCTGGGGACACCTGAGATGTAAGGAAACACTCCGCTGGGGATAGTGACACCTGAGATGTAAGGAAGCACTCTGCTGGGGATAGTGACACCTGAGATGTAAGGAAGCACTCCGCTGGGGATAGTGACACCTGAGATGTAAGGAAGCACTCCGCTGGGGATAGTGACACTTGAGATGTAAGGAAGCACTCCGCTGGCTGGGGACAGTGACACCTGAGATGTAAGGAAGCACTCCGCTGGGGACAGTGACACCTGAGATGTAAGGGAGCACTCCGCTGGGGACACCTGAGATGTAAGGAAGCACTCCGCTGGCTGGGGATAGTGACACCTGAGATGTAAGGAAGCACTCCGCTGGGGACCGCTGAGATGTAAGGAAGCACTCCGCTGGTTGGGGACAGTGACACCTGAGATGTAAGGAAGCACTCCGCTGGGGACACCTGAGATGTAAGGAAGCACTCCGCTGGGGATAGTGACACCTGAGATGTAAGGAAGCACTTCGCTGGGGATAGTGACAGCTGAGATGTAAGAAAGCACTCCGCTGGGGACACCTGAGATGTAAGGAAGCACTCCCCTGGGGATAGTGACACCTGAGATGTAAGGAAGCACTCCGCTGGGGATAGTGACACCTGAGATGTAAGGAAGCACTCCGCTGGCTGGGGACAGTGACACCTGAGATGTAAGGAAGCACTCCACTGGGGATAGTGACACCTGAGATGTAAGGAAGCACTCCGCTGAGGACAGTGACACCTGAGATGTAAGGGAGCACTCCGCTGGGGACACCTGAGATGTAAGGAAGCACTCCAATGTGGATAGTGACACCTGAGATGTAAGGGAGCACTCCGCTGGGGACCGCTGAGATGTAAGGAAGCACTCCGCTGGTTGGGGACAGTGACACCTGAGATGTAAGGAAGCACTCCGCTGGGGACACCTGAGATGTAAGGAAGCACTCCGCTGGGGATAGTGACACCTGAGATGTAAGGAAGCACTTCGCTGGGGATAGTGACACCTGAGATGTAAGGAAGCACTCCGCTGGGGACACCTGAGATGTAAGGAAGCACTCCGCTGGGGATAGTGACACCTGAGATGTAAGGAAGCACTCTGCTGGGGATAGTGACACCTGAGATGTAAGGAAGCACTCCGCTGGGGATAGTGACACCTGAGATGTAAGGAAGCACTCCGCTGGGGATAGTGACACTTGAGATGTAAGGAAGCACTCCGCTGGCTGGGGACAGTGACACCTGAGATGTAAGGAAGCACTCCCCTGGGGACAGTGACACCTGAGATGTAAGGGAGCACTCCGCTGGGGACACCTGAGATGTAAGGAAGCACTCCGCTGGCTGGGGATAGTGACACCTGAGATGTAAGGAAGCACTCCGCTAGGGATAGTGACACCTGAGATGTAAGGGAGCACTCCGCTGGGGACCGCTGAGATGTAAGGAAGCACTCCGCTGGTTGGGGACAGTGACACCTGAGATGTAAGGAAGCACTCCGCTGGGGACACCTGAGATGTAAGGAAGCACTCCGCTGGGGATAGTGACACCTGAGATGTAAGGAAGCACTTCGCTGGGGATAGTGACAGCTGAGATGTAAGAAAGCACTCCGCTGGGGACACCTGAGATGCAAGGAAGCACTCCCCTGGGGATAGTGACACCTGAGATGTAAGGAAGCACTCGGCTGGGGATAGTGACACCTGAGATGTAAGGAAGCACTCCGCTGGGGATAGTGACACTTGAGATGTAAGGAAGCACTCCGCTGGCTGGGGACAGTGACACCTGAGATGTAAGTAAGCACTCTGCTGCGGATAGTGACACCTGAGATGTAAGGAAGCACTCCGCTGGTTGGGGACAGTGACACCTGAGATGTAAGGAAGCACTCCGCTGGGGACACCTGAGATGTAAGGAAGCACTCCGCTGGGGATAGTGACACCTGAGATGTAAGGAAGCACTTCGCTGGGGATAGTGACACCTGAGATGTAAGGAAGAACTCCGCTGGGGACACCTGAGATGTAAGGAAGCACTCCGAAGGGGATAGTGACACCTGAGATGTAAGGAAGCACTCCGCTGGGGATAGTGACACCTGAGATGTAAGGAAGCACTCCGCTAGTTGGGGACAGTGACACCTGAGATGTAAGGAAGCACTCCGCTGGCTGGGGACAGTGACACCTGAGATGTAAGGAAGCACTCCGCTGGGGACAGTGACACCTGAGATGTAAGGGAGCACTCCGCTGGGGACACCTGAGATGTAAGAAAGCACTCCGCTGGTTGGGGACAGTAACACCTGAGATGTAAGGAAGCACTCCGCTGGCTGGGGATAGTGACACCTGAGATGTAAGGGAGCACTCCGCTGGGGACCGCTGAGATGTAAGGAAGCATTCCGCTGGTTGGGGACAGTGACACCTGAGATGTAAGGAAGCACTCCGCTGGGGACACCTGAGATGTAAGGAAGCACTCCCCTGGGGATAGTGACACCTGAGATGTAAGGAAGCACTCCCCTGGGGATAGTGACACCTGAGATGTAAGGAAGCACTCCGCTGGGGACACCTGAGATGTAAGGAAGCACTCCCCTGGGGATAGTGACACCTGAGATGTAAGGAAGCACTTCGCTGGGGATAGTGACACCTGAGATCTAAGAAAGCACTCCGCTGGGGACACCTGAGATGTAAGGAAGCACTCCGCTGGGGATAGTGACACCTGAGATGTAAGGAAGCACTCCGCTGGGGATAGTGACACTTGAGATGTAAGGAAGCACTCCGCTGGCTGGGGACAGTGACACCTGAGATGTAAGTAAGCACTCCGCTGGGGACAGTGACACCTGAGATGTAAGGGAGCACTCCGCTGGGGACACCTGAGATGTAAGGAAGCACTCCGCTGGTTGGGGACAGTGACACCTGAGATGTAAGGAAGCACTCCGCTGGGGATAGTAACACCTGAGATGTAAGGAAGCACTCCGCTGGGGATAGTGACACCTGAGATGTAAGGAAGCACTCCGCTGGCTGGAGACAGTGACACCTGAGATGTAAGGAAGCACTCCGCTGGGAATAGTGACACCTGAGATGTAAGGAAGCACTCCGCTGGGGATAGTGACACCTGAGATGTAAGGAAGCACTCCGCTGGCTGGAGACAGTGACACCTGAGATGTAAGGAAGCACTCCACTGGGGATAGTGACACCTGAGATGTAAGCAAGCACTCCGCTGGGGACAGTGACATCTGAGATGTAAGGGAGCATTCCGCTGGGGACACCTGAGATGTAAGGAAGCACTCCGATGGTTTGGGACAGTGACACCTGAGATGTAAGGAAGCACTCCGCTGGGGACACCTGAGATGTAAGGAAGCACTCCGCTGGGGATAGTGACACCTGAGATGTAAGGAAGCACTCCGCTGGGGATAGTGACACCTGAGATGTAAGGAAGCACTCCGCTGGCTGGGGACAGTGACACCTGAGATGTAAGGAAGCACTCCACTGGGGATAGTGACACCTGAGATGTAAGGGAGCACTCCGCTGGGGACAGTGACACCTTAGATGTAAGGAAGCACTCCGCTGGGGACAGTGACACCTGAGATGTACGGGAGCACTCCGCTGGGGACACCTGAGATGTAAGGAAGCACTCCGCTGGTTGGGGACAGTGACACCTGAGATGTAAGGAAGCACTCTGCTGGCTGGGGACAGTGACACCTGAGATGTAAAGAAACACTCCGCTGGGGATAGTAACACCTGAGATGTAAGGAAGCACTCCGCTGGGGATAGTGACACCTGAGATGTAAGAAAGCACTCCGCTGGCTGGAGACAGTGACACCTGAGATGTAAGGAAGCACTCCGCTGGGGATAGTGACACCTGAGATGTAAGGAAGCACTCCGCTGGGGATAGTGACACCTGAGATGTAAGGAAGCACTCCGCTGGCTGGAGACAGTGACACCTGAGATGTAAGCAAGCACTCCGCTGGGGACAGTGACATCTGAGATGTAAGGGAGCATTCCGCTGGGGACACCTGAGATGTAAGGAAGCACTCCGCTGGTTTGGGACAGTGACACCTGAGATGTAAGGAAGCACTCCGCTGGGGACACCTGAGATGTAAGGAAACACTCCGCTGGGGATAGTGACACCTGAGATGTAAGGAAGCACTCCGCTGGGGATAGTGACACCTGAGATGTAAGGAAGCACTCCACTGGCTGGGGACAGTGACACCTGAGATGTAAGGAAGCACTCCACTGGGGATAGTGACACCTGAGATGTAAGGGAGCACTCCGCTGGGGACAGTGACACCTTAGATGTAAGGAAGCACTCCGCGGGGGACAGTGACACTTGAGATGTACGGGAGCACTCCGCTGGGGACACCTGAGATGTAAGGAAGCACTCCGCTGGTTGGGGATAGTGACACCTGAGATGTAAGAAAGCACTCCGCTGGCTGGGGACATTGACATCAGAGCTCGGACTGATTCTGCATTATGGTGAGTTGAACTATTTAATTTTATATTACAATGTAATAATAGAAATAATGCGCTTCAATCACCCTGACACCATAACAACCATGGTGCCGGGGTGATTGAAGCGCTAACACCAGGTGTTTGGAGTATCTTTATCTGCTGATTGTTAAACTTTCTGGAATACACATTTCTATTGTGGTTGAGGGAAGACTGTGATGGGGGGAGTCTGTTATGGGGGGAATCTTATAGGGGGATCTGTGAGGGGGGAGTCTGTTATGGGGGATCTGTTATGGGGGGCTCTGTGATGGGAGTGTCTGTTACGGGGGGGGGGCTTTGTGATGGAGAGGAGTTTGTGTTGGGGGGGGGCTTTGTGATGAGGAGATTTGTGATAGGGGGGTCTGTGATGAGGGGAGTCTGTGAAATACTAATAAGTTTATGTTGATTAAAATAGTTTTTTATTTTAAATATTAACTTGTTTTTTCCTGTTTTTTTGCACTACAAATAAGATGTGTGCATAGGAATTTGTTCATATTTTTTTAAACTATAGTCCGGCCCCCCAACAGTCTGAGGGACCATGAACTGGCCCCCTGTTTAAAAAATTTGGGAACCCCTGATTTAAAGTATAACTAAAAGCAAAAAAGTTTTTTTCAGTTTTGGATAGAACGGAGAGTGATTACCATACCTGTTAGGTTTTTATTGCTGTCTGTGCCCCCTGTTAGGGAGTTTCACCCTCTCTATTTGTCCTGTTTACCCTTATCATCGAAAGGGAAAGTCAAAGAAAATCACAAATTTTGGGTTGCCCCAGAAAAGTAATAGAGGTGAAATCTTCCAATGGGGACACTAGTTCTAGTGACCTGGGGGTCCAGAATGAATTACCTTGATTTGCACGGATTTCCTCTCACTTCCTGTTTGGCTATGGGACAGGATGTGAAGGAAAATCTCGCAAATGGGACACAGATGGTGAAAAACAAATCTGACAGGGTTTATAACCTTCCCTTGCTCTAACCAAGAAAAAAAAAAAGTTTTGCCTATAGTTCTACTTTAAAATCATGCCCTGATCTTTGTACACACATACACAGTCATGTAGTCATTGGCTGTTGTCTGTATCTTTTGATCATTTGTGACCTGTATATCCAGAAAAACAAGACAACTCATCTCTTCTACTTTATGGGACACATGTGATCATTAATGGCAGTAAGAGAACCTTGGATTTACCTCTGGCAGCAGTAGGTTGTCATTCTGGAACAGCAGAACTGTGATTTCATCCTCATTCAGTCCGCTGAGATCATTGGCTTTTAGCACGGCACGGTTGTGGTCAGACAGGACGTCGTGGGAGAATCTGCAGCGAGGCCTGGAATGGGAAGAAAGTAGTAAATTCAGATTTTGGGTGTGTACCGGGTATTTGAATTTAGGGGAAGCATCTGGGTGGTAGTGTAACCCAGATGCACTGATTGCTAGGGAATCTGAGACCCTTTTATGGTTCTTGGAGGACTCTGGTGGTGTGAGGTTCCCTGCGGCCTACAGGTGGCGTTGTTGCCCTGGGCCGGAGTTGAACTCACACCGCAGGACTGTGCCTTTTTGTCCTCCCCTGGCGCTGGTACAGCGGGGCGGGGAACCCGCTGTAACGCAAAGGGAGAGGGGATAAAAGGGGCAGACGCCCTTGCCACGGGGTTCAGAGTTTGAAGTCGGAGGACGCGGCCGCACCCAGGCACCTTCAGCTTGGGTGCTGGCGTTCTGGGCCCAGGTGCCCTTGACCTGGCCGGGGCAGGAGATGGAATCCATCTCAGGCACCTTTAGCCTGGGGTGAGGTACTATGGCGGATGCCTGGGGCTCAGTACCTTCGACTGAGTTCCGCGAGGGTGGAGGAATCCGAGGGGGCCCTAACTCCTTGGGTGCCCGTGCCGGAGTTTGTGAGGACTGGTGAGCAGAACTTCTCTGGAGAGTCCGGCACAGCATTGCTGGTGACAGAGAGGCCTCCGGTACCTCCCTTGGACGGATATCCTTCCCCTGACAGGGGCCGTGCTAGCGAAGGTAATTCATGTTCTATTTCACATAGTCAGTGGCAGTGACTATTCGCCACTGGTGACACCACAGTGGTTAGCTTTATCTGGAAGGATTGTGCCTCGACCTACTCCCATTAATACTGAACTGTTGTAAAGGTCCCAACTTGACTGTGCTGTATGTTTATTCGCTGAGAAGAATAAAACTGTGTTGGACCTATTCAGTGTGTGGAACTCTGGTTACTAGGAGCAAAGGAGGAGTCAAGGACGAAGGACAGGACTTGACTCTAGGACACCTACACAAAGCCCGATCTTTCTGGCCTTCACCTCGTCACTATGGAGGACATGGGCCATGTTGTATCTCATCCCTCCCCCCGGTACTAACACCCCTAGACAAAGACAGACAAGCCGAGAATGAGAAGGGGTGAGAGGGGTGAGGTCACTGCACGTGGGGGCATCGTGTCCGGGATGCGTATGGTGTCTGAATTTGAACTGAGGAGTTCCGAGTAGGTCGGTCATATTGGCCAACGCGCCACGAGGCCAACCATAGCTGCGTACTTCGTGGGCGGGGAAAAGGAAAAGCCCGCGAACAAGTGCCGAGTGTGGGAGGAGTCTGGCCATGTGGACGGACACACATGGAGATTCCGGCGCGAGTGGGTCAGTGCGCATTGGAGCAGCGAACAGAGAAGATGACTTCAAACACTTCGTGGATTTCAGCTTCTTCTTTCACAGAGATGACTTTCTTTGCTGCTCCCATTATGGACACAGGAATCAGACTAAGGCCCCGGGGGCGATTGGCTCTGTACACCTGCAGAGACATAGAGGCCCTCGGTGTGAGCTGTTCGGGACTGGTGGTTCAATTGAAGCCATTCGGGCGATGTGAGGTCTGCAAGGAGTTTCTCTTCGAGGTGGAACCATCCACAGAAAGACCTCGTGCCTTCCACCTCAACTACCTGACAGGTACTGCCACTCCAGAGGAAGAGATCGATGCCATGGTGGGTATTCCTGCGAGCGAGCTGACCAAGGCGAAGTGACTGCCCAAGCGGAGATTAAAAAAGAAAAATCTGAGGATGCTGCCTCGGTCACCAGCAGCTCCCTGCTCCGACCGCCGAAGAGGAAAGTCGGCCTGGTAATGGCCTCCTGTGGTCGTGGAAGAGCTTCGCCCCGCCGCTTGCCTGGCCTGGATGGATCCGGAGGGAAGAGCCCTGGACATCCCTGTTCTTCTGAAGGCCCAGGTGAGCCAGGGGTTGGGACTGTCTGTGTGGTTGGAGGTGTCGGCAGCCCACTGTCAGTGGAGGCCATCAAGGGGGATGATTCTGTGACTGGGAATTATCTACCCGCTGAGTGTTTTGACACCTCCGACCTGGATTCATTGTCTGACAATGGCGATGATGGGGAGATAGACTAAATCTTCCACCGGAAGGGATGGGACAAGATGAAGTTACCCTCGTCCCGTGTCACAAGGGACCCACCTATGTCCATTGGGGATAGTACACCCCGGGTGGAGGCCTCGGCGCCTAGGGAAGAATCTGGTCCACTGTCTGAAATCCCTCTTCTGGATTCAACTTCCATTTCACCTGCTCCTGTTGCGGGAGTGCAACGCCAGTCACTGCGGGCCCCTATGCCCAAATCTACAGAGGTGGTGAACGCACCTCGCCATCCAGAAGCAATTGTGTTACCTGGAGAAGGAGACCATCTCACGACGCCACCTTTATCAAGGCTGCAGCGTCTCTTTGGCCAGAAGGTTGCCCAAGAGTATGGGTGGGAGTACCCATACCTACCTCGAGAATTGCTCTACGAGCTGGAAGTTTTTGCCAGAGGTGGTACAATACTTTTGTTTGGGACAAGCTCAAAGTACCCCAAGCACGCCGATACCTTACTTGTTCACCAACGGTCACTAAAAAGTTTCAGGACTGTAAGGCTAAGTGGATGTTGGGAAGGCATATCCATGCGGACAGAGTGGTGATTTGTTGCAAGGATGGAGGAAATGTTGAGTATAACATGGAGGCTTTTGACAAGCATTTGAAGCCTGTGTTCCTGCCGCATCCAAAGTTCTACCTTTAGGAGAAAAAGACTCCTGTGTGTTCTTTCTTGCTGCTCATTGCTGAACTTTCCGGAGTGCCTTTGCCGGAACACAAGGACTGTGCCCTAGTTTTTTTTGTATTTGGGCGTTCTACTCTTTGGAGAAATAGGAGCTGTTACTGTTTTGTTCTCCCTCCTTCTCCTTACACTTCAGAGAAATCAGTGACTTTGGGGTTTTAGTCAGTGTAGGGCCACAGAGAAAAAAAAAAAGGACAAGAGAGAAAAGTTCATCTGGATTTGATAAGTGTCTTTACTGCGGGATTACCACCAGGTGGCAGTGTTGCGCAACGATTGTTGTTTGTTTTTTCGTACAATATGCAACACTCATTGGAGTGAATGGGTTTCTTCTCGAATAGACCCATTTGTTCCAAGCAAAACACATATATTATGTTAGGATGTGTGTTTCTTTTTCTTCCCTCTGCAGGAGACTCGTCTATTAAGGCTGCTGAGAATGGGGTGGTCCTTAGATAGCCAGGGGGAGGGAGAAATGTAAATGTGTGAAATATTCAAAGTATTTTATTACAAAAGTTTATGGTTTTATATTGCTGTTTTCCCTTTCCTGTTTTAGGTCCTGGCACAATTCCTACTTGAAATTGTTGAATTTGGAGAAATGTGAATGTTTGTCTCCCGGTTGAACTTATGTTACCACTCTTTGGGGAGCATGGGTTTGCACCAGAAACTGGGGACCAGTGTCAAATCACCAGGGTGAGAGTGTAGCGGGTATTTGAATTTAGGGGAAGCATCTGGGTGGTAGTGTAACCCAGATGCACTGATTGCTAGGGAATCTGAGACCCTTTTATGGTTCTTGGAGGACTCTGGTGGTGTGAGGTTCCCTGCGGCCTACAGGTGGCGTTGTTGCCCTGGGCCGGAGTTGAACTCACACCGCAGGACTGTGCCTTTTTGTCCTCCCCTGGCGCTGGTACAGCGGGGCGGGGAACCCGCTGTGACGCAAAGGGAGAGGGGATAAAAGGGGCAGACGCCCTTGCCACGGGGTTCAGAGTTTGGAGTCGGCGGACGCGGCCGCACCCAGGCACCTTCAGCTTGGGTGCTGGCGTTCCAGGCCCAGGTGCCCTTGACCTGTCCGGAGCAGGAGATGGAGTCCATCTCAGGCACCTTTAGCCTGGGGTGAGGTACTATGGCGGATGCCTGGGGCTCAGTACCTTCGACTGAGTTCCGCGAGGGTGGAGGAATCCGAGGGGGCCCTAACTCCTTGGGTGCCCGTGCCTGAGTTTGTGAGGACTGGTGAGCAGAACTTCTCTGGAGAGTCCGGCACAGCATTGCTGGTGACAGAGAGGCCTCCGGTACCTCCCTTGGACGGATATCCTTCCCCTGACAGGGGCCGTGCTAGCGAAGGTAATTCATGTTCTATTTCACATAGTCAGTGGCAGTGACTATTCGCCAGTGGTTAGCTTTATCTGGAAGGATTGTGCCTCGACCTACTCCTAATAATACTGAACTGTTGTAAAGGTCCCAACTTGACTGTGCTGTATGTTTATTCGCTGAGAAGAATAAAACTGTATTGGACCTATTCAGTGTGTGGAGGAGTCAAGGACGAAGGACAGGACTTGACTCTAGGACACCTACACAAAGCCCAATCTTTCTGGCTTTCACCTCGTCACTATGGAGGACATGGGCCGTGGTGTATCTCATCCCTCCCCCCGGTACTAACACCCCTAGACAAAGACAGACAAGCCGAGAATGAGAAGGGGTGAGAGGGGTGAGGTCGCTACAGGTGGAAAGGAGTTTATAGACAACTATGAATTGAAATTTCTGGGTTGCAAAAGTAAAATATACAGTATGTTTATTTAATGCCACTCAGCAGGGCAACACATCCTGACCTGCTAAGTAATTCACAAGAGAAATCTTATTTTAGACAGATTCCAGCAGGCTGGTGGACACTTCTTTCAGACGCATTTCAGTTCATGGTCTTTTACAATATCCTTGTACAACTTGCTCCAAGCCTCACAGCCTCCTTATTACCCCTTGTCATTCTCATCTTTCCCCATTATGCCTAGCTTACCCCTCTAAGCCCCTTACCCCTTTGGTTGAACTAGGGGGATTTGTGTGTTTTTTTTCAACCTGACTAACTATGTAACCCCAAGTAGCCCTTATTATATTCTTCTTATCACAATATTCCCACTTACCAGTTGTATCACAGTACCCCTTGTCATTCTCTTCTTGTCCCAATATGCTCAACTTACTCCTCTAACCTCTGTACCTCTTATTTTCTTTTAATCAAAATACTCCAACTCATCCCCTTGTACTTTAGCACCCCTTCTCGTTTTATCCCAAAATGTCTAGCTTACCCCTCTAACCCCAGTAGCCCCTATTATTTTGTTTCATCACAATATCCTAACTCACCACTAACAGTACCCCTTGTGGTTCGCTTCTTATCCCAATATGCCCAAACTATTCTTCTAACCCCAGTACCCATTATTATCCTCTTCTTATTTCAATAGCCCAACTCACCCCTTGTACCTTAGCCTCCATTGTCATTCTCTTCTTATCTGAATAGTTCCAACTTACCTCTAACCCCAGTTCCCCATATCATTGTCCTCTGATTGTAATAGCCCTGACTTACCCCTGTCACCCCAGTACCCTTTGTTATTATACTCGTATTCCAATACCTCCAACTTACCCCCACTTACCCTAGTCCACCTTGCCTTTCTCTTCTTATCCCAGTATGCCCAAAACTCATTCACCTCTTACTCCAGTAGTACAGCGGGTGCTATTTTCTAACCCTACAACCTCTTTCACCAATTCTTTGAGAGTCATCCTCCTCGTGTCACAATCCCCCACATATCTGTACCTCAAATCCCAGTTCCCTCAAAATTAGCATCAATACCCCAAGAATTACCCACCTCTGTCTCTTAGCACTCCCTTTACCCCCCCCCCTTTACCTACCTCCGGTAGGGAGGACACTGGCCCCTCAGGTAGTGGCGGCACAGGTGCAATTTGGAGCAGTTCTCATCCTCCTCTTCCCCCTTTGGGAACAGGTATCGATCACAGATCCTCAGGGGGCTCTGGGCCAGGACCATCTGGGAGCTCTGCGGGAACCTGAGAACCTCCTCCTGCAGGATCTGCTCGGTTTGCTCCTCTGGAAGACCCAGGAGTTCTCTCAACTGATCCTTCTCCAGCCGACCACCGTGTGAGCACAACAGTTTGGTCAGGTAGGCAGTGACTGCGGGGTCCGACATGGTCCCTGGGCCCCTGATACAGCCTGATGTCTAAGGTCCTTGTAATAGCCTGATGCAAGACCTACTCCTCTGTATATGTCTCAGATTTCTGTAGTGAGGTAAGGAAACAGCAGAGGGCGGTTCATCCACATCACAACTGAGAATAGAAACTAAAACTGCTCAGCACAGCAAGACAGAGTCACAGTAATCTGAGCTGTATTGACATTGTGGACTGACTCACAGAGAAAACAGAACAGTGTTGACAACAGGGACACAGAGACAACCTCCAGCATAGAGGGTGGGGACAGAAATTGCACAGCAGTTTCATTGGTGACTCAAACAGACTGCAGATTGTACACCTTCCATCATCTATGTCCTTCCCAATGAATCTGACATTCACTGCAAGTGATTCTTCTTGATGCATGTGCTTTAACCCCTTTGCTGCCACCAACATTGTGGTGGCAGCTGGTGATAAAAAATTTTTTTGGGGGGGGCACAAAAAAAACCTCCAGGTTCTTACCTGCAAATGAAGCCTCCAGCCTGGGCTATCACGGCTCCCCTGATACCCGACGGCTTCCGTGTTTCAAATCTTCAGCCTCCTGATTGGCCGCGACGAGAAGCCAGAAATCGGAAGTGACGCAATGGCGAATTTTCCACTTCTCTACTGTGCACGAAAACCCCCTTCCTGCCCAAGCCATTTTTCAGCTTTCAGCACTGTCACACTTTGAATGACAATTGCGCGGCCGTGCGACGTGGCTCCCAACCGAAATTTGCGTCCTTTTTCCCCACAAATAGAGCTTTCTTTTGGTGGTTTTTGATCACCTCTGCGTTTTTTATTTTTTTCGCTATAAACAAAAGAAGAGCGTCCAGTTTGAAAAAAAACAATATTTTTTACTTTTTGCTATAATAAATATCCATTTTTAAAAAAAAAAAAATTAAAATTTTCCTCAGTTTAGGCCGATACGTATTCTTCTACATATTTTTGGTTAAAAAAAATCGCAATAAGCGTATATTGATTGGTTTGCGCAAAAGTTATAGCATCTACAAAATAGGGGATAGATTTATAGCATTTTTTTATTTATTTTTTACTAGTAATGGCGGCGATCTGCGATTTTTATTGTGACTGCGATATTGCGGCGGACAGATCGGACACTTTTGACACATTTTTGGGACCATTCACATTTATACAGCGATCCCTGCTAGAAAAATGCATCGATTACTGTATAAATGTGACTGGCGGGGAAGGGGTTAACACTAGGGGGCGAGGAAGGGGTTAAATGGGTTTCCTAGATGTGTTCTAACTGTGGGGGGAGGGGACTGACTGTGGGGAGGTGACCGATGGTTGTCCCTATGTACAAGGGACACACCATCGGTCCCCTCTCCCTCACAGGACGTGGATCTGTGTGTTTACACACACAGATCCACTTTCCTGCTCGGTTAGGCCCCATGCACACGAGACGCAGGTGCAAACTCTGCTGAACACACGTTTTTAAACGCTGAAACCGGCGTTTATAAACGCGCGTTTTGCCGCGTTTGCGGCCGCGTTTAGCGGCGTTTAACCGCGTTTGCGTTTATAAGCGTTTCATCATAGACCCTCCCTAAGCTCAAAAAACAGTAAATTTTAACCATTTCAGCCAGTTTGTGAGACCAGAGTGAGTAGCAGCAGCTGAGAGAGCCGCAGTGTACTTGTATTTAGCGTATCACTTGCCACATCATCTGCCACAAGTTGTGGATTGTCCACTTGCCACGTCACCTGCCACGTCACCTGGCCACATCACCTGGCCACGTCACCTGGCCACGTCACCTGCCACAAGTTGTGGATTGTCCACTTGCCACGTCACCTGGCCACATCACCTGGCCACATCACCTGGCCACGTCACCTGGCCACGTCACCTGCCACAAGTTGTGGATTGTCCACTTGCCACGTCACCTGGCCACATCACGTGCCACGTCACCTGCCACAAGTTGTGGATTGTCCACTTGCCACGTTACCTGGCCACGTCACCTGGCCATGTTACCTGCCACGTCACCTGGCCACGTTACCTGCCACGTCAGCTGGCCACGTCACCTGCCACAAGTTGTGGATTGTCCACTTGCCACGTCACCTGCCACGTCACCTGGCCACGTCACCTGCCACGTCACCTGGCCACATCACCTGGCCACGTCACCTGCCACGTCACCTGGCCACGTCACCTGCCACAAGTTGTGGATTGTCCACTTGCCACGTCACCTGGCCACGTCACCTGGCCACGTTACCTGCCACGTCACCTGCCACGTCACCTGGCCACGTCACCTGCCACAAGTTGTGGATTGTCCACTTGCCACGTCACCTGGCCACGTCACCTGGCCACGTTACCTGCCACGTCACCTGCCACGTCATCTGGCCACGTCACCTGCCACAAGCTGTGGATTGTCCACTTGCCACGTCACCTGGCCACGTCACCTGGCCACATCACCTGACACAAGTTGTTGATTGTCCACTTGCCACTTTACCTGCCACAAGTTGTGGATTGTCCACAATGCGATGCAAGCAATTACAGTTTTCTTTTATATTTTTTAATAGTTTTTCATCATTTGCCATCATTTTTGAGATTTCTAATGTTAAAAAATAGGTCACCTTTAAAAACGCTTATAAACGCAAACGCGGCAAAACGCCGGTACCGCGTTTAGCCGCGTTTAGCAGCGTTTAGCGTCTGAAACGTGAAAACTTTTGCGTCTGAACCCATTTTTTTGCTTCTGGAAAAACGAGGTTAAACGCAACTGCTTGTAAACGCCAAAAAACGAGAGTGTGTGCATGGACACATAGGATAACATTGAATGGGTTCAGGAGCAGTTGAAAAAAGCGTCCAACTGCCTCTGAACGCGCGTTCAACAGCAAATAACAGCGTCTCGTGTGCATGGGGCCTTACTGGGCAATCACGGGTGCCTGGCGGCCATCGCGGCCGCCGGGCACGCGCATCGGGTCCCCTAGCTCCTTTTAAAGGCAGGACGTCATATGATGTCCTGTCAGAATGAGAGTGTCTTCTGCCCGCCGTCATTTGAATAAAATAACAATATTTTTACTTTCTGCTATAAAACATTCCCAATAAAAAAAATCGAATTTCTTCATCAATTTAGGCCAATACGTATTCTAAAAAAAATCCCAATACGTGTATATTGATTGGTTTGCACAAAAGTTACAGCATCTACAAACTATGGTATGTTTTTATTTATTTTTATTTTTTACTAGTAATGGCGGCGATCAGCGACTTATAGCGGGACTGCGATATTGCAGCGGAGAAATCAGACTCCTAACCAGGGCTTTTTTTCTGAGACAATAGGTGCAGGAACTCCCCCTTTCCGTGTCACCCCTTGTCTCTACCCCCTACCCACCTCTTACACTATTCTGTAGTTCCACCCCCTACCCAACACCCAGTGCTGCCTCTTTTAGAGAATACGGAACCAAGTAACAATTGTGGTACTAAGTAATTTGTACGGAATTAATTAATGATAACAAGGAAAGCAGTAAAATAGATCCCATGCAGCCAGCAACTATAGATCCCTCCAGCAACAATGGACCACTAGCAACAAAATACCCCCTCCCCCAGCAACAAAAAATCCCCAGCAGCAATAACAGATCTCCCTGCAGCCTGCACCAGAAGACCCCCCAGCAACAATAGATCACCCGCAACAAAATACCCCCTCCCCATAGATCCCTCCCAGCAACAAATGACCCCCATAGATCCTTTCCAGCAACAACTGACCCTCCCCATCAATATAAGATTCACCCCCAGCAAAAGTAGATCCCCACCAGCAACAATAGACCTCCTTAGCAATAATAGACAACCCCTGCCCCGCAAAAATAGATCCCCTCCAGTGACAATAAATCCCCCCAGCAGCTAGCATCAATAGACCCTGAACCCCTTGCCATTTCATACATTCAGTGCTGGAGGTGCCGGAACTGCATTCCCCCACGTTTCTGCTGAAAAAAAGCCCTGCTCCTAACTCATACCTCCCAACTTTGTAAATGTCCGCTGCGGGACATTCTTTCTCATTTTTTCCCCCTCTGACTAAAGTTGTTGAGCGGGGGGGGGGGGGGGGGGGTTGCCGCGGGACAGAGCGTTTTTGGGAGGTATGCTAACTGACACTTTGTGGGGACAAGTGACACTAATACAGCGATCAGTAGACATGTGCAATTCGTTTAGCTCCGAATTCGTTTTTTAACAAATTTTGACAAATTTGTTAATTCCGAAATTTCCGAATTTTTACATTTTGGAGTTTTCGGATTTTCGAATTTCTGAATTTTCGAATTTTCGAATTTCCGAATTTCCAAATTCCGCATTTTCGAATTTCTGAACTATCGAAATATCCGGATTCGCAAATTTCCAAATTTCCGAATTTTTGAGATTCCGAATTTCAGAATTTTCGAGTTTCCGAATTCCGAATTTCTGAATTCCGGATTTCCGAATTCCGATTTTTCGAATTTCCCAAATTTCCAAAAAAAGCTAAAAAAACGAATTAAACGAACATGAATGAATCACATGTCTAGTGATCAGTGCTAATATAAATATGCACTGTTACTGTACTAATGACACTGGCAGGGAAGGGGTTAACATTAGGGGTGATCAAAGGGTTAAATGGGTTCCATAGGAGTGATTGCTAACTGTGGGGGAGATGCTTTGACTGAGGGAATGTAAAGATCTGTGTTCGTGCTTAAAGCGGAGTTCCACCCAAAAATGGAACTTGCTCTTTAAGGGAAGGTGACCCCCTGATATGCCACATTTGGCATGTCATTTTTTTGGGGGGAGAGGAAACCGTCTTTTTAGAGGGTTTCCGCTCCCACTTCCTCCCGGGGCACCATGGCGCCAGAAGGAAGTTCACCTCTCCCCCTTCCCTCTCGGCAATCATCTGGGACAAATCACAGGTCCCAGATGATTGCCCAGCCAGTCACGGTGTGCAGCGCGGCTCGCCCGTCTGTGAAGCCACAGCCGGGTGCCCACAGTGACAATGTTGGCGCCACGGAGAGGAGGGGGAGACGAACGGGGCTTCGTTCCCCTGCATCGCTGGACCCTGGGACAGGTAAGTGTCCGATTATTAAAAGTCAGCAGCTTTGTAGCTGCTGAGTTTTAATATATTTTTTTTAGTAGGACCTCTGCTTTAACAGGAACACAGGATCAGCACATTGCCCTTTCACAAAACGGCAGTCTGCCTTGTTTAGAGAAACAGAGGATAGATCCTGATAGATCCTGATAGAGTGCAGTACTCCCAGGATTATAAAGCCAGATCTGTCTGTTTTAATTCAGTGTGGTTGGGTTTAAAGTACTGTATAACTAAAGGCAAAAGTTTTTTTTTTTCGTTTTGGACAGTGGATAGAATGCTTATCAGTTTTTATTGTTGTCTGTGTCCCCCCTTAGGGAGGTTCACCCTCTCTATTTGTCTGTTGGGTTGTCCCCAGAAAAGTAATAGAGGGGAAAATCTTCCAATAGGGACCCTAGTTCTGGTGACCATGGGATTCCCTAAATTTGCAGGAATTTTCTCTCACTTCCTGTTTGACTATGGGACAGGAAGTGAAGGGAAATCTCTGCAATGGGACACATACAGTGAAAAAAAAATCTGACGGGGGTTATAACCCTCCCTTGCTCGATGGTACGTCTCATATTCATTTTACCAACAGGTAAGTCTTATTATAGGTAAGTCTTATTACAGGTAAGAATCACAAAGAGGACTAAATTACTGCTTTAACCAGGAGGTAGGAGGAAAAGTACAGAAGAAATTCCCCTCTGATGACGGGTTCTAATGTGCTGCCAAGGAGGAGGGGATGTTTGGGGAATCAGCTTCTCTGATCATGTGATCTTATAATCTAATACAATTCCAGGACACGCCTATCCTGGAGAGCAACTACCAATCAGCACATCGGAGGGCACAGTTTGAGATACACGTTGTATCTTCCCTTGTCACGTGAGCCGACGCAGCGTGACTGAAACGCGCATTGGGCCGTCCAGCGGGGGCGCGCATAGCTCGGAGCGTGGAAGGCAGCCTACCAAGTATCACGGATAGAGGGCGCTCATAGCATGAAATCTTCGCAAAGGGCAAGGGGCGCGCATAGTTGGTAGAGGGCGGCGTGCCTAGTAACACTATGGCGAGGGCCGGGTGCGCGCATAGCCCGAAGTGATGGGGCAGGGCCGGGGGCGCGCTCTGATGTTGCAGTTTCGGTTTCCTGGCTGAAGCTGATGCCGGGAGGAGAAGAGAAGTATCCGGGGTGGGTGATGGCCGGTCACTCCTGAGCTCTCCTTCTCCCACCTCCAGGCTGGATCGGACAGGAACTCCACATCTGCACATTAGATCGGTGGGGTTTCAGGACTTCTACCAAACCCCAGGAGAGTCAGGAAAGCCACATCTGCAGATACTAGCCACGCAGATTGGAGAGAATTCACATATATATTGGGGATATCGCACTGAAATCTTCGGGGGCCACATATCTGCCAATCATATTGGATAGATTGTGAGAATCGGACGATCGAAGACTGTAGGGATTGGATGACGCGTAGAACAGAGGATCATAGATTGTAAGGATCAGATCGAAGGATAATAGATTGTAAGGATCAGATCGAAGGATAATAGATTGTAAGGATCAGATCGAAGGATAATAGATTGTAAGGATCAGATCGAAGGATAATAGATTGTAAGGATCAGATCGAAGGGTAATAGATTGTAAGGATCAGATCGAAGGGTAATAGATTGTAAGGATCAGATCGAAGGGTAATAGATTGTAAGGATCAGATCGAAGGGTAATAGATTGTTAGGATCAGATCGAAGGCTAATAGATTGTAAGGATCAGATCGAAGGCTAATAGATTGTAAGGATCAGATCGAAGGATAATAGATTGTAAGGATCAGATCGAAGGGTAATAGATTGTAAGGATCAGATCGAAGGGTAATAGATTGTAAGGATCAGATCGAAGGGTAATAGATAGTTAGGATCAGATCGAAGGCTAATAGATTGTAAGGATCAGATCGAAGGGTAATAGATTGTTAGGATCAGATCGAAGGCTAATAGATTGTAAGGATCAGATCGAAGGGTAATAGATTGTTAGGATCAGATCGAAGGCTAATAGATTGTAAGGATCAGATCGAAGGGTAATAGATTGTAAGGATCAGATCGAAGGGTAATAGATTGTAAGGATCAGATCGAAGGGTAATAGATTGTAAGGATCAGATCGAAGGGTAATAGATTGTAAGGATCAGATCGAAGGGTAATAGATTGTAAGGATCAGATCGAAGGCTAGTAGATTGTAAGGATCAGATCGAAGGCTAATAGATTGTAAGGATCAGATCGAAGGGTAATAGATTGTAAGGATCAGATCGAAGGGTAATAGATTGTAAGGATCAGATCGAAGGGTAATAGATTGTAAGGATCAGATCGAAGGCTAGTAGATTGTAAGGATCAGATCGAAGGCTAATAGATTGTAAGGATCAGATCGAAGGGTAATAGATTGTAAGGATCAGATCGAAGGGTAATAGATTGTAAGGATCAGATCGAAGGGTAATAGATTGTAAGGATTAGGCGATCATGGTTTGTAAGGATCAGATCAGGCGATTGTAGGAGTGCAGATGAAATAATTAAGTCAGATAGACACAGATTTGACTTGGATTGAGGGGGGATTTGGGGGTCACCAATCTGCCTGGTAGACCGGAGTGATAGAACAGCTAACAATTGTAGATTAATTATATAGAACGCATTTCAAATTGAAGATTTAATTATTGGATTCTCTTGATCCGCGGGGGCTGGACACTGAGTCACAAGGGTCCAGACAGATTGAGTGGCTCTTGCAGGTCAAAAGACTCCAGTGCAGACCCACCACTTAGATTGGAGGAATTTGGGATATTTGGTTGTGGCCATAGAGAAGCTGTTGTAAGTTGAGGTAGATAATTGTGGGAGGTCCATATCTCGCAGGTAGACCTCATTTCAGGAGCAGACGCCCCGCCCTCTGAACATGTCTGTCTCCTCCCCCCTATCTCTGCGGCTTTGCAAGGTGCTTTGCTCCAATTGGGGCAGTATGGAGCAGGGGCAGTTGGCCCGGTCCCTGCAGTTGAGTTCAGAGCAATTGTTCCAGTTGATGGATTCGATGGAAGGTCAGACTTTGGTGACCAGAAATCAAGATGGTGATCAGTTGGTGGTCTACGCCAGTCAGCTTCGCATGTGTGCTGATCGGAAACAGGAGTGTACGGGCGACTGCGGGAAACTTCACCTGTGCCGCTATTTTATCCTGGGGGGGCTGCAGCAGGTAAAGTGGATCTTTGGGGGGTTATGGCACGTCCTGAGGGTTCTCACTCCTTGGAGTTTGTATTTGAGTGGCAGCTTGCAGTAAGGGAGCTCTTTGTGCATGCATTTTCCTCCTCTCCCTCTCCTCCCTTCCTTCCCTCCCTCCCTCTCCTTCCTCCCTCCCTCTCCTTCCTCCCCTCCCTCTCCTTTCTCCCTCCCTCTCCTTTCTCCCTCCCTCTCCTTTCTCCCTCCCTCTCCTTCCTTCCTCCCTCTCCTTTCTCCCTCCCTCTCCTTCCTTCCTCCCTCTCCTTCCTCCCTCCCTCTCCTTCCTCCCTCCCTCTCCTTTCTCCCTCCCTCTCCTTTCTCCCTCCCTCTCCTTCTTCCTCCCTCTCCTTTCTCCCTCCCTCTCCTTCCTTCCTCCCTCTCCTTCCTTCCTCCCTCTCCTTCGTCCCTCCCCTCTCCTTTCTCCCTCCCTCTCCTTTCTCCCTCTCTCTCCTTCCTTCCTCCCTCTCCTTTCTTCCTCCCTCCCTCCCTCCCTCTCTTCCTCCCTCTCCTTCCTCCCTCTCCTTCCTCCCTCCCTCTCCTTCCTCCCTCTCCTTCCTCCCTCCCTCCCTCTCCTTCCTCCCTTCCTCCCTCCCTCTCCTTCCTCCCTCTCCTTCCTCCCTCCCTCTCCTTCCTCCCTCCCTCTCCTTCCTCCCTCCCTCTCCTTCCTCCCTCTCCTTCCTCCCTCTCTCCCTGTCCTCCCTCTCTCCCTGTCCTCCCTCTCTCCCTGTCCTCCCTCTCTCCCTGTCCTCCCTCTCTCCCTGTCCTTCCTCCCTCTCCTTCCTCCCTCCCTCTCCTTCCTCCCTCCCTCTCCCCCCTCTCCTTCCTTCCTCCCTCTCCTCTTCTCTCTCTCCCTCCCTCCCCTTTCTCCCTCCCTCCCTCCCCTCTCCTTTCTCTCTCCTCTCCTTTCTCTCTCCCCTTTCTCTCTCCCCTTTCTCTCTCCCTCCCTCCCTCTCCTTTCTCCCTCCCTCTCCTTTCTCCCTTTCTCTCTCACTCCCTCTCCTCTTCTCCCTTTCTTCCCCTCTCCTTTCTCCCTCTCCTTTCTCCCTCCCTCTCCTTTCTCCCTCCCTCTCCTTCTCTCCTCCCTACCTCTCCTTTCTCCCTCTCCTTTCTCCCTCCCTCTCCTTTCTCCCCTCCCTCCCTCTCCTTTCTCCCTCCCTCTCCTTTCTCCCTCCCTCCCTCCCTCTCCTTCCTTCCTCCCTCTCCTTCCTCCCTCTCCTTCCTTCCTCCCTCTCCTTCCTTCCTCCCTCTCCTTCCTTCCTCCCTCTCCTTCCTTCCTCCCTCTCTTTCCTCCCTCTCCTTCCTCCCTCCCTCTCCTTCCTCCCTCCCTCTCCTTCCTCCCTCCCTCTCCCTGTCCTCCCTCCCTCTCCTTCCTCCCCTCCCTCTCCCTCCCTCACTCTCCTTCTCCTCCCTCCCTCTCCTTCCTTCCCTCCCTCCCTCTCCTTCTCTTCCCTTCCTCCCTCCCCTCTCCTTTCTTCCCTCCCTCCCTCTCCTTTCTCCCTCCCTCCCTCCTCCTTCTCCCTCCCTCCTCTCCTTTCTCCCTCCCTCCCTCTCCTTCTTCTCCCTCCCTCTCCTTCCTTCCTCCCTCCCTCCCTCTCCTTCCTCCTCCTCCCTCCCTCTCCTTCTTCTCCCTCCCTCTCTCTTCCTTCCTCCCTCTCCTCTTCCTCCCTCCCTCTCCTTTCCTCCCTCCCTCTCCTTTCTCCTCCTCTCCTTTCCCTCCCCTTCTCCTCCTCCTTCTCCTTCCCTCTCCTCCTCCTCCCTCCTCTCCTTCCTTCCTCCCTCCCTCCCTTTCCCCTCACCGTCCCTTTCTCCCTCCCTCTCTCCCTCTCCCTCTCCTTTCTCCCTCACTCTCCTTTCTCCCTCCCTCTCCTTTCTCCCCTCTCCCTCTCCTTTCTCCCTCTCCCTCTCC